>JAWDJE010000008.1:30527099-31057099 GCA_035047345.1 Bradypodion ventrale | reverse complement strand
TCAGCCAAATGAGCATTATCACTGCTGCTGTTTCGTTCACAAAAGTAATTAGCCATATTGTGCATCGTTATAATGTTTTGTTATTATTGCTTCATCAGACAAATACACCCTGCACTCTTACAGTGGCCAATTATGGTATTGCATTTGGAAAATATTTGCGAAAGCCTGGATGCAGAGGATTGATAAAAGAATGGCTTGACACTTGCAAAACTCCTGCCAAAATGACTTGAAAATGCTTTCTGACTTAGGATGGCTCAAAAATGCATTCAAGAGCCCTTTAAAAAAGCAACATTTGACTGCATGTAGAAAAACTATATATGAAAATACACTAGTTAAGTAAAGTCAAGAGAACTTCACATCAGTTGAAAGTCTATCAGGATTCCTGATCTATAGATACCAAAGAAGGGTTGCAGTAGCACGTTGGCAGGTCAGCAGTTCGAGACCTGAGTACAGTCTAACAGAGTGAACTCTCATTGTCTGTTCTAGCTCCTGCCAACCTAGCAGTTTGTAAGCAAGAAATTGAACGTAGATAAATAGGTAATGCTTCGGCGGAAAAGGTAGCAACTTTCTGTACACTCTGCCTGCCACATGACCATGAAAATGCCTGCAGACAGCGCTGGCTCTTTGGCTGTAAATGGAGTTGAGCACCTCTCCGTAGAGTTGGACATGACTGGTGTTCGAGCAAGGGAGACCTTTACCCTTTTACTATACATACCAAAGCATTTCAGAAACGTGCAAAGACAAGAAGTAGGGAAAGGTGTAGGTAGAATGATGCAAAGTGAAGACTGTGACAAAATTGTGGATGTATAGCATGGTCTGAACCAAATAGGAAAAAAGGAAAAGGAAGGAATTGCAAGTCCCGGCTCCTCCTTTAGAACAAGCCCTGGTATTTTGAAATCTCTGCCATCCTGGGAGGTGCACAGATGAGAAAAGAATTCCTAGAAACCAACAGATCTCAAAAAGGTGAAGTCTGCCCATACAGTCAAAGGGGGACTTGGCGATTCCTACACTCTTCTGTGCCACTTGCCCCCAACGCCCAGGGCTGTTTATCTCTGCTTGGTCCTGTCAGACAGGCCATCCATCTTGTGATGGAATGCAATCCCCACAGTGGCCGTTGATCCTAAATCCCGTCTCAGTTTCCTCCCTCCCTCTCTCTGCGCATGTGCACTTACTGAGCATAATGTTCCATCCTTATTAAATGTGGCAGCCAGCACAGTTTCCCCACATCTAACTCCTCCTATCATTCCTCAAGATAGAAGAACAGCCTTGCTGGAACAGGCCACAGCCCATCCAGTCCAGCATTCTGTCTCACACAGTGGCTCACCATTTCCTTCAGGGTATTCCCAAGGAGATGCCTTCACCTGCTTAGGATTCCCTGGAAATGTCATTGAGAGATATCCTGCCTATCTCTCCAACACGGAGGTTGTCCTTAGGTATCCATAATTATAGCCATTGTTACCCTTGTCCTCCATGAATCTGTCTAATCCTTTCTTAAAGCTGTCAAGACTGACAGCTGTCACCACCACGTCTTCTGGCAGGGAGTTCCATAGACCAGGGATCTTCTGGATGAAAAAGTACTTTCTCTTCTTTGTTTGAGAACTAGTTCCCAAAAGTTTCATGGAGTGCTCCCTAGTTCTAGTGTTGTGCGATAGGGAAAACAGTTTTTCCTTATCTACTTTGTCCACACCGTGCATGATTTTATAAACTTCAATCAGGTCACCTCTTAGACGTCGTCGTTCAAGAGTGAAGAGGCCCAACCGTTGCAGCCTCAGATGGTAAGGAAGGTGTTCCAGTCCCCTAATCATTTTGGTTGCCCTCCTCTGCACTTTTTCCAGCTCCATAATATTCTTCTAGAGGTATGGCGACCAGAACTGTAAACAGTATTCCAGATGGGGCCTCACCATAGATTTATAAAGAGGCAAAATGACACTTGCTGACTTATTGGGTATAGAATTAGGATTTGTTTTTTTCACTGCTGAGGCACACTGGGTTGACACCTTCATTGAGTTGTCCACCAGTATACCAAGGTCCCTTTCCTGGTTTGTCACAGAGAGTTCAGAGATTGACTTATCCAAGCCAATCTCTCCTCTACCACAACTTTAGGCTGTAGACACTTCTCATTAGCAAATGTGTCTGCAGTGGCTCAAGTGGCTAAGACACTGACTGGAAGGTGGGAGGCCAGCAGTTTGATTCGTGAGTACTGCAGGACGGAATGAGCTTCCGTCCGTGACCCACCTCCTGTCAACCTAGCAGTTTGAAAGCAAGAAATTGCAAGTAGATAAAGAGGGGGCACTTTGGTGGGAAAGTAAACAACGTTCCATGCCACATGACCATGAAAACGTCTGCAGAAGCAGACAACGCTGGCTCTTCGGCTTTGAAACAGAGCTGAGCACTGGACCCTAGAGTCCGTGGGCATGTGGCAGGCATGCCTGAACACCAGAGTGCATGGAATGCTGTTTACCTTCCCATCGAAGTGGTACCTCTTTATCTACTTGCAATTTCTTGCATTCCAACTGCTAGGTTGGTAGGAGCTGGGACAGAGATGAGCACTGAATGCTAGAAATGAATACGACTGGCTTTCGAGCAAGGGCGGCCTTTATCTTTACCTATCCACCCAAAATAATATCTAACAAAAGACCAACTATATATTCTTTGTAAAACAAATACTAGTGGACAGCATTTAGTGGCTTATTTCTAAGAAATAAAACATTTTGAGGATGATGTCTAGTCTCAGACCCATTCCTCAAAGTCCATGGAGCAAAACTGTTAACTTTGAGGGTTCACACCCCCCCCCTTGAAAATATTGGTAAATTCAGATGAAAAACCAAACCAAAGAGCATCTTCCACACACACACACCTTCAATACCAGATATGAATTACTGGTGGTGATTGAACAGCAAGGAGATTTTCTCCATATAGAACACATGGCAGTTTTGTCATAATGAGCCTCAGGATTGACAACACTTCCCGGGCTTGGAAATTAATTGCACATTTGTGGGAAATCTGAGATCTGATCTTCCAGTGTTTTCTTATTATCTAAGGGTGGCCAGTTTGAGATGAGAGGGAAATGAGTCACAGATTACAGCAGGGGTGTTCAAACCTTTCAGGCCATGGGCCAGTCACGTGGTTCAGGGGGCAGGTCACTATGACCCATGGACCAGTTCTGGCCCCCAATGCCAATTCATCCAGCCCAAGATTCCCTCGTTGTTCTCGGAATGGACATACAGGAGCATTTTTCTTCCACTTCCGGGTGCAATGAGGGCTTCGTGGGCCAGATGAATTGGCATCGGGGGCCAGATACAGCCATCGGCCATAGTGACCTGCCCCTGAACCATGTGACTGACCCACAGTCTGAAAAGTTTGGGCTTCCCTGCTGTAATCTGTGACTCATTTCCCCTCTCATCTCAAACTGGCCATAGGGGCGTGTTTTACTTCCACTTCTGGGAGCAATGAGGGCTTCATGGGCCAGATGAATTGCCATTGGAGGCTGGATCCGGCCCACAGACCGTAGTTTGGGCACCCCTGAACTTGAGGGAGAAGGTTGTTTCCCTTCTTGTGTCTAATTTCCTTCATCAAAATGGGTGCCCTTCTAACTGCTTTTTAGGATCAGATATAAAGGAATTTCACAGGGGAAAGATAGCAATAAAGATACAGACAAACCTTCTGCTCTGGTGTAATGCAATCTCCTACATAAAATCCCTCTGAATCTCATTATTTCTGAAGGGCAAGAGCTTTCGACCTGAGTTGGAAGGGGGGGGGGGAGAGTATCTCAAATTTGCTGATGTTAGAACAGGGATTCTCAACCTGTGTCCCATGGGCCAGATATGACCCACAGCACCATTTCATGTGGCTCCCCACCGCCTCCACCACACCAGGAAGTACCATGTGGTGGAAGAAGGGCAAAATGGCCATCCGGCCTCCAAAGCTGTCTGAGGGAGCGTGACCTGGCACCCGGCTTAAAAAGGTTGAGAACTGTGTGAGACGATCAGTTATAAATCATGAAACTGATCTTGAGCATTTATGTAGCTTCATTCCCTTCCCTAAAAAAAATATTTCTTAAGATTCAATTGCATGTTAAGCCGCCTTGATGCACATTTTGAGAATAAAAGTGGGAAATGCATACCTAACATCCATTCATGAATTCATACCGTATAGGCAAAATTCAGATGTTATCAAGGGGAAAGAGAAAATGATTTAGATCAGAAAACCGTCAGCGTTTGCCTTAACGCCGCCGCTCCAATTCAAATTGCTGAATCCGGAGACTATTCTAAAAGTAAACATAACAATTTTGAGGATCTGATTACGGCTTCCCTACATAATTTTGGCCTTTTGCCCCATGGCAAATTAAGTGCCATTTGTTTGTTAATGGAACAGAACGTCAGTATTTTACGGCTGTTATGATCTGACAATACTAATTCCGCTCTCTTTTGTTTTAAGAGACAGCGATCAAATTGTCTGTTTATGGCCCTGTTGTCCTTGGGTGGCTTCCTTCAATCCTTTCTTTTGGCAACGGGTATTTGGTGCGCTCACAAGCTCCGATGCCGTTTTCCTAATAAAATAAGACAAAGCGTCCGTGGTTTCTTTTCGCTGAACAGCTCTAACTGCAAACGTCCCCTCGGAGAATGGTAGAGGTTTGAACCCATGAACTTTTATCACCAGCCTTCATCAGGGAGCACTAACGAGAAACAACAGAGGCGCTGATTGGGAGATAATTGCATATCAGGGGTCAAATCCTGCAAAAATCAGACCCTGAGTGGTGAAGCCATGGGACTCAGCTGCATTAGCAGAAGAGAATATTGGAAAAGCAGGAAGCAAATATCCATCATCCGCCCACTTCTTTCCTCAAAGATCTCCATTCTCCTTTCAGATTTAATTTTTCCCATTCAGCTGCCACATTAAATCAAATATACAAAACAAGGCAAGAGAATATCAGAAAACAAACGCCAAAAAATAAATAAAACAAAAAACAAAAAACAAAAACACTGCAGCACTTTAAAGACTAACTGCTATATTTTTGCTGTTAGCTTTCGTAGATCATGTCCACTTCTTCAGACAAGGAGTAAAACTTCTAGGCATACACCAGATGCAGGGGTCAAGATGTCACAAGGAAAAAAGGATCACAAAACAACGAGTAATCAAGCAGAATGACAGACAAGCACACATACCAATACAGCTTCCTACAGTTAGCAGTAACAATAGATTATTCAGATTAGTTCATACCTGTCAAGTATCCCAGATTGGCCAGGAAATCACGTTTTTCTCCACATGTTCCTCCCCTTTCCTGCCGCCGTCCCATATTTGAACAGTGGGGAAAGGGGTTACTGCACATGCGCGCCCATCGCAAATGGGCTCTGCGCATGCACAAAGGGGTTCTGCGCATGCGCAAAGGAGTTGTTGCTGCGCATGCATGCCCAGGCCGGAGCAGTTCCTGTATTTTCCAGAGCTGCGCTTCTCAAAAGTGTGAAGTTGCCAAGCAAAGCATATGCTAATGAGTTTAATCACTTTCTGGTTGACCTCTTACTTGTGTGGGCACATCCTGTTGTGCTCATGTTGTAAGAGAGAATTTGCAGGAAGGTTAGTGAAGGTGGTATAATACACCAAAATATAGTATACAAAATAACTAGCAGCATATAGGAATCTGTGTATCAAATTTGGCAAGGTCCCAGAAACCCTTGGCTAATATTTAAGCCTCTGTGATGGGTGTCCAACAGATGGATGTATTTGATTTCTGCTGTCTCTCTTTGGATCCTAGCCTTGTAATTTCTCTGTTCCAGAATTGTAGCTATCAGGTCTTGGATTGCTTTGCTCCTTGTCTGAAGAAGTGGACTTGAACCACGAAAGCTAACAGTAAAAATATAGCAGTTAGTCTTTAAAGTGTGCAGTATTTTTGTTTTTGTTTTATTATTATTATTGTTTTTGTTTTCTGATATGCCTGAACTACAGACTAAGATGGCTACTATTCCAAAAAAGGCAAGGGAAGGCTATCACAAATATATACTGCCCACAGTGCTTAGTGGATTCTCTGAGTGGTTCACAAGTTAATTAGCATTTTGCCCCCAACATCCTGGGTTCCTATTTTACCAACCTCGGAAGGATAGAAGGCTGAGTCAACTTTGAGCCCTGGCTAGGATTGAACTCCCAACCTTTAGGTTGCAGTACAGCAGTTTAACCACTGTGCCACCAGGGCTCCTTCAATATGCGAAATAACCATACATACAAAACAATTTGGATGTAGAAGTAGTGAAACAATCTATTGGGAGGAAACATTGGGAAATATATGCAAATGCAGACAGCACTGGCTCTTCGGCTATAAACAGAGGTGAGCACTGAACCCTAAAGTCAGATACGACTGGCTTTCGAGCAAGAGTGATCTTTACTTTTGTTTTGTGCTTTCTTTCCATGAGCTCAAGACAACACACAGGGTTTTCTTCCTCCCCTCTTAATCTTTATAGAATAATAGAATAACTGAGTTGGAAGGTCCTTTAAGACCATTGAGTCCAACCCTCTGCTCAAGGAAGGAATCCAAATCAAAGCAGATATGACAGATTGGTTGTCCAATTCTCTCTTGAATGCTCCCAGTGTTGGAGCGTCCACCACTGTCATACTGCTCTAAACCGTTAGTAATTTCCCCCTGATATTCAGCCTATATTTGGCTTCCTGTAGTTTCAGCCCATTATTATGCATCTCACACTGACACAGTGATGGTGAACTTTGGCACTCCAGATGTTCTTGGACTTCAAATCCCAGAAGCTCAAGCCCCCATGAATCCACACGAAAAGGTTTCCAGGATCCAAGTCTAACACAAAAACTACTACACCAGGCAAAGTAGAAGCCAAACCCCAGCTCTGGGTACAACTCAGAGTGAAGCTCAGAAAGGAGATTTTGGGAAGAATAGATATAATGCCATGCTGAACTCACCTGTAAATGAGCAGTGAGAGAGTGGTATAGTGGTTAGAGCATGAGACTAGGAGAACAGGATTCAAATCCCCAAGAGACCATATGAAATGAGACATGCAGGATTTAACACTGGAACTGCAATGGACTGCCACAGCCTTGAGGATATTATCAAGGCACGCCTTCACAGCCAATCCATCTGGCATGGCCTCTTCCACCTCCATGACAGTTGGGAATCAGCGTTTCTCCTTTTCTCATTTTGCTATTGGGCCCAATATGATGGTTTCCAGTGGCATTTCCTCCACTGAGGGGACCATCACCCCACCTAAAATAAATTCAAACCCTTGCCATCAAACAAGCAATTTCCTGCCACATTGGAGTTATAGTATACCTGGAGACAAATCTTAACATCCTCGCCTCACACCACCGTCCGATAAGTGTGACCAGTATGTTTCCTAAAACTGAGGACGTTAAAAGTTGACTGTGATGCAACTTCTCAGAAGTACAACAGATCGTCTTATAGTAAGAATTAACTGTTGTAAATAAATTCATTTATATATTTATATATTTAATGTGAAAGTGTTTTATAGCTGTCATTATATTATGTTTGTTTTTCAAAAAAGCTATTTTGTAGATAACCCGCCCATTTTTGTCAAGTATACTTCTGTCCTGGTTTTGTGAGAGAAGATTATGGCAACTCTAGGTGAGACACAAAAATCAGAGTTGTTTCCCCTTCAGCTCTGCTAGCCTTGAGTTTTGTGTCCCTGCTAGAGAACCAGAATAAGCAAAGCCATTGGCTGGGAGTCCAGAAGGTGCTCAAACACCTGGCAATTCAACAGCCAAAGAAGGAGGAATATGACTTACTGCTTGTCGTCTTTGAACCACTGAAATTCAGCTGGTGGAACAGCCATAGCTTCACAACGTAGGAGGGCTGTCTTCCCCAGGGAGGGTCGTGAGTCCTTCACATCTGTGATGGTTGGGGAATCTAGGAAGAGGACAATAATAGAAGTTTGAGATGCCACATTCCATTCTTCAGTAGAGGCCTACTGAAGAATAGAATGTGGCATTTCAAATTTGCAAAACCAGGTCTCCAGATAAAGCAAAACAATGCAATCACATTTATATACTGCCCCATAGGGCACGTTCTGAGCAGTTCACAGGTTAATTAGCATTTTGCCCCAAACTTGCTGGATTTTCATTTTGCCAACATCGGGAGGATGGAAGGCTGAGTCAACCTTGAGTCCTGGTCAGGATTGAACTCACAACCTTTTGGTTGCAGTACAGAAGTTTACCCACTCCGCCACCAGGGCTCTACACAGGCCCAAATAAAGGGTAGGGAAAAAAAACTAAAGCAAAGATGGACCACTCCTATCAGCCCTAGGTAGCACAGTCACAGGTTACGAATGCTAGGAAGTATAGTCTAATAACCATGAGAGGTACTTTGCTTGGGCTAAAGCAACCTCCCTGTTACCCTAGGAGCATCTTGTATGGTTGAAAAGAGGAAAGAGGACAGGGAAGCGATGGAAATCCCACTCACAGTTGACAGTGATCAGGACCCGTTTGCTGTCAGGTGTTGAGACACCATTCGCCGTGATGCATTCATACTCCCCAGCCTGCTGCCGGTTGATCTCTGTGATTTCCAGGTACTCCCCTTCATTGGTGAACCCATCTGTGCGGTAGGATCAGGGGGGTGGCAGGGAGGGGAGTGGTAGGGTCGGTGGTAAGGAGACAGACACAAAGACAGACTTACACACAAGAAAACACATACAACAACAATACTGTTATCAGCACCTCCTACAGGTAAGGGCCATCTCGCTCTGGAGCTGCGAGGACAGCTCCAGGAGTTTCGGGTCAGAAGATTTTTAGGGGAAGATAAAAAAATTAGAAAGAGAGTGAGGATATTCTGAACTTATGGGTGCCCCATCTTTTCCCTCCCTTATCCTAGCGAATTGAAAATGCTGAAGAGCACAGGGATCGAGCCTTGTGATACTCCACTTGTTACCCTCTCCCAGCTTGAGAAGGAGCCCTTTATAAGATCTCTCTGAGTACAATTCTATAACCAATTGTATATCCATCTGGCACTTGTGCTATCCAGGCCACACCCAGCTAGTTTGCTAATCAGAATATCATGGGGCACTTCTTGCTGAAGTCAAGATATATTACACCAATGGCATTCCCACCGTCCACCATGGAAGTTACCCGATTGAAAAATGAAATTAGAATTGACTAGCAGGATTTGTTTTTGACAAATCTATGTTGGCTTATAGCTATTACTGCATTGTTTTCTAGTTGTTTGCAGAGTGACCACTTTATAATCTTCTCCACAATTTCCCCTAGAATTGACATCAGGTTAACTGGTTTGTAGTTCTCCAGTTCCCTGGAATGGCCGTCTTTCAAATAGCAGAACTCCCTTCCCAAACTACCCCTACCTGATAGTCATGGTGGCAACAAACAGTCATAGCCAGTAGCCGTGGTGGTTATATGGTTTTATTCAGTGTTAATTTAAAACAACAACAGTATTTTTCAAAGCTTTGCCTATCTTTGCTTTTGGTAGAGATGAAGCTAGCTGGATAGCTCAGTGAGTTGGTGTAGCTGGCTGTAGAACTTGAGACTGGCAGTTCGATTCTCCCTTGTTCCTCCCAGGAAAACAGCCAGCTTTTACAGCCTCAGACAAGCTGCATAGTCCCAGGGCATCTCCAAAAGAAGGCAATGGGAAACCATTCTGTGTACCAGAAAACCCTGGATGAGCTGGAATAAGACTTCACGGCACATAATTATTATTACTGATGCTGCTCAGGAAGGCTTTCTAAAAATGCTGTACAGAGAGAATTGGCCATCTGTCAAGTTTAGTTATATGTTGCACCAGAGAGAAAGCTCATTCGCCCTAGGATTCTAAAGGAATTTTTGACAAGACTTCAGGATTATAAAACAATTAAACGAGGAACCAGTGAAATTGGTTGGAAAGATCTCTCTAGCTCTTAGCTCAAATTCTCCAAAGCTCAAGTCTGCAAAGTCTGAGTTCTACAAAGCCTGCTGATTTGGGTGGTACAATTTGTTGTGATTTTTATCTGGACTGTTGGAATGATAAATATAAATATAATATATGTTTTTAACTGAACCCTAGAGTCGGATACGACTGGCTTTCGAGCAAGAGAAACCTTTACCTTTACTAACTGGTTTGAGATAGGGTTTTAGCTAATGTTTTTAGTTGATGTCTTAGTCTGTGCTGTAAACCGCTTTGGGTCACCTAATGGTGAGGAAGGTGGTATTCTATATAAATACTGTAAGTAAGTAAGTAAGTAAGTAAGTAAGTAAGTAAGTAAGTAAGTAAGTAGATAGATAGATAGATAGATAGATAAATAAATGAACAGATATCAAAGTACTGGAGTACGGAGTACTCTTATTAGAACTTCTAACCAGCCAGTCATCCTGTCTTCCTTGACACTCAATCGTGGTTCCTCTTGCTCCACCATTTTCCAACTATCACTCAATGGCCAGAATATTTCTCTCTGTCTGTTTCCATTCATGCTGCACACAAGCTGCTCAGGACAGTAAAAATAATAGGGAACAAAGAGGACATCTGTAGCCCCCTCCCCCTTCAGCCTCCTTACCTTTCAATTGCTTCCAAGTTACTGTTGGCTCAGGCTTGCCCATCGCAAGGCAGAGCAGGTTCACGTTACTACCCTCATTCACCGTCACTGCCGACGAGATATTCACAATCCGAGCTGGGACTGTAGGAACATGGAAGACAACGAGGGTGAGTATTGTGGCCATTTTTTCATCCCATCCCTAGAGGGTGCTGTTTCATCTGCAACTACAGGCGAACCATTGTTCAGCCTGCTTCAGCAGTTGATCAAGCAACTACCTTTCTGGTGGCACAGTGGTTAAACTCCTGTACCGCAGCCAAATCAATGTGAGTTCGATCCTGGCCCAAGGTTGACTCAGCCATACTTCCTTCTGAGGTTAGTAAAAATGAGTACCCAACATGTTGGGGGCAAAATGCTAATTACTAGTAAACTGTTCAGAGAGTGCACTAAGTGTTATGGGGCAGTATATAAGTATAATTGCTATTGCTCTCTTCTTTCTATGAAAAACATTCCAAACTTGGAATTGGGGGACTTTGGTGGAAATGGGGAGAAATTTCAACTTCCAGCACCTGCTGTAGGCTGTGCAAGTGCCAGAAGAGGATTGCCACTTCCAGTCTTGATTTTTTTGGGGGGGTGTATATATGTGCTTGACAGGCTCCCCTCCCTTGAGCTTGCTAAACCATAAGGCAGCTTTTTTGAAGTCCTCCAGAGATATCCAGTTTCACTGGGGCAAATAATTTATTCCAGTCTGAGCCATGGAGGAACCATTCAAGATGCTGGGCTGTGATCAGACCCATGCTGGCCTGGCAGGATACTGGGACGGGTTGCCATGCACCCCTACTTATAACTTAAAGGACCATACCACCTCGGCAGTTTACGATCCCGCTTCGCTCCTCTTGCCGGACTTCCCTCCACCCTGTGGGAGAAAGTCTGAAGCATTTCAGCAGCGGTGCAGAGATAATAATAATAATTTTGTGTTTTTTCCCAATCCAAGCCTTATTATTATTATTTCTGCACCGCTGTCAAAGTGCTTCAGACTTTCTCCCACAGGGTGGAGGGGAGACCAGTGAGAGGAGCGGAAGCAGAAACTGCCAAGGCAGCATGGCCTGGCTGTGATCTAGGTTTCAGCACCATGGACAGCCCCTTTAAAGTTCCATCTGAAAAAGAAAACCTGGAGTGAATTCATCTGCCCCATGAAATCAGATTTGCCAACATCTACTGGGTTCACCTCCAGCTCTGATAAATGTCACAAGGTGTTATGAGTCAGTCCTCGCCGAACTCTGGGGATGACCTGGATTAGGGGGTACTCCCTATGACTAGCCCAGTTCTGCCTGCACCCGAACCTGAGAATATCCTGAGCCAGGAATCTCAGCCTGCTTCTGGACCAAGTCTGTTGCCCCAGGCAGATGACCTATCAGATCAGAGTTTCTGACTCTGACAGTGATTAGCCCTCAGTCAGGGCAAAGTGCAGAAGGCAGCTACACCTGAGATGCAGGCAAGCTAGAACTAAGTACCAGAGAAGGCTCCCAGCTGATAGCGATTAGCTGGAAGGCTTATAAGCAAGCTTGTTACAGTCTTCCAGGATCGGTACAATTCTTCAGTGCAAAGACTGACACCCTGCTTGACTTCGGATAAACTGCCTAGACCCTGACCTGCCTGCCATGACCCTGACTTCTTTGCCAACCCTAACGACACCCCTGGACATCCTTTGGACTAGACACTTGCTTGGACTACCAGTAATCAGACCTTGGCTTGCTCTTTAGACTTTGTTATCTGGACTCTCCTCGAATAGACTCTCTGTGTAGCGACCGTGCCCTCTGAGGTGGGTCAGCACACGAGGCTGCACTTTTTCTGACACCACAAGGCTCTGCCCGCAAGTCTGAGATTTTGGCTCTGAAGTCTTAGCCAATGGGATCTTGGTGACCTAGCCAGCCTAATTCCAACAGATGAAACACAAAACCCTTTGTTGGAAGATAGCCTCGAATCATCCACTTGACACGCCCTCCTTCCCTGTCATCTCATGATCAGCCCTTTCCTTCCACATTAGCTGAAAATGAGAATTGTGCAGGAGAAAGTGCAATGCCCCCTGCAGAACAACTGGGATGCACTACAAATCCACACTCACAAGTCCTCTTCTCACATTGATATTTTACTCACTTTGTTATATATAGCTCTCCTCCCCACCCATGCAACAGCTGTATTTTGAATGCTACCTCAGCAAATTCCCATCACCATTGCTTTGGGGGTTAATTCCCAATAGCTGTTATCCTCTGCCTAGGCGGAAGAGACCACCACCAAAAATAAAATATTTCCCCATTCTAAGGGGGCCTGAGGATTTCCATTATCTGTCCTGATTTTGTGTGTGTGTGTGTGTGTGTGTGTAGGGAGGGAGGTGATACTAGTGATGGGGAGTGATAGGGAAGATGGCAACAGCTGTTTCCTGATTCCCAGGCTGCTGTTCATTCCAGATCTGGTCCAATCAGCTTCTATTGTGCCCACTTCCCAGCTCCATGTGAAACAGGGGAGGGATGTAATTACGGGGTGGCTGGTTTTGCAGTTGTGGCTTTTGCCAATGCTGCAGAAATCCCGGACGTGGCTGGGAATCAGTGAAGGAGCTGATAATGAGAGAGAGAGAGAAGAAAGGAAGGAAGGAAGGAGAGGGGTTTCTGGTTGGTTTTAACAGCTGGGGAGAGACTCTACGTTGTCCAAGGTCAACGCTGAGCCAGCCCCCGGGATTCTTGGCAGTTTCTTAGGATGATCAAACACATCCGATGTGGAATGCCACAAAGAGTAGCAGGGCAGAGACTGTCATAGATAGCTCTGGGGTGCCACTTCTCTGCAGAGATTAGGAAATTTGCTCCCAAAAATAATACTCCCCATCTTTACCTCCCTGAAGGTTCTCTGAGATAGGGAAGGACAACATTCCAGCAATTTTCATCCTTGTTAAATTAGTGGGATGGATTCGTTTACATTTTTTGCCCTAAATATCCAAAAGCCTTGGATGAAACATCCTGTTAGCACTTCTTTAATCCCTTTTCTTCCCACTAGGTTAAAGGAGGGCAGCTGTCATCTTCCAGATGCTCAACTACAATTCCTGTTTGGGAATGTGGAGAAACAACCTTAACTTACACGCTCCCAATGAGACACGCTTTCTCAACATGTCAAGGCAGCCTGTTGAGCATTCAGCAGTCCCATGAGACACCTTGCTTTCAGTGTGAGAACAAGATGGGGATTATTATTTTTCTCTTCTAGAGATTTTCACAATTAATGTAAATTGCCTCTGTGCAGTTCTAGCATTGTTTCCCACTGTGAAGCAAACACAGAGCAAATGGGCAAGAACTGGCTATCTGATTTTCTAACAAAATATTCAAACAACCCATCCAATGCTTAAAATTTTGGAAAGTCCCTGCAATAAGGCAGTGGCAATCGAAGATTCAGCCATGCAATTATGCAATTTGCATCAATTGCATAATTTATACACAAACTGCAAATGTGAAAATTGTACCCAAGACTGACTGACATATCTTGTTATGTTTTAGATGATGGGTTCCCAACCTTTTCAAGCTGGGGGCTGGGTCACACTCTCTCAGTCAGCTTTGAGAGCCAGATGGCCATTTTGCCCAGCCTGCATGATGGGGGCAGCCATTTTGTCTCAACAGCTTCAAAGGGGTGGCCATTTTGTTTCTCAAATGCCCTTGGAATGGTTGGGGGGGACATGAAATGGCGCCGCAAGCCAGATCCAGCCCACAGGTTTTAGGTTGGGAATCCCTGTCTTAGATGGAAAGAAAAAAAACCTCTCTGGTTCCCTTTTATTCACATGTGGGATTCATATCTGCTAGGATTTGCATCTCTGGTCCCAAATGCCTAGCTAAGGACAATGGGATCTGCAATCCAACAGCACCTTGCAGGGCTACAAATTCTCACCCTTGTTCTAGACTTTGCCTGTATTGGCCAGATTTCCTGGTTAAATGAAGTGAAATCTGATAGTGTTGAACGTCAACCCCAGATGTATCCATTATCCTAGGATAACCCATCTTCAATTAATTAAACTCAACCCATCTTCAATTAATGCATGCATCCAGCAGATTATTTATTAATGAACTGGCAAAATATTGGACAAACTCTCCCCCCCCCCATCCCCCAAACAGCTGCATTTTGTTTGACACAACTTTCTTCCATCACTGAATAAGTACTCTACCAAACAACAGCAATGCAATTGACTTCTCCTAGATATTATTTATCAACTGTTGAGCTTTGACTACCTGGAAATGGTTCAAGGGTATGGGGTTGAAGTTCCCCCAAGTATCCTGTTTGGATAAACTACAATTGTTACCCCTTAAGAATGGTACACTTTGACAGTCATTGTCTAAGCCAGTGTTTCACAACCTTTGGTTGTTGGACTTTATTCAATTCCCTTTATTTCAATTCCCAGAAGTCTAAGTCAGTACAGTGGTACCTTGGATAAAGTCCGATTCGGATAAAGTCCGATTCGGATAAAGTTGCGGTTTTCATGCACATATGATGCATCACATAAAATCCAAAACCGCTAAAAGAATGGACGTTATCTGAAGTATTTGGTATAGGAACCTTGGATAAAGTCCATTTTTGATGTTATCTGATGCATCGCCCATTTGATTAGGATAAAGTCCAAAATCAGATAAAGTCCAAACTTTTGGAACGGAGTTTGGACTTTATCCGAGGTTCTACTGTACATAGGTTGATCAGTGATTTGGGGAATTGATTTAGGCTTCTGAGAATTCTAGTCCAAGAACCAAAGGTTGGGAAATACTGATCTAAGCTCTCTTCCACTCACACACCCAACCTTGTATCTCAGTGCATTTTAACCAGTAGCCAATATATCTGTTGTCTTAAGGCTAGTCTTATGGGGAGCTTTGAAGCTCATTTCTTGAATTCTCCAGGGAATGTTATTTACAACAAACCTTGAATGAAGATCCCTTCTACCCTGGTGGCATAAAGAAACTACAGGAGGCCAGGGCACTCCCCAACCTATCAAACATCTTCAGCATCATTAAACTGTGGCTAGAAGGAAGCAAAGGATACATCGCCTGAAGGGGACACTCAATGCTTTGATCTCAACAGGCTAAAATGTGAATGCAAAGCAGTATAGAAAGAAACAAATAAAAATGATAATGAGATGGGTAAGAGATGAAAAGTTTTGGGATGCATCCAGATGGACAACTCTTAACCAATCAAAAATGAAACTAAAAAAAAAAAACCAAACAGAGTTTGGAAAAGGTACCTTTTTGCACCAGAACTTCCAGAATCCCAGACCACGATCTTGCTGACTGGGGATACTGGAATTTGTAGTCCAAAAAGGTAATTTCTTCTAAACTCTACTAAAGACACTGTGCAGCTCTTCTGTTTTTTTTCCTTCCTTAATTGTCTGTGACAGAGAAAAAAGAGAGGGAAGAAGCAACAGGAAAACAGAGGAAAGCTATAAATGGAAGATGTCATCATCCAAACTCTGCAAAGTTCCAAAGAATGAGGTAGGTTGATGGCACGATAAAAGCCCCGTCGACAAACTAAGATTATAATTCCTCACTGATGTCATCTTTGCCACTGAGTAGGAGGACCCTGTTACATTATTCTCCTTTTCATCATGGGTTGCGAGGCATTCTCAAAATCTCTCACTATACTTCTTACAGAAGCAAGAATGACGTTCTGTGCAGATTGGGTACATTTTTGAGAACAATTATCCCACTTGTACATACAGCATAATTTGCATGCAGTGATCTACTTGCATAAAACCAAGATGAATTTTGTTGGGTGTTTCATGAGCATTTAAGAATGTGAAGTACCAGATGGATGTTTTTTTTTTGTTTTTTTAAAACAATCAGGCAGTCCTTCTTTCGTGTCTAGGTCAGATGTAAAACCGCCAAAATGAAGGCACCCTTTGGTGAATTCATTCCACAGTTCTTTTTCCCTGACCTAGTGTGACAAAAGATTAGCCAGTTGTCTGGGGTACACCTGATTGTGGTTCAAAAATGCCACAGTCTTTGAGGAAGCTCTGTACCCCAGGCAGTTCCTCTGATAAGTGGATATTGCTTCTTCCTGAATTGAGATGGCCTAAACTGCCAAGGACAAGGAAGCCAGCAAAGTCCACATGGTACCCCATTAGCAGCTTACAGCCCACTCTGCTACCCACATCCGTACCGTGCACGATGAGGTAAACCTGCGAGGTGTGGGGTTTGTCTTGCGTCTGGAAGGAACAGGTGTAAAGTCCTTCATCGTAGACGTCCACTTGATTGATCATAATGCTGAATTCGGAAGGGCTGTAGGTGAGCAGTTGCACCCGGGAGTCGATGGACCACTTGTCGTTGCCCGCGTAGAGGATGTTGGAACGATTCAACCATGCCACACGTGTGACCTGTTGGTCAATATAGCAGCTGCAGAGAACAGAGAAGGAATAATAGAATCATAAAGGTAAAGGTCCCCTTGCTTGAAAGCCAGTTGTGTCTGACTCTAGGGCAGTGGTGGTGAACCTATGACACGTGTGCCAGAGGGGACATTCAGAGCTCTCTCTGTTGGCAAGCATGCTATCACCCAGCACAGAGTTCACCCTGCCCCTCTGCCCAGCAACCCAATGGGAGATCTTTCTCCCTCCCCCAGCATAGAGTTCACCACACCCCTCTGCCCAGCAGCCCAATGGGAGTGCTTCCTTCTCCCCCCCCCTCCAGCACAGAGTTTGGCCCGCTGCTCATTTTGGAGCACTTGGTCTCTAAAAGGTTCGCCATCACTGCTCTAGTGTGTGGTGCACATCTAAGTTTACAGCCAAACAATGTCTGCATTTACAGATGTTTTCATGGTCATGTGGCAGGCATGACTAGATGCCGGAGTGCATGGAATGCTGTAACCTTTCCCACTGAAACAGTACCTATTTATCTACTTGCAATTTCTTGCTTTTGAACTGCTAGGTTGGCAGGAACTGGGACAGAGACAGGAACTTGCTCTGTTATGCAGCACTCAGGGCTCGAACTGCTGACCTGCCGACCTTCTGGTTGTCAAGTTCAGCATCTTAACCACTAAGCCATTAGAATAATAAAATCACCAATTTGGAGGGGGAACTTTTAGGCCATTGAGTCCAAAGCCCTGTTCAATGCAGGAATATGGATCAAAACAGGTTTGACAGATGGTCGTCCAATTCTCTCTTGAATGCTTCCAGTGTTGGAGTGTGCAACACTTCTTGAGGCAGTTGATTCCATTAAGAAACTAAGGAAGTGTGTGCGTGTTTGCATCACAGGTAGTTTTCATCCCATGTAGCAGGATAGTTGACCTGCTCCCGATCTCCCCCCCCCCCCGAAGGGAAAAGGTGTCCATTTTGATTTCCCATGCATTGAAAACTCAGGCGTTTCCATTCCAAATCTCAGCTATTTGCAAATTTTGGGTCGTTTCCTCCAAGAACAAACTCAAACCCAATTCACCCGCCAGTATTTTTCAACTTGCATTTCTACATATGAATTATCATATGTCATGTTTATGCAAACAGGCATTCTCTTTTGTGTGTCCTTGCCCACCCCATTTCAGGTGTGTGTGTGTGTGTGCACGCATGCATGCCTACTTTTCCCCCTTAGTGATATGTAAGGAGCCAACGACCACCAATGAATGAAGGATTGCTGAATTTAGATGCTGAAATGCGGGACCTACTTCCATCTCAAAATACAGTGTGAAATCCAGGTTATTATAGCTGTGCATATATTGGGAGAAGGGGGAGGGGACGGAAGGGAGAAAATGAGAGAGTGAAAGAGAGGGAAGATGGGAATAACTTCATCCTTCTCCTCACAGCCTCAGTGAGGTCTTTGGCTGCGTCGCTCCATCAAATCTCTTTGAAGTCCAGAAGCCCTTGTTATTACAGCTCTTTTTATCAAGGCCTAAAAACTTGAACACCTTCCAAACTGCGGATTGATGGAAATAACAAGTGTTTGGAGGAAGGGGGAGGGAATTAAAATGAATCCCAGACACGGTGAACTCGGCTGCCTATTTCAACCCTATGCACCCATCTTCAAGCGTTAATACCAGGGGTTCCCAACCTTTTCGGACAGCAGGCCATTCATATGGTTGAGTGGGCTGGTCATGTGGTTCCTTCAACCCAGAAGCTGAAGTAAAACACACACATGCATGTGCAGGTCATTTACGGCAGCATTTTGCACATGCACAGGCCGTTTTACTTCCACTTATGGGAGCGGTGTGGATCAAATAAATTGGCACCGGGCCCCCCAGATCCATACCTGTCAACCTTCCCGATTTGGCCGGGATTACCCCGTAAATTGACGTCGATTGACGTCATAAACCGGCCCCCGTTGCCAAAACCCCGTAATTTTACCCCTTCCATGCATGCGTGGAAGTGCTACATCGCTTGCGTAAGGGCTGCGCAAGCGGCGTAGCGCTTCCACGTATGCGTGGAAGGGGTAAAACCTTTCTACACATGCGTGGAACATGACCTGCGCACAAGTGATGTGCGCAGGTCCTGTTTTTCCGGAGCCGCGGGTTGACAGGTATGCCCAGATCTGGCCTGCAGGTTGTAGGTTGGGAACCCCTGGTTAATACCATGACTGGGTGTGGGATGTGGCCCATCTACTCCCAAATTTGGACTTCCCCTTCCTCAACCTTCACCAGCCCCGCACCCACACGCTCGCCCAACCTAACAGATACTCTTCTGATCTCATTTTTATGAGCCTTCTTTCTTCTCACCCTATGGCTCCCAGCCCCGAGATTTAATTATCAGAGTGGTTTTCTCTCGCCTTGAAGGCAAGCGGGTGCTAAGTAATCCTGTTCCTTGGTCCCTGACAGCTGTCAGATGTAGATTGGACAAGCATTGCGCGATAAGGAGGACTTTTTGTGCACTTCCATCCAAATTAAAACAACTGACCCCGATATTTTATGGAGAAGGTGCCTCCTCCTCTGCATCGTGGCATGCCCGGAGACCTGAGCTTTACAACACGCCACATCTGAGCCGGGGTGTCTATCAGCAAAATGAAAGGTTGAATCCTTATGCTGTAAAAGCTTAAATCAATGCATTGTGTGGTTACAGGTTTATCCCCCCCCCCCCCGGACGAAAACCCAAAACAAATTGAATAAAAAGGGGAAGAGCTTGAAGGAAATGGAAATCTTCAGAAGAGAAAGAGAGAAAGGTTCTACTTAACCATCTCCTGCTCATCTCCACACACTTGCTGCTTCATCCTCACAACTTTCATTTTATTGCTTTCATTTTATTAACAAGCATTGTTTATACCCTGGTATTTTCCTCCAATTGCACCAAGGCTGGGGACTTAGTACTGTGCCTCGCCTTGTCATCCTCACAATAACCATCTTATGAGGCAGACGGTAAGAGAGGGATTCACTGAAATGCAGTTACCAATTTTTGGGGTTCAGCAGAGACTAGTAATGGTAAAAGAGCTCCTTGCTCGAAAGCTAGTCATATCTGACTCTAGGGTGTGGTGCTCAGCTCCATTTACAGCGAAAGAGTCAGCACTGTCTGCATCTGCAGACATTTCCCAGGCACGACTAGAAGCCAAATCACACAGAACACGGTTACTTTTTCCACTGAAGCTGTAACTATTTATCGACTTGCAATTTCAAGCTTTCGAACTGCTAGGTTGGCAGGAGCTGGGACAGACGATGGACGCTCAGTCCGTCACACGGCACTCAAGTCTCGAACTGCTGACTTGCCGAACTTCCAGTCATCAAGCCCAATGTTTTAACTATTAAGCCATCATGGCCCAACTCTCAATTTGCTAGGTGTTTATCGGCCACTTTAGGTACCATAATTCCATCCTGGGGTTTGTAGTTTGGTTGAATACTTAGATTTCTCTACTGTAGTTCAGGGAAATAGGTACCACAATTACCCTTTGATTGTAACCAGCACAAATGTTCTTCTCCTTGAGAAGATGTCTAGACATATTGACATAACCTTGCTGAAACATATCATAAACCATTGCAGGTGTTTTGCACCTGAGGAGAGCAAAAAGCCATGCTTTCCGTTGCCAGTAACAATATCAGCAAAAAAGTGGTCTTTGTCCATGCATGTACAGAGAGAGAAGGGAAAAGAGAAAATCAAACACACATTTTGTCATTAACAACAAAATAAAAGGAGTTTTGTGAGAAATGCACAATTTTGCAAAAAACAACAACCCTAAATGCACAATTCTTTTGATTTGGGGTCCCAATGTGCAAAAACACACGGCAAAACCCTTGCAATTTGACCATGTAGGAAAAGGAAATTGGAAATGTTCTGGTTTCACCACTGAAAGTAAAAGAAAATGAACATTTAAAGTGTAGTAAATTGAGGTGGCCCAATGGCAAAATGAGCGGAGGAGGAACTCTGAATCTCAATGGTCATGGAAGTGGAAGACGCCATGCCAGATGGACTGGCCGTGAAGGTGCACCGTGTCCATATCCTCAAGGCTGCAGCAGTCCATTGCAGTCCCTGTGTTAAATCCTGCATGTTGCATTTCATATGTGCCATGGGAGATGGCTCTGTGATCATAGTGTGTGGGTCACTTCAAGGCAATGCATGCATCGTACAATGAAAAAATATATACATCGTATAACCAAGTGCCTTGTGGAACCAATTGTTTTTGTTATACGAGGTTCTACTGTAATAATAATTTCATGTCAGAGATTATTCTGGGTTGAAAGGATTTTTAGAGGCTCCTTTCATGTCCTCAAATGCAGCTCTTGGCTATCAAAACCTGACCTTCCAGTCTCCAGCTCAGCGCTTTAACCATTAAGCCACCTGGAGAGCTATGCTGCTGCTGCTGATTTCTTTATATTTATTTATTTATTCTTTAAACTTCTATGCCGCCCACTCAGGCAAGCCTGACTCATGGCGGCTAACATCATAATTAAAAAAAAAATTAAAAACAATCAAAGGTATATAAAACAGAATAAAACCAGATTAAGAGCTACCCACATTAAAAACTACCCGCATTAAAAGGAAATCTTTATTTTATAAGCCAACAGGCAGGGGCCACCTTTCCATCCGGACCCCACACCTGATGATGATGATGATGATGATGATGATGATGATGATGATGATGATGATGATGATGATGATGATGATGGAAGTGACCAGCATTGCCAAACCCTTGCATGAGTTTTCCCCCTTACTTTCTCTCAGTTACTATATTTTTCCACAATCAGTTCTTTCATATATCTAGCACTGATTAAACACCCGCCCAGCCACTAAATATATGCACACAGTCTTCTGAAATACACACCCATTTCCCTGAGCTCCTTACACCTTGTTTTCTCACTGTATTATCATCAGACTGACAGAAAACAATATGCCCAGAGCAGTATGGAGCCCCCTGCCTCCTTCTTTTCACAAAAGGATCACCGCAACAACACAGGCACACAAATGAATTGTAGGCTTGTATATACCTAGGCGAGTGAATAGGATGAAATAATATAATGTTAACCATGGGATACCAAGTCCATTCTGGTGTATTGTGACCCTTTCCAGTGTTTTCCCTGAGGGCACGGTGGTTAAACTGTGTAATGCAGCCAAAATATTGCAGTTCAATCCTGACAGGGATCAAGGTTGTCGCAGCCTTCTATCCTTCCAAGGTTGGTAAAATGAGTATCCAGCATGTTGGGGGCACAATGCTGATTAACTTGTGAACCGCCCAGAGAGTGCACTAAGTGCTACGTGGTGGCATATAAGTGTAATTGCTATTTTATAGATAATAATAGTAATTTTGTGTCAGAAATTATTCTGGGTTGAAAGGATTTTTGCTGGAAAAACTTGACTTGCCCAAATGAGGCACTTTTCATGTGCCCAAGATCTTTTCCCACTGAAGTGGTCCCTACTTATCTACTTGCAATTTCTTGCTTCCAAACTGCTAGGTTGGCAGGAGCTGGGACAGAGACAGGTGCTCATTCCATCAGGCAGTACCAGGGTCTCGAACTGCCAACTTGCCAGCCTTCCAGATAACAAGGTGAGCTTCTTAACCACTGAACGACCTCAGCCCTTTATTTTATAGATAGGGAGTACTCAGACATGGTTTACCTTTTTCTTCTTCTGGAGCCTTCTGTGGCTGTGGAGCTTGTCAAAGGCTACACAGGCTGGTTCTTCTCCCAGGAGCCACAGTAGGGAATCAAACTAACCCAACCTTTGGCTCTGCTGCCAGAGTCCTAAACCACTGAGGTAGCCTTGAGGAGAAGGGCGAGGAAGGGATGGGATTAGTAAACAAATGTTCAGAGCCGTGGAGCCACGTATGGTCCCCAAGTCATAGACCAGGGGCTCCCAACCTAAGGCTCATTAACCAAATCCAGCCCATAGTGCCATTTCATGAGGTCCCCCACCCCCTCAAGGGCATTTGAGAAATAAAATGGCTGCCCCTTTGAAGCTTTTGGGACAAAATGGCTGCCCCATCATGCATGCAGGGCAAAATGGCTGTCTGGCCCTCGAAGCTGATGAGAGGGCATGACCTGGCCTCAGGCTTGAAAAGGATGGGAACCCCTGTCATAGGCTCTTGAGGTCTTCAGAGTGATGGAACAGTGTCTCCTTTTTTACCCTCTAAGGTAAAGGTAAAGGTCACCCTTGCTCAAAGGCTAGTCATATCCAACTCTAGGGTTCAGTGCTCATCTCTGTTTCATAGCCAAAGAGCCAGCACTGTCTGCGTTTGTAGACATTTCTTTGGTCATGTGACAGGCATGACTAGTCACCAGAGTGCATGGAACGCAGTTTACCTTCCCACCGAAATGGTTCCTATTTATCTACTTGCAATTTCTTGCTTTTGAATTACTAGGTTGGCAGGAGCTAGGACAGAGACGGGAGCCCACTCCGTCCTGCAGTATTTGGGTATCGAACTGCTGACCTGCCGCCTTCCAGTTAGTGTCTTAATCACTTGAGCCACTGCAATCCCTTTTTACCTTCTAGTGGTGCAATTTTTCATTTAAATTCTGCGATCCATCTAACAACTCTCCCTGGCCGAGAAAGATAGGTTTGCCCTGACCCTGTTCTGCCATTTCCCCTTCTGTTGATCTCTGAACCCAGTACTGTTTTGTGCCACCGGCCAGGCGGTTCAATAATTTAGCAAAACCTCTCCCCCTGGCTTTGCTCCGGTCTATTAAACTTTCATCACACCATCTGGACAGTATTTGAATAAAAGATGCCCCCACCCTCGGCAAAACGCACAATTACCTCCTCATAATGCGTTAATAGCAGCCAGCGAGGACTTACGGAACGGCTAATAACTCTGTCAAGCGCGGCATAAATATGCCAGGCCTTGATTTTAGTGCTCCTGCATTGTTTCAGAATGAGAGCCGTGCCCCTATTTGAGAGAATAATCATATCCCTCTGTCAGAGAAAAGCCTTTCCCCTCATCTGACAGAAAGAACACTTCAGTAGGGTGCTCAAATGATCAGCAAATGTCATTATTTCTTCTCTGCCCCCTTCCTGCAAACTCCTTGGTGTCATATATACATTCAATGCACCCATGTGCACAACAATGTACACACACAAATTGGCAGTTTGTTATTTTCAATTTGCAGCAGGTTTTGGAATATAAGAAGCTCTTAACAATAGCCCAAATCCTGTTACTCAGTCTAGTAAGTGACGTTTAGAGTAGCTCCCTTTGCATCAATGAGAACTTTTGACAGGATTTCAGCCACCGAGTCAGAAGATTTCCTCAAGAAAAATATTGGATCAACGTGGAGAAGAACTGCCAGGGACAGATCACTATGGACAGACGTTGTGCATAATGGAGCCCTCCTCCTGGTCTGGCAGACCGGGAGGAGTGGTAGCACCTGCGTCGGTCCCTGCCGGGGTAAAAAAGCTCCTTCTCCGGTCCAATTTTAGCCGTGGGGAAATTGAGCTTACTTGGGGTTCTCGGCGGCATGGACTGTATAATCTGCTGCCACCGCCTTGTCTCGCTCCTTCCCCAGCCTGGCATGTGCTGCGGGGAAGTTGAGCGCTTCTTTATATTGCCCAATATATGTCCAAAATTATTTTCTTTTATCAGACCTTTTATTTTAATTTTTTAAACTCACTCGCCAATGTATCATGTAAAGTCACATCTCAAGTTCTTTATATCAGTCATCCAATCCAAGATGTATATATTTTCCAATTTTTAGCGATCAACAATCTGCATACCTGTCAACCTTCCCGGATTGGCCAGGATTTCACATTTTTTGGTGCCAATTTGTGCCATTTCCCACCCCGCGCTGCCGAAACCCCGGAATTTGGCAGCGGGGTAAAGGTTCTACGTATGCGTAGAAGGCTACGCTGCTTGTGTAGAAGGGTTTTACACTTGCGTAGAACCCTTCTATGCATGCATAGAAGGCAACCTGTGCAGAACCATTCTGTGCAGGTCCCGGATTGGCCGGAGCCATGGTTGACAGGTATGACACTCTCCCATCCAGGTGTGTGCTGGGCACCTTGGTAGGGAGGGTGGACAGGAAGTGATGGGACACCTATTTGGGGGGGGTGTTGGTGGAGAGAAATCCCATACATTCCTGTTACCTCTGCCTGCCTCTGGGAGGGGGCACCAGCCGCTGGGGCACACTGGGATGGGTCCCTGTATCCCTGTGGGCCAGGACACCACGGCTCCCATCCCTTATATCCTTTCTGCCTGTACATCTGCCCGTACCCCAGTTAGAAATTGGCGAGTCAGCCAGGTCCAACTGTGATCACTGTCCCCCCCCCCAACCCCAGCAGACAATTGTGAGCAACTGCACTGCGTTCCCACCAGCTTGAATCAGCAGAGGCTGTGACCTACTTCCCAAGACCTCTCCTTCCTAACGTTGTTCTCTGGCTCTGGCTCTCCCCCTGCAGAATAGAACAGGGAGGGAGGCGACGTAGTCTTCACTGGGATCACAGGAATGCAAAGTGCATGTGTTGGAATGGATGGCTGCACTAAGGAGTCACAATCCTCTGGTTAACCCCAAAGACAAAGGGTTTTGAACCTTTGCCGGTGAAATCTTCTTGAAATAGATTTCAGGGCTGGAGTGGATCACTGATCTGTCTCATCCTCCATTGCATCTATCATCATCATCATCATCATCATCATCATCATCATCATCCATATCTGAATCCAAATATTGGCGATCCTGTAAGATGCTGACTGGAAGGCAGGAGGTCAGCAATTCGATTCCCAAGTAGTGCAGGACAGAATGAGTTCCCGTCTTTGTCCCAGCTCCTGCCCACCTAGCAGTTCGAAAGCAATTAATTGCAAGTAGATAAATAGGGACCACTTCGGTGGGAAAGTAAACAGCATTCCATGCCTGCCACATGACCACAGAAACATTTGCAGAAGCAAACAGCTCTTCGGCTTTGAAACAGAGATAAGTACTGAACCCTAGAGTTGGATACGACTGGCTTTTAAGCAAGGGAAACCTACATGGAGACCAGCCATGGAGACTGTCCTGAGAATATAACGCAGTGGCCTTTCATCTGCCTTCCGCATCACAGCGTGAAACCTGTTACCACTGATCCATTTCTGCAAGTCACTTTCTGGTCCTGAGTCCTCAACCCCAGGCTAGGATTGATGAAGCTGCTGCCCTCCATCAAAATGGATTCAAGTGGGATTTATTCCACATGGGGACCATCACCCTCCCCTGTGGACTTCGCCACCCAAGGCTGATAGACCTCAGTCAATTTAGTTAACTGCCACCTGACACTCAGCGTTGAGTCACTGGCAGTATGGTCTACTCCAGAGGTTCTCATCCTTTTAAAGCCAGGGGCCGGGTCACGCTCCCTCAGATAGCTTCAGGGGCCGGACAGCCATTTTGCCCTTCCTCCACCACATGGCACTTCCTGGAGTGGTGGAGGCGGTAGGGGCCTACATAAAATGGCACTGTGGGCCACATCTGGCCCACAAGCTGAGGTTGAGAATCCCTGTCTACTCTATTACCATAGTAGGATAATCTGGCCAGACTATATTATATTACAGCAGCCCAAAATGCTGAAAAAACACCAACAGGGTAGCTGTGACCTGATAATTTTATCTCTCTCTCTCTCTCTTTTTTTTTAAAGAAAGTTTTCTAACCTGCTCTTCAGGGCCCTATACTGGAGAGCTAACAAAACCCACCAGTTTTGTTTTCTCATACATTGGTTTATATATTTTTTAAACACAACTCAAGTTCTTGATGGCTTGAAGTTTGTATGAAGCCATCCGCAAATGCTGGGAAATCCTATCAAAAGCAAATCAGAACTGAATTTCACTTGAGCTGGACCGCATCTCGAATCATTCCGTGGCAGATTAGGCCCCCTGGATCCGAATTGATCTGTTAATCTGTGAAGTTGGTGCATTGGAAAACTCAAAGGATTTGCAATAATGTACAGGATAATTTGCAGAATACCCTTGCTGAAATCCAGCCTGCTAGTTTTAAGGAGGCATGCTAGACATCTTCAAAGAAATCAAGAACTATTAGAAGAACCTTTTGACTAATCCAATTAATTAATGTGTGTTTATTTTGGTTTTCAAACTGGAGTCTTAAGAGTCTCCAGCCTGAACTGAATTTGAAGGAACAGAGTGAAAGAACAGGTTACCTCTGAGCACATACTCAGCCTCAAAACATTTTCATGGCTAACGCAACCAAGCCCACTAGTCCCTTCGTATACAAATCAGATTTTGTTCCTTACAGACCTAAATATTGGAGCAGAGCAGGTCCCAGTCAGAACTGGACTTAAATATAAAAGTATATAGTGTTCATTCGTAGACACTCTATTATGCAATCATCCTCCATTAATATTTTAAGGGTTAAAATAGCAGAAGGTCCCACAGTTGTCCCATCTCTTCTGTTGTCACATTGATAAAAGGGAAAACAATAGGATGATGGAGATGACCACTTCTATCCACATAGGCTCTCCATGAGCCCCTGATTTTGACCCTCCAATTTTCTGTTCACATGGAGAGCTTTTTCCTTTCCTTTCTTGATTATTTGTATTGCTGCCCTATTGGCTTTAAAGATCATCACCAATACCTTGAATTGCACTTAGGCATACTGGCAGCCAATGCAGCTCCTGCAGCAACGGTGAGGCATAGGCATAATGGCCACACCCCTATCACCACATGGGCAGCCGCATTTCGAACCAGCTGCAGCCTCTGAATGGTCATCAAGGGTAGTCCCATGTAGAACGCATTACAATAATCCAGTCTGGAGGTGACCAGAGCATGCGTGACTATAAGCAAGGAGTCCCGGTCCAGGAGTGGGTGTAATTGGTCAATGACACGAAGTTGTGCAAAAGCCCTCCTGGCCACAACTGCCACCTGCTATTGAATTTGTGAATTTGGGGGTTTTGTGCAAAATTGTGCATTTCTCACGAAGCTTCTTTTATTTTGTTGTTATTGAAAAAATATTTGTGTTTGGTACTCTCTCTCTCTCTCTTCCCCCACACTCTGTACATGCCCACACAAAGACCACTTGCAAAGGGTTTGCTGTGTGTGTTTACACTTTGGGACACTAGCAATGAAATAAAATAAATGTGAATTTGGGGGTTTTGTGCAAAATTGTGCATTTCTCACAAAGCTTCCTTTATTTTGTTGTTATTGACAAAATATTTGTGTTTGGTACTCTCTCTCTCTCTCTTCCCCCTCTCTCTGTGCATGCCCACACAAAGACCACTTGCAAAGGGTTTGCTGTGCGTGTTTACACTTTGGGACACTAGAAATAAAATAAATGAGAATTTGGGGATTTTGTGCAAAATTGTGCATTTCTCACGAAGCTTCCTTTATTTTGTTGTTATTGACAAAATATTTGTGTTTGGTACTCTCTCTCTCTCTCTCTCTCTTCCCCCACTCTCTGTGCATGCCCCCACAAAGACCACTTGCAAAGGGTTTACTGTGTGTGTTTACACTTTGGGACACTAGCAATAAAATAAAATAAATGTGAATTTGGGGGTTTTGTGCAAAATTGTGCATTTCTCACGAAGCTCTCTTTCTTTTGTTGTTATTGACAACATATTTGTGTTTGGTACTCTCACTCTCTCTCTCTCTTCCCCCACTCTCTGTGCATGCACACACAAAGACCACTTGCAAAGGGTTTACTGTGTGTGTTTACACTTTGGGACACTAGCAATAAAATAAAATAAATGTGAATTTGGTGGTTTTGTGCAAAATTGCGCATTTCTCATGAAGCTCCATTTATTTTGTTGTTATTGACAAAATATTTGTGTTTGGTACTCTCTCTCTCTCTCTTCCCCCTCTCTCTGTGCATGCCCACACAAAGACCACTTGTAAAGGGTTTGCTGTGCGTGTTTACACTTTGGGACACTAGAAATAAAATAAATGAGAATTTTGGGGTTTTGTGCAAAATTGTGCATTTCTCATGAAACTTCCTTTATTTTGTTGTTATTGACAACATATTTGTGTTTGGTACTCTCACTCTCTCTCTCTCTCTCTTCCCCCACTCTCTGTGCATGCACACACAAAGACCACTTGCAAAGGGTTTGCTGTGTGTGTTTACACTTTGGGGCACTAGCAATAAAATAAAATAAATGTGAATTTGGGGTTTTTGTGCAAAATTGTGCATTTCTCACAAAGCTTCCTTTATTTTGTTGTTATTGACAAAATATTTGTGTTTCGTACTCTCTCTCTCTCTCTCTTCCCCCACTCTCTGTGCATGCCCACACAAAGACCACTTGCAAAGGGTTTACTGTGTGTGTTTACACTTTGGGACACTAGCATTAAAATAAAATAAATGTAAAATTGGGGTTTTGTGCAAAATTGTGCATTTCTCACAAAGCTTCCTTTATTTTGTTGTTATTGACAACATATTTGTGTTTGGTACTCTCTCTCTTCCTTCCCCCACTCTCTGTGCATACCCACACAAAGACCACTTGCAAAGGTTTTGCTGTATGTGTTCACACTTTGGGACACTAGCAATAAATAAATAAATAAATGTGAATTTGGGGTTTTGTGCAAAATTGTGCATTTCTCACGAAGCTCTCTTTATTTTGTTGTTATTGACAAAATATTTGTGTTTGGTACTCTCTCTCTCTCTTCCCCCTCTTACTGTGCATGCCGACACAAAGACCACTTGCAAAGGGTTTGCTGTGTGTGTTTACACTTTGGGACACTAGCAAAAATATAAATAAATGTGAATTTGGGGTTTTTATGCAAAATTGTGCATTTCTCATGAAGCTTCCTTTATTTTGTTGTTATTTACAAAATATTTGTGTTTGGTACTCTCTCTCTCTCTTCCCCCACTCTCTGCACATGCCCACACAAAGACCACTTGCAAAGGGTTTGCTGTGTGTGTTTACACTTTGGGGCACTAGCAACAAAATAAAATAAATGTGAATTTGGGGGTTTTGTGCAAAATTGTGCATTTCTCACAAAGCTTCCTTTATTTTGTTGTTATTGACAAATATTTGTGTTTGGTACTCTCTCTCTCTCTCTCTCTTCCCCCACTCTCTGTGCATGCCCCCACAAAGACCACTTGCAAAGGGTTTACTGTGTGTGTTTACACTTTGGGACACTAGCAATAAAATAAAATAAATGTGAATTTGGGGGTTTTGTGCAAAATTGTGCATTTCTCACGAAGCTCTCTTTCTTTTGTTGTTATTGACAACATATTTGTGTTTGGTACTCTCACTCTCTCTCTCTCTTCCCCCACTCTCTGTGCATGCACACACAAAGACCACTTGCAAAGGGTTTAATGTGTGTGTTTACACTTTGGGACACTAGCAATAAAATAAAATAAATGAGAATTTGGGGGTTTTGTGCAAAATTGTGTATTTTTCACGAAGCTCCCTTTATTTTGTTGTTATTGACAAAATATTTGTGTTTGGTACTCTCTCTCTCCCTTCCCCCACTCTCTGTGCATACTCACACAAAGACCACTTGCAAAGGTTTTGCTCTCTGTGTTTACACTTTGGGACACTAGCAATAAAATAAATGTGAATTTGGTGGTTTTGTGCAAAATTGCGCATTTCTCATGAAGCTCCATTTATTTTGTTGTTATTGACAAGATATTTGTGTTTGGTACTCTCTCTCTCTCTCTTCCCCCTCTCTCTGTGCATGCCCACACAAAGACCACTTGTAAAGGGTTTGCTGTGCGTGTTTACACTTTGGGACACTAGAAATAAAATAAATGAGAATTTGGGGGTTTTGTGCAAAATTGTGCATTTCTCATGAAACTCCCTTTATTTTGTTGTTATTGACAAAATATTTGTGTTTGGTACTCTCTCTCTCTCTCTCTCTTCCCCCACTCTCTGTACATGCCCACACAAAGACCACTTGCAAAGGGTTGCTGTGTGTGTTTACACTTTGGGGCACTAGCAATAAAATAAAATAAATGTGAATTTGGGGTTTTTGTGCAAAATTGTGCATTTCTCACAAAGCTTCCTTTATTTTGTTGTTATTGACAAAATATTTGTGTTTCGTACTCTCTCTCTCTCTTCCCCCACTCTCTGTGCATGCCCACACAAAGACCACTTGCAAAGGGTTTACTGTGTGTGTTTACACTTTGGGACACTAGCAATAAAATAAAATAAATGTGAAATTCGGGTTTTGTGCAAAATTGTGCATTTCTCACAAAGCTTCCTTTATTTTGTTGTTATTGACAACATATTTGTGTTTGGTACTCTCTCTCTTCCTTCCCCCACTCTCTGTGCATACCCACACAAAGACCACTTGCAAAGGTTTTGCTGTATGTGTTCACACTTTGGGACACTAGCAATAAATAAATAAATAAATGTGAATTTGGGGTTTTGTGCAAAATTGTGCATTTCTCACAAAGCTCTCTTTATTTTGTTGTTATTGACAAAATATTTGTGTTTGGTACTCTCTCTCTCTCTTCCCCCTCTTACTGTGCATGCCGACACAAAGACCACTTGCAAAGGGTTTGCTGTGTGTGTTTACACTTTGGGACACTAGCAAAAATATAAATAAATGTGAATTTGGGGTTTTTATGCAAAATTGTGCATTTCTCATGAAGCTTCCTTTATTTTGTTGTTATTTACAAAATATTTGTGTTTGGTACTCTCTCTCTCCCTTCCCCCACTCTCTGTGCATGCCCACACAAAGACCACTTGCAAAGGGTTTGCTGTGTGTGTTTATACTTTGGGACACTAACAATAAAATAAAATAAATGTGAATTTGGGGGTTTTGTGCAAAATTGTGCATTTCTCACAAAGCTTCCTTTATTTTGTTGTTATTGACAAATATTTGTGTTTGGTACTCTCTCTCTCTCTCTCTCTTCCCCCACTCTCTGTGCATGCCCCCACAAAGACCACTTGCAAAGGGTTTACTGTGTGTGTTTACACTTTGGGACACTAGCAATAAAATAAAATAAATGTGAATTTGGGGGTTTTGTGCAAAATTGTGCATTTCTCACGAAGCTCTCTTTCTTTTGTTGTTATTGACAACATATTTGTGTTTGGTACTCTCACTCTCTCTCTCTCTTCCCCCACTCTCTGTGCATGCACACACAAAGACCACTTGCAAAGGGTTTAATGTGTGTGTTTACACTTTGGGACACTAGCAATAAAATAAAATAAATGAGAATTTGGGGGTTTTGTGCAAAATTGTGTATTTTTCACGAAGCTCCCTTTATTTTGTTGTTATTGACAAAATATTTGTGTTTGGTACTCTCTCTCTCCCTTCCCCCACTCTCTGTGCATACTCACACAAAGACCACTTGCAAAGGTTTTGCTCTCTGTGTTTACACTTTGGGACACTAGCAATAAAATAAATGTGAATTTGGTGGTTTTGTGCAAAATTGCGCATTTCTCATGAAGCTCCATTTATTTTGTTGTTATTGACAAGATATTTGTGTTTGGTACTCTCTCTCTCTCTCTTCCCCCTCTCTCTGTGCATGCCCACACAAAGACCACTTGTAAAGGGTTTGCTGTGCGTGTTTACACTTTGGGACACTAGAAATAAAATAAATGAGAATTTGGGGGTTTTGTGCAAAATTGTGCATTTCTCATGAAACTCCCTTTATTTTGTTGTTATTGACAAAATATTTGTGTTTGGTACTCTCTCTCTCTCTCTCTCTTCCCCCACTCTCTGTACATGCCCACACAAAGACCACTTGCAAAGGGTTGCTGTGTGTGTTTACACTTTGGGGCACTAGCAATAAAATAAAATAAATGTGAATTTGGGGTTTTTGTGCAAAATTGTGCATTTCTCACAAAGCTTCCTTTATTTTGTTGTTATTGACAAAATATTTGTGTTTCGTACTCTCTCTCTCTCTTCCCCCACTCTCTGTGCATGCCCACACAAAGACCACTTGCAAAGGGTTTACTGTGTGTGTTTACACTTTGGGACACTAGCAATAAAATAAAATAAATGTGAAATTCGGGTTTTGTGCAAAATTGTGCATTTCTCACAAAGCTTCCTTTATTTTGTTGTTATTGACAACATATTTGTGTTTGGTACTCTCTCTCTTCCTTCCCCCACTCTCTGTGCATACCCACACAAAGACCACTTGCAAAGGTTTTGCTGTATGTGTTCACACTTTGGGACACTAACAAAAAATAAATAAATAAATGTGAATTTGGGGTTTTGTGCAAAATTGTGCATTTCTCACGAAGCTCTCTTTATTTTGTTGTTATTGACAAAATATTTGTGTTTGGTACTCTCTCTCTCTCTTCCCCCTCTTACTGTGCATGCCGACACAAAGACCACTTGCAAAGGGTTTGCTGTGTGTGTTTACACTTTGGGACACTAGCAAAAATATAAATAAATGTGAATTTGGGGTTTTTATGCAAAATTGTGCATTTCTCATGAAGCTTCCTTTATTTTGTTGTTATTTACAAAATATTTGTGTTTGGTACTCTCTCTCTCCCTTCCCCCACTCTCTGTGCATGCCCACACAAAGACCACTTGCAAAGGGTTTGCTGTGTGTGTTTATACTTTGGGACACTAACAATAAAATAAAATAAATGTGAATTTGGGGGTTTTGTGCAAAATTGTGCATTTCTCACAAAGCTTCCTTTATTTTGTTGTTATTGACAAAATATTTGTGTTTGGTACTCTCTCTCTCTCTCTCTCTTCCCCCACTCTCTGTGCATGCCCCCACAAAGACCACCTGCAAAGGGTTTACTGTGTGTGTTTACACTTTGGGACACTAGCAATAAAATAAAATAAATGTGAATTTGTGGGTTTTGTGCAAAATTGTGCATTTCTCATGAAGCTCTCTTTCTTTTGTTGTTATTGACAACATATTTGTGTTTGGTACTCTCACTCTCTCTCTCTCCTCCCCCACTCTCTGTGCATGCACACACAAAGACCACTTGCAAAGGGTTTACTGTGTGTGTTTACACTTTGGGACACTAGCAATAAAATAAAATAAATGAGAATTTGGGGGTTTTGTGCAAAATTGTGTATTTTTCACGAAGCTCCCTTTATTTTGTTGTTATTGACAAAATATTTGTGTTTGGTACTCTCTCTCTCTCTCCCTTCCCCCACTCTCTGTGCATACTCACACAAAGACCACTTGCAAAGGTTTTGCTCTCTGTGTTTACACTTTGGGACACTAGCAATAAAATAAATGTGAATTTGGTGGTTTTGTGCAAAATTGCGCATTTCTCATGAAGCTCCATTTTTTTTGTTGTTATTGACAAAATATTTGTGTTTGGTACTCTCTCTCTCTCTCTTCCCCCTCTCTCTGTGCATGCCCACACAAAGACCACTTGTAAAGGGTTTGCTGTGCGTGTTTACACTTTGGGACACTAGAAATAAAATAAATGAGAATTTTGGGGTTTTGTGCAAAATTGTGCATTTCTCATGAAACTTCCTTTATTTTATTGTTATTGACAACATATTTGTGTTTGGTACTCTCACTCTCTCTCTCTCTCTTCCCCCACTCTCTGTGCATGCACACACAAAGACCACTTGCAAAGGGTTTGCTGTGTGTGTTTACACTTTGGGGCACTAGGAATAAAATAAAATAAATGTGAATTTGGGGTTTTTGTGCAAAATTGTGCATTTCTCACAAAGCTTCCTTTATTTTGTTGTTATTGACAAAATATTTGTGTTTTGTACTCTCTCTCTCTCTCTCTTCCCCCACTCTCTGTGCATGCCCACACAAAGACCACTTGCAAAGGGTTTACTGTGTGTGTTTACACTTTGGGACACTAGCAATAAAATAAAATAAATGTGAAATTGGGGTTTTGTGCAAAATTGTGCATTTCTCACAAAGCTTCCTTTATTTTGTTGTTATTGACAACATATTTGTGTTTGGTACTCTCTCTCTTCCTTCCCCCACTCTCTGTGCATACCCACACAAAGACCACTTGCAAAGGTTTTGCTGTATGTGTTCACACTCTGGGACACTAGCAATAAATAAATAAATAAATGTGAATTTGGGGTTTTGTGGGAAATTGTGCATTTCTCACGAAGCTCTCTTTATTTTGTTGTTATTGACAAAATATTTGTGTTTGGTACTCTCTCTCTCTCTCTTCCCCCTCTTACTGTGCATGCCCACACAAAGACCACTTGCAAAGGGTTTGCTGTGTGTGTTTACACTTTGGGACACTAGCAAAAATATAAATAAATGTGAATTTGGGGTTTTTATGCAAAATTCTGCATTTCTCATGAAGCTTCCTTTATTTTGTTGTTATTTACAAAATATTTGTGTTTGGTACTCTCTCTCTCCCTTCCCCCACTCTCTGTGCATGCCCACACAAAGACCACTTGCAAAGGGTTTGCTGTGTGTGTTTATACTTTGGGACACTAGCAATAAAATAAAATAAATGTGAATTTGGGGGTTTTGTGCAAAATTGTGCATTTCTCACGAAGCTCTCTTTCTTTTGTTGTTATTGACAACATATTTGTGTTTGGTACTCTCATTCTCTCTCTCTCTTCCCCCACTCTCTGTGAATGCACACACAAAGACCACTTGCAAAGGGTTTACTGTGTGTGTTTACACTTTGGGACACTAGCAATAAAATAAAATAAATGAGAATTTGGGGGTTTTGTGCAAAATTGTGTATTTTTCACGAAGCTCCCTTTATTTTGTTGTTATTGACAAAATATTTGTGTTTGGTACTCTCTCTCTCTCCCTTCCCCCACTCTCTGTGCATACTCACACAAAGAGCACTTGCAAAGGTTTTGCTCTCTGTGTTTACAATTTGGGACACTAGCAATAAAATAAATGTGAATTTGGTGGTTTTGTGCAAAATTGCGCATTTCTCATGAAGCTCCATTTATTTTGTTGTTATTGACAAAATATTTGTGTTTGGTACTCTCTCTCTCTCTCTTCCCCCTCTCTCTGTGCATGCCCACACAAAGACCACTTGTAAAGGGTTTGCTGTGCGTGTTTACACTTTGGGACACTAGAAATAAAATAAATGAGAATTTTGGGGTTTTGTGCAAAATTGTGCATTTCTCATGAAACTTCCTTTATTTTATTGTTATTGACAACATATTTGTGTTTGGTACTCTCACTCTCTCTCTCTCTTCCCCCACTCTCTGTGCATGCCCACACAAACACCACTTGCAAAGGGTTTACTGTGTGTGTTTACACTTTGGGACACTAGCAATAAAATAAAATAAATGTGAAATTGGGGTTTTGTGCAAAATTGTGCATTTCTCACAAAGCTTCCTTTATTTTGTTGTTATTGACAACATATTTGTGTTTGGTACTCTCTCTCTTCCTTCCCCCACTCTCTGTGCATACCCACACAAAGACCACTTGCAAAGGTTTTGCTGTATGTGTTCACACTTTGGGACACTAGCAATAAATAAATAAATAAATGTGAATTTGGGGTTTTGTGGGAAATTGTGCATTTCTCACGAAGCTCTCTTTATTTTGTTGTTATTGACAAAATATTTGTGTTTGGTACTCTCTCTCTCTCTTCCCCCTCTTACTGTGCATGCCCACACAAAGACCACTTGCAAAGGGTTTGCTGTGTGTGTTTACACTTTGGGACACTAGCAAAAATATAAATAAATGTGAATTTGGGGTTTTTATGCAAAATTGTGCATTTCTCATGAAGCTTCCTTTATTTTGTTGTTATTTACAAAATATTTGTGTTTGGTACTCTCTCTCTCCCTTCCCCCACTCTCTGTGCATGCCCACACAAAGACCACTTGCAAAGGGTTTGCTGTGTGTGTTTATACTTTGGGACACTAGCAATAAAATAAAATAAATGTGAATTTGGGGGTTTTGTGCAAAATTGTGCATTTCTCATGAAACTCCCTTTATTTTGTTGTTATTGACAACATATTTGTGTTTGGTACTCTCACTTTCTCTCTCTCTCTCTTCCCCCACTCTCTGCATATGCCCACACAAAGACCACTTGCAAAGGGTTTGCTGTGTGTGTTTACACTTTGGGGCACCAGCAACAAAATAAAATAAATGTGAATTTGGGGGGTTTGTGCAAAATTGTGCATTTCTCACAAAGCTTCCTTTATTTTGTTGTTATTGACAAAATATTTGTGTTTGGTACTCTCTCTCTTCCCCCACTCTCTGTGCATGCCCCCAGAAAGACCACTTGCAAAGGGTTTACTGTGTGTGTTTACACTTTGGGACACTAGCAATAAAATAAAATAAATGAGAATTTGGGGGTTTTGTGCAAAATTGTGTATTTTTCACGAAGCTCCCTTTATTTTGTTGTTATTGACAAAATATTTGTGTATGGTACTCTCTCTCTCTCCCTTCCCCCACTCTCTGTGCGTACTCACACAAAGACCACTTGCAAAGGTTTTGCTCTCTGTGTTTACACTTTGGGACACTAGCAATAAAATAAATGTGAATTTGGTGGTTTTGTGCAAAATTGCGCATTTCTCATGAAGCTCCATTTATTTTGTTGTTATTGACAAAATATTTGTGTTTGGTACTCTCTCTCTCTCTCTTCCCCCACTCTCTGTGCATGCCCCCACAAAGACCACTTGCAAAGGGTTTGCTGTGTGTGTTTATACTTTGGGACACTAGCAATAAAATAAAATAAATGTGAATTTGGGGGTTTTGTGCAAAATTGTGCATTTCTCATGAAACTCCCTTTATTTTGTTGTTATTGACAACATATTTGTGTTTGGTACTCTCACTCTCTCTCTCTCTCTCTTCCCCCACTCTCTGCATATGCCCACACAAAGACCACTTGCAAAGGGTTTGCTGTGTGTGTTTACACTTTGGGGCACGAGCAACAAAATAAAATAAATGTGAATTTGGGGGTTTTGTGCAAAATTGTGCATTTCTCACAAAGCTTCCTTTATTTTGTTGTTATTGACAAAATATTTGTGTTTGGTACTCTCTCTCTCTCTTCCCCCACTCTCTGTGCATGCCCCCACAAAGACCACTTGCAAAGGGTTTACTGTGTGTGTTTACACTTTGGGACACTAGCAATAAAATAAAATAAATGAGAATTTGGGGGTTTTGTGCAAAATTGTGTATTTTTCACGAAGCTCCCTTTATTTTGTTGTTATTGACAAAATATTTGTGTTTGGTACTCTCTCTCTCTCCCTTCCCCCACTCTCTGTGCAAACTCACACAAAGACCACTTGCAAAGGTTTTGCTCTCTGTGTTTACACTTTTGGACACTAGCAATAAAATAAATGTGAATTTGGTGGTTTTGTGCAAAATTGCGCATTTCTCATGAAGCTCCATTTATTTTGTTGTTATTGACAAAATATTTGTGTTTGGTACTCTCTCTCTTCCCCCTCTCTCTGTGCATGCCCACACAAAGACCACTTGTAAAGGGTTTGCTGTGCGTGTTTACACTTTGGGACACTAGAAATAAAATAAATGAGAATTTTGGGGTTTTGTGCAAAATTGTGCATTTCTCATGAAACTTCCTTTATTTTATTGTTATTGACAACATATTTGTGTTTGGTACTCTCACTCTCTCTCTCTCTCTTCCCCCATCTCTGTGCATGCACACACAAAGACCACTTGCAAAGGGTTTGCTGTGTGTGTTTACACTTTGGGGCACTAGCAATAAATAAATAAGTAAATGTGAATTTGGGGTTTTGTGCAAAATTGTGCATTTCTCACGAAGCTCTCTTTATTTTGTTGTTATTGACAAAATATTTGTGTTTGGTACTCTCTCTCTCTTCCCCCTCTTACTGTGCATGCCCACACAAAGACCACTTGCAAAGGGTTTGCTGTGTGTGTTTACACTTTGGGACACTAGCAAAAATATAAATAAATGTGAATTTGGGGTTTTTATGCAAAATTGTGCATTTCTCATGAAGCTTCCTTTATTTTGTTGTTATTTACAAAATATTTGTGTTTGGTACTCTCTCTCTCCCTTACCCCCTCTCTGTGCATGCCCACACAAAGACCACTTGCAAAGGGTTTGCTGTGCGTGTTTACACTTTGGGATCCTAGCAATAAAATAAAATAAATGTGAATTTGGGGTTTTGTGCAAAATTGTGCATTTCTCACGAAGCTTCCTTTATTTTGTTGTTATTGATAACATATTTGTGTTTGGTACTCTCACTCTCTCTCTCTCTCTTCCCCCACTCTCTGTGCATGCACACACAAAGACCACTTGCAAAGGGTTTGCTGTGTGTGTTTATACTTTGGGACACTAGCAATAAAATAAAATTAATGTGAATTTGGGGGTTTGTGCAAAATTGTGCATTTCTCACGAAGCTCTCTTTATTTTGCTGTTATTGACAAAATATTTGTGTTTAGTACTCTCTCTCTCTATTCCCCCTCTCTCTGTGCATGCCCGCACAAAGACCACTTGCAAAGGGTTTGTTGTGCGTGTTTACACTTTGGGACACTAGCAATAAAATAAAATAAATGAGAATTTGGGGGTTTTATGCAAAATTGTGCATTTCTCACGAAGCTCCCTTTATTTTGTTGTTATTGATGAAATATTTGTGTTTGGTACTCTCTCTCTCTCTCTCTTCCCCCACTCACTGTGCATGCCCACACAAAGACCACTTGCAAAGGGTTTGCTGTGTGTTTACACTTTGGGACACTAGCAATAAAATAAAATAAACGAGAATTTGGGGGTTTTGTGCAAAATTGTGCATTTCTCACGAAGCTTCCTTTATTTTGTTGTTATTGACAACATATTTGTGTTTGGTACTCTCACTCTCTCTCTCCCCCCACTCTCTGTGCATGCACTCACAAAGACCACTTGCAAAGGGTTTGCTGTGTGTGTTTATATTTTTGGGCACTAGCAATAAAATAAAATTAATGTCAATTTGGGGGTTTGTGCAAAATTGTGCATTTCTCACGAATCTCTCCTTATTTTGTTGTTATTGATGAAATATTTGTGTTTGGTACTCTCTCACTCTCTCTTCTCCCACTCTCTGTGCATGCCCACACAAAGACCACTTGCAAAGGGTTTGCTGTGTGTTTACACTTTGGGACACTAGCAATAAAATAAAATAAATGAGAATTTGGGGGTTTTGTGCAAAATTGTGCATTTCTCACGAAGCTTCCTTTATTTTGTTGTTATTGACAACATATATGTATTTGGTACTCTCACTCTCTCTCTCTCTCTCTTCCCCCACTCTCTGTGCATGCACACACAAAGACCACTTGCAAAGGGTTTGCTGTGTGTGTTTATACTTTGGGACACTAGCAATAAATTAAAATTAATGTGAATTTGGGGGTTTGTGCAAAATTGTGCATTTCTCACAAAGCTCTCTTTATTTTGCTGTTATTGACAAAATATTTATGTTTGGTACTCTCTCTCTCTCTTCCCCCTCTCTCTGTGCATGCCCACACAAAGACCACTTGCAAAGGGTTTGCTGTGTTTGTTTACACTTTGGGACACTAGCAAAAATATAACTAAATGTGAATTTGGGGGGTTTGTACAAAATTGTGCATTTCTCACGAAGCTCCCTTTATTTTGTTGTTATTGACAAAATATTTGTGTTTGGTACTCTCTCTCTCTCTTCCCCCTCTCTCTGTTCATGCCCACACAAAGACCACTTGCAAAGGGTTTGCTGTGTTTGTTTACACTTTGGGACACTAGCAATAAAATAAAATAAATGTGAATTTGGGGGTTTTGTGCAAAATTGTGCATTTCTCACGAAGCTCCCTTTATTTTGTTGTTATTGACAAAATATTTGTGTTTGGTACTCTCTCTCTCTCTTCCCCCTCTCTCTGTTCATGCCCACACAAAGACCACTTGCAAAGGGTTTGCTGTGTGTGTTTATACTTTGGGACACTAGCAATAAATTAAAATTAATGTGAATTTGGGCGTTTTGTGCAAAATTGTGCATTTCTCACAAAGCTTCCTTTATTTTGTTGTTATTGACAACATATTTGCGTTTGGTAGTCTCTCTCTCTCTTCCCCCTCTCTCTGTGCATGCCCACACAAAGACCACTTGCCAAGGGTTTGCTGTGTGTGTTTACAATTTGGGACACTAGCAAAAAAATGTGAATTTGGGGATTTGGTGGAAAATTGTGTATTTCTCACCAAGCTCCCTTTATTTTGTTGTTATTTACAACATATTTTTGTTTGGTACTCTCTCTCTGTTCTCCCTCTCTCTGTGCATGCCCACACAAAGACCACTTGCAATTGGTTTGCTGTGTGTGTTTACACTTTGGGACATTTGCAAAAAAAAATGTGAATTTGGGGATTTTGTGCAAAATTGTGTATTTCTCACGAAGCTCCCTTTATTTTGTTGTTATCGACAAAATATTTGTGTTTGGTACTCTCTCTCTCTCTCTTCCCCCTCTCTCTGTGCATGCCCACGCAAAGACCACTTGCAAAGGGTTTGCTGTGTGTGCTGACACTTTGGGACACTAGCAAAAAATTAAAATAAATGTGCATTTGGGGGTTTTGTGCAAATCTGTGCATTTCTCACGAAGCTCCCTTTGTTTTGTTGTTATTGACAACATATTTGCGTTCGATTATCTCTCTCTCTCTTTCTCACCTCTCTGTGCATGCCCATGCAAAGGCAAATTGTTTGCTAATGCTGTTACTGACAAAAAGAAAGGTGTTTTGCTCTGCTCAGGAGCAAAACTCCTGCAATGGTTTATGACTTGTTTCAGCAAGGTTATGTCAATATGTCTAGACACCTTCTCAAGGAGAAGAACAGTTGCATTGGTTATTACCAAAGGGTAATTGTGGTGCCTACTTCCTGGCACTACAGTAGAGAAATTAAAGTATCCAACCAAACTACAAACCCTAGGATGGAATTATGGCACGTAAAGTGGCTGATAGGCTCTTAGTAAACTGAGAGTTGGGCTGTGGTGGCTTTGTGGCTAAGACACTAAGCTTGATGAATGGAAGGTCAGTAGGTAAGCAGTTTGAGACTTCCATGAGGTACCATCATCTGTCCCAGCTCCTGCCAACCTAGCCGTTTGAAAGCAAGAAATTACAAATAGATAAATAGGTACAGCTTCAGTGGAAAGATAAGTATTCTATGCAATTTGGCTTCTAATCATGCCTGCCACATCACCACAGAAATGTCTTCAGAAATGTCTTGAGAGTTGGGGGATGCTTTTAAACAGCTAAACTGCTTGGTAGTGCATATTAATAAATCAACTGGGAAGGTTTGTTATGCTAATCATGCATACTTGTACATGTCGTTTGCATGTCTTCTAGTCCATAGCAGAATCTTACCTTAGTGTTGCATTGTCCCCTTGACAAACTGTGTAATTGTCAGCTGGCTGATTAAAATCCACACCCCGAACCAGCAGCCCTGTACAATGAAAGAGATGCCATGGGAGAATGCCATTAAGAGTTTGATTACAGAATTATCTTCATGAGATAGTTCACACACCCCTCAACCCCCAGTCCACCCCCCTTAACTGTCTGAGGGAGCATGACCTGGCCCCCAACTTTAAAAGGTTGCCGACCCCTGAGTTAATACATATTGAGTATTGTAATGCAACCTCAGCATGCAGTGGGTGTTAGCACAATAACCATAGAGACAGAAATACTAGCCTAAACTAGAGGAAGTTGTTTTATATTGTTTGTCCCTAAGTAACCAATTGGAAAGTTTCCTGTCTTCCCACCTTTAGGTGTCATCTGACCTATTTGCATATATTAAGGCTTTGCATGTTTTCTCTCTCTTATTTTTTGCCTTTCGGAGAAAAAATATGTCTATCTGAGCTCTTCCATTTTGCAGGCCACATGGCAGGCATGAAAGACTTAAAAGACCTAGAGACTTTTACTTTAACTGTCTTTCTTTCTAAAAACAACAACAGTCTCACCAAGAATCTTGAGAACACGTAAATTTCTCTGATCTAACTGTGAGTAAACAGTATTTTCTTCTTTCTGTAAGCATTTAGTGCAAGTGTATTCATTGGCTGGACTAAACGGGGAGAAAGCTTGTTGGAAGAACTTGCATTCAAACTAAGATTTGCGTGAAACCTGTCCTGCTTTACTGTGCTGCTGCTACATGTAACAACACTAACGGCCTCTGCTTTGCTCTGACTCTTTAAGAATCCATTTGTGCTCGAAATAGGACTCAAAAGTCCCAGCTTTCAGCCCCTGATTTAACCGCTGATCGCATACATGGTCCACCCACAAGGACATTTTCCTGCCAGCTCCTATCTGGGCTGTTAAGAGAGACAGTGTGGAAGGAGATGACTCAAGGTACAAGCCTCCCCTCCCTTCTGCAAGCGCACACAGAAGCCTGTGCAGATGCAGACTGCACAGCCCAAGGGCTCATCAACAAGAACGTCTCATCCAATTTGCTTCAGTTCTCTTGCCTTGTCAAAAAATCTACTGACTCCGTCCTCCGTGAGCTTAACAGCAGGAGGCGTGGAGTCTGGTCCAAAGGATGCAAGGGAAGAACAGGGAGGGAAAGTCGCAAAACTCAAAATGGATCATGACCCGTTTGTCCATCCAGGCGAACCAGATCCAACAGATTACTCCACAGCGCAGCCAAGGCCAGTACTGGCGTATTTTCAGTGTGGGCACTAAACACAGTGATCTCAAGGGAAACCCAAGAGGTCATCAACTGTGTCAAGCCACTCAAGCAAGATGTTCAAGCATTGGTTCTCTCTTCCCCCGGAGGGTGGGCCTTTTGTCTAGCTAATGGATCCTATTCAAGAAGGAACTACTCCGCCGCCCCGCCCCCACCTCAGATAGAAAGGTTTGGGACAATCCAGGTGACACAAGCCATACATTGGTCTACCCTTGTAGACAAATCAGAGGCTGTGGAGTGTATTGCAGTTGTCTACAAAGTGGGTACAGGTTTTTAGACTCCATCCAAGTATGATTGTCACTTTCCCCCCTGTAAGCCACACAACTAGCTCGTCTTTTCTTCCATCTCAGCAAGCAGGCTGACAGTGATGGACAGGTGTCAAGATCTCAGACAAATTTAAAGGTCAAAGCTGAATCTGTGGCCAAGCAGCAAAGGGACTCAAGGGGCACCGCATTTCCCAAGAATTTGTTTATTTATGTCCCAGAGCAGGGATTCTCAACCTGCAGCCCATGGGCTAGATGTAGCCCATGGCACCATTTCATGTGGCCCCCTACCAACTCTGCCACACCAGGAAGTGCCATGTGGTGAAGAAAGGGCAAAAATGGCCATCTGGCCCCTGAAGCTGTCTGAGGGAGTGTGGCCCGGCCTCTGTCTTAAAAGGGTTGAGAACTGTCACAGAGGAAGCTTGGAGTAGCTTCTGTCCACCCTCTTTTGGTTACTGGATCGCAGCCACAGAACATCATCGCTCTCCCCGCCCCCACCACCGGCGGGGAGATAAAGGGAGCCTCCCGTGGCCCGGGAGGCTCCGAAAAGAGACGCCGCCGCCGCCATCGCAGCCGCCGCGCTCTCCCCGCCCCCACCATCGGCGGGGAGATAAAGGGAGCCTCCCGTGGCCCGGGAGGCTCCGAAGAGAGCCGCCGCCGCCGCCGCCGCCGCAGCCGCGCTCTCCCCGCCCCCACCACCGGCGGGGAGATAAAGGGAGCCTCCCGTGGCCCGGGAGGCTCCGAAAAGAGACGCCGCCGCCGCCGCCGCCGCGCTCTCCCCGCCCCCACCACCGGCGGGGAGATAAAGGGAGCCTCCCATGGCCCGGGAGGCTCCGAAAAGAGACGCCGCCGCCGCCGCCGCCGCAGCCGCGCTCTCCCCGCCCCCACCACCGGCGGGGAGATAAAGGGAGCCTCCCGTGGCCTGGGAGGCTCCGAAAAGAGACGCCGCCGCCGCCATCGCAGCCGCCGCGCTCTCCCCGCCCCCACCATCGGCGGGGAGATAAAGGGAGCCTCCCGTGGCCCGGGAGGCTCCGAAGAGAGCCGCCGCCGCCGCCGCCGCCGCAGCCGCGCTCTCCCCGCCCCCACCACCGGCGGGGAGATAAAGGGAGCCTCCCGTGGCCCGGGAGGCTCCGAAAAGAGACGCCGCCGCCGCCGCCGCCGCGCTCTCCCCGCCCCCACCACCGGCGGGGAGATAAAGGGAGCCTCCCGTGGCCCGGGAGGCTCCGAAAAGAGACGCCGCCGCCGCCGCCGCCGCAGCCGCGCTCTCCCCGCCCCCACCACCGGCGGGGAGATAAAGGGAGCCTCCCGTGGCCCGGGAGGCTCCGAAAAGAGACGCCGCCGCCGCCATCGCAGCCGCCGCGCTCTCCCCGCCCCCACCATCGGCGGGGAGATAAAGGGAGCCTCCCGTGGCCCGGGAGGCTCCGAAGAGAGCCGCCGCCGCCGCCGCCGCCGCAGCCGCGCTCTCCCCGCCACCACCACCGGTGGGGAGATAAAGGGAGCCTCCCGTGGCCCGGGAGGCTCCGAAAAGAGACGCCGCCGCCGCCGCCGCCGCCGCCGCCGCCGCGCTCTCCCCGCCCCCACCACCGGCGGGGAGATAAAGGGAGCCTCCCATGGCCCGAGAGGCTCCGAAAAGAGACGCCGCCGCCGCCGCCGCCGCAGCCGCGCTCTCCCCGCCCCCACCACCGGCGGGGAGATAAAGGGAGCCTCCCGTGGCCCGGGAGGCTCCGAAAAGAGACGCCGCCGCCGCCATCGCAGCCGCCGCGCTCTCCCCGCCCCCACCATCGGCGGGGAGATAAAGGGAGCCTCCCGTGGCCCGGGAGGCTCCGAAAAGAACCGTCGCCGCCGCCGCCGCCGCCGCCGCCGCCGCCGCCGCCGCCGCCGCCGCCGCGCTCTCCCCGCCCCCACCACCGGCGGGGAGATAAAGGGAGCCTCCCGTGGCCCGGGAGGCTCCGAAGAAAGACGCCGCCGCCGCCGCCGCCGCGCTCTCCCCGCCCCCGCCACCGGCGGGGAGTTAAAGGGAGCCTCCCGTGGCCCGGGAGGCTCCAAAAAGGGGCGCCGCCGCCGCCGCCGCAGCCGCGCTCCCCCCCACCCCCACCACCGGCGGGGAGATAAAGAGGCGCTGCCTCTTCCCGGGGGCCCACGCTATTCGGCCCGGGAATGGGAGGCAGGGGTGTCCCATCTCCCTTTGGACCCTGCCTGTTGGGGGGCATAAAGAAGAGGCGCCGCCGGAGGCCCGGAAATTTTGTTCGGTGCTGGATTTGGAGGTGGATGGCGGAGGGGGAGGGAAGAGAGAGTGTTGGCCTTGCCAGCCAGGAAGGAGGGGCAGCATTCCGTCTAGGGAGGTTCCAGAGATTAATATAGGTGTTGTGACGGGCATGGGGCGGTATGGCGGGTACCGTGGGGCGGGCCGCACTCGGGGAATGCGGGTCCAATGTTTAAGTGCGGTCCCTCATTCCAGCCCTGCAGGTACATCTCTGGGTCCTGAGCAGCAGATCCAGAGTGCCCCCGCCCTTAGGCTGCTGCTGGTGAATGCCAGGTCAGTTTGCAATAAGGCCCCCCCCTGATTCAAGATGCCATTCAGGATGGGCGGGCCGACCTGGCATGCATCACCGAAACCTGGCTGACACCTGAGGATGGAGTACCTCTTTCGGACATGTGTCCAGCTGGGTTCGGTATTTGGCACCAGCCTAGAGGTGAGGGGAGGGGCGGTGGTGTCGCCATTATTGCCAGGGAGTCTTTGGGAGTCGCTAGGGCCACTGCTCCACAAGTGTCTGGTTGTGAGGCCCTGCTTCTACGGTTGGGCCCCAAGGGTCAGTTGGGGATCTTGCTCCTGTACCTGCCCCCTTGCAGGGTAAGGGACGCCCTGCCTGAGCTCCTCGAGGCCGCCTCGATGCTGGCGTTGGAGTTCCCGAGGCTTATGGTTCTGGGGGACTTCAATTTGCCATCGTTGGGGATGGCCTCTGAGGGGGCAAGGGAGTTCATGGCTTCCATGGCAGCCATGGGCCTGACTCAGGTAGTTCGGGGTCCGACCAGGGGCAGCGGTCACATGCCAGACTTAGTTTTCCTGTCGGAGCAGTGGCAGAGTGACCTGAGATTACAGGATTTAGTCATCTCACCTGTGCCATGGTCGGATCACTATCTGGTGACTCTTGACTTCCTGGGGGCGACACTTCATCGTAGGGAGGCAGGGCCTATTAAAATGGTCCGCCCTCGGCGACTAATGGATCCAGATGGTTTCCAGAGGGAACTGGGGGATGTACCTCTGGATCGGCTAACCGATTCACCCGAGGCACTCGTCGACCTATGGAATAGGACGACAATAGCTGCCTTGGATGAAATCGCGCCACTGCGGCCTCTCCGCGCCCGGGGAACTAGGTCATCTCCGTGGTTCACAGAGGAACTACGGGAACTCAAACGGGCAAAGAGACGCCTAGAGCGCCGCTGGGTGAAGACCCAGGATGACTCCGATTGGACACTAGCTAGAGCCGCTATTAGGGCCTACCTAGTGGCGATGGGGGTGGTGAGGCGGCAATACTTCACCACCCTTATTGCCTCCGCTGATAACCGCCCAGCCGCCCTGTTCCGGGTAACCAGGTCCCTCCTCGGTAGAGGGGGATCGGTGCCCGGTTGGCAGGGGTCGGCTGAGGACTTTGCTGACCATCTGGTGGAGAAAATCGATCGGATTCGTTCAGGATTGAATCCTGGCGTGGATGGGGAAGGTCGGGGGGGGTGCCGGAGCACAGTCTTGCTGTTCGATCTGGGATCGGTTTGATCCTGTTGTCCCTGAGGAAGTGGACAGGCTCCTTGCAGATGTTCGTGCCACTACATGTCCTCTGGACCCTTGTCCCACCTGGTTGGTGAAAGCATCCAGGGGGGTAACAGGGGGCTGGGTTGGGGGGATAGTAAATGCTTCTTTACGGGAGGGGGTATTTCCTGCACAGTTAAAACATGCTTTGGTGCGCCCCCTCCTGAAGAAAATGTCCCTCGACCCAGCTGTCCTTAACAACTATAGGCCGGTTTCCAACCTGCCCTTTCTGGGTAAGGTTTTGGAGAAGGCGGTGGCGCGCCAGCTGCAGAGTGTCCTGGAGGAAGCGGATTATCTAGACCCCTTTCAATCGGGATTCAGGCCCGGATATGGAACGGAGACGGCATTGGTCGCACTGATGGATGATCTCTGGCGGGAGCGGGACGGGGGTTGTCCCTCCGTCCTTGCTCTTCTTGACCTCTCAGCGGCCTTCGATACCGTCGACCACGGTATCCTGCTGGAACGGCTCGAAGGACTGGGGATCCAGGGCACTGTGTTGTCCTGGTTTTCCTCATTTCTGGAGGGCCGTACCCAGTCGGTGTGGTTAGAGAGTGAGAGGTCCAGCCCTAGGCTTCTCAAATATGGGGTGCCTCAGGGATCTGTGCTCTCTCCTCTCTTATTTAACATCTACATGAAGCCGCTGGGTGAGATCATTCGTTCCCACGGGGTGCGGTACCATCAGTACGCGGATGATACTCAATTGTACATCTCGGCCCGTGGGGACCCCAGTGATGCTGTTGAAATCCTATCCGGATGCCTGGAGGCCATTGGGGTCTGGATGGGGGCCAATGGGCTTCGGCTAAATCCCAGCAAGACAGAGTGGCTGTGGATAAGGGGCCCCACGTTATCCAAGGAGTTACCATCTTTGGTACTGGATGGGGCTGTTTTGCCCCAGACAGACCCAGTGCGCAACTTGGGGGTCCTCCTGGACTCACGGCTCCTGCTGGAAGAACAAGTGGCAGCTGTGGCCAGGGGGGCTTTTGCCCAACTTCGGGTGATTCGCCAACTGCGCACGCTCCTGGACCGGGGCTCCTTGCTTATGGTCACTCATGCTCTGGTTACCTCCCGACTAGATTATTGTAATGCGCTCTACATGGGGCTGCCCTTGACGACCATTCGGAGGCTGCAGCTGGTCCAGAATGCGGCGGCCCGGGTGGTGATGGGGTGTGGGCGATATGCCCATGCCTCACCGCTGCTTCGGGAGCTGCACTGGTTACCAGTTTGTCTCCGGGTGCAATTTAAGGTGCTGGTTTTGACCTTTAAAGCCCTATATGGCAGGGGGCCAGGATACCTTAGAGACCGCATCGTCCCAAGAGTGACTGCCCGTCCAACCAGAGCGGACCGGAGAGGCTCTCTGGTGGTGCCATCAACGAGGGGTGCACATCTGACTAGCACCCGAAGGAGGGCCTTCTCCGTGTCCACACCAATCCTCTGGAACCTCCTACCAACAGATCTAAGACTTCAAAGTGAATTGCTGCCCTTCAGGAAAGGAGTAAAGACCTGGCTGGCAGGGCAGGTGTGGGGCCCGAACGGGACTATGGCCCCCGCCGGCTGGCTTTTATAAGACTCTCTCTCTTTCCCTCTGTGTGGTAGGTGGGACGGGTGAGTGGGATATGGGTTTTAAATGGGGGTGGATGTCGGTTTCTTCTTATTGGGTGGGTTTTTTATTGGGTGGGTTTTATAAGGTTTTATAATGTTTTTATGTATTTTTTGGAGTTGCTGTAATGCCGCCCTGAGTCGGGTTCTGCCTGAGTGGGCGGCATTTACAAATGTGAATGATAAATAAATAAATAAATCTGCATTTATTCTACAATCATGAGAAACCTGGCTAAAAGATAAAGGTCGCCCTTGCTTGAAAGCCAGTCGTATCTGACTCTACGGTTCAGTGCTCATCTCTGTTTATAGCCAAAGAGCCAATGCTGACTGCTTCTGCAGACGTTTCCATGGACATGTGGCAGGCATGACCGGAGTGCATGGAACGCTGTTTACCTTCCCACCAAAGTGGTCCATACTTGAAATTTTTTGCTTTTGAACTGCTCAGTAGGCAGGAGCTGGTTCAAAGATGGGAGCTCACTCTGTCATGCAGCACTTGGCTCTCAAACTGCTGACCTTCCAGTTGTCAAGTTCAGTATCTTAACCACTAAGTCGTCGGAGAAACCTGGAGGGTTGTATGGATGCACATGCCCTCCCCAAGCAAATTCTTCCAGTTCCAGGAACTGGCAGTTCAAAAACCACTGATTTCTCTTCTAACTCCCCTGCGGTCGCAGGTTTTTCATTTGTTGTGTCAATTTGTCCCTCCTCCTCTCTCCAGACACTGTTCTTGTGTATCGAGGGCTAGTAATTTATGCCGAGGAGTTGCTAAGTGATGCTCACAATTCCAGTGGGACAGGAGTGGGAACGAGAAATTTGTACAAGGAGGGATTCGTTGGCTGTGCAGGCATAGTCAACTGACCATGTCAAAATAATGCTCGTGGGTAGACGCATGGACCACTTGTATCCAGCTTACACACAGACAATGGAAGGTTTGTGACAAGGTGGGACAGTCCCATCGGGGTCACAACTGCTGCAACAATGATACCCAGCAGTTTAGCTGCCCAGGGCTTTCCTGTCCAATTGGTTTAGCTCTGGTCAACATGGGGAGAGAACAGAGAAAGGGAGACAAAGGCCTGGATCTGAGCATAGGACGGCCTCTTGATTCTCCCCCAAGCCTACCGTCTTTGTGTTTTCTCCCACCCTGGAGAAGACATGCAGAAGATCATACCTGCATGCTTATGGTAGGGGAGTTCATGCACTGCAGGAGGCAAACACCCATAAATGAGTGTCGTGCAACAGAGTGAGCTCCTTATATTTATATACCGGCACTGCAGTAGTTTAGTGGTTAAGATGCTGAACTTGACTGCTGGAAGGTCAGCAGGTCAGCAGTTTGAGACCTGAGTGCTGCATGGTGGAGTGAGCTCCTGTCATCCATCCCACCTCCTGCCAACCTAACAGTTCGAAAGCAAGAAATTGCAAGTAGATAAACAGGTACTGCTTTGGTAGGAAAGGTAACCATATTCTATGAGCTTCAGCGTCTAGCCATGCAGCTACAAATGGAGACAGCACTGGCTCTTTGGCTGGAAATGAAGATGAGCACCACCCCCTAGAGTCGGACATGACTGGTTTTCAAGTAAGGGAGACCTTTAGTTGGCCACAACACTTTCCCGTGAAGGAAACAATAATAAAGGAGGGCTGCTTTCTCTCTCTCTTTTGTATGTTCAGAAGCTATTGCTCAATTGTTACAAAAAGGTCCCTGCGACCCATACAAGAGATAGATCCTTCCCTCTGGCATCACAAAGCTCCCTCCCCATCTCTGGTTTTATCCTTAATTTCCCAGGGAATGGAAAGATGCAGACTATGTAATCCTACCACGTAGCCAGATCTAAAGAGTAGTGTGATGTCATAATGTATGTGACATGAATCACAATAATAGTCCACCTGACTGATTGGCAAGCTGACAAAACAGCAGTCAATGGGATGCTGAATTGAAAAGGTATCGGCATCATCATCATCAACATCATCATCATCATCATCATTGTCACCATCCAATCCTTTCCCCATACATTCAGAAAATATGTCCATCTTACCCAAATCACTGCTTGTAACACAAGCACGTGAAATAACTCTTGTGTGTACGTGTGTGCCCGCGTGCATGCGCCTGCACATAACCACCTGGCCATGACAACAGCTGCTACCTAAACCCAACAATTGACAATTGGCCTTTCTGATTCTTTCTGATTCTTGAAATCTGCCCACAGATCAGCTGGATGATGTCTCTCTCTCTTTGTGTTTGTTTGTGTGTGTGTGTGCGCGCGCACGTCTATGTGTTTGTGGATGTCCAAGGGAGGTCGCCGAAGCCCTACTGGTGAAGCGGTTGATTAAGATTCTGTCTGGCTGACGGATGGAGCCGGACATGAGCTTGCAGAGGCAGGCAGTTACTTTGCATGCAGAATCAGAGACAGGGAAGAGAGAGACACGGACAGAGATCAATCATAGCTTGCATAAGCCTTGCCAGGTATCCTCAGCCATATCCCACAGGCCTTCCTTCCCACTTTTCCTTCCCTTCCTCAGTCCATACATAGCTGGTGGCCCTGTGTCTAAGCATCTATCCACACCGGGACCACAAGGTCCTTAGCAGTCCAGGTGTCCAACCTTAGATCCCTCCAACCAAAGAGCCTTCATTCATCTCAACTCACAATGAGCAGAGATGAAGAAAGGCTGTGTGACATTGTGTGTACTCCGTGCTCTTGCACTACTGATGAGGGGTGATAGTCAATAAACCACACCTGCCTTGGCTGGTAACAACAACTGTTACCCAAAACAAAACATCCCTTTTCATTCTGGGGTTTAAAAAAGGCAACACCTTCTTAACACAAACGTGAGAATCTTTGTTGGAGGGATATGACAAAATCTCTCCTCTCCTAGAAATTCCAGGCCCATCTCTGTAGCCAATGCATTGCCCAGACAGCCAGAGGTCTCTGAGTATGGACAGAGTGCTTTAGTTCTGACAATAAATTGCAATTGCAATTACACTTGTACACCACTCCATAGTGCTTAGTGCACCCTCTGGGCAGCTCACAAGCTAATTTGCATTTTGCCCCCAACACGCTGGGTACTCATTTACTGACCTCAGAAAGATTTAAGGTTGAGTCCACCTGGGTTCCTGTCAGGATCAAACTCACAATGCTTTGGCTGCAATACAGCAGTTTAACCACTGCGCCACCAGGGCTCATAACACTGCATAACAAACAAACAAAATATTGTCTGCTACTTGGTCCAATCCATGTGTCCTATACTAAATCGAGCGTGCTGAATCCAAATCCGAAGACTGATTCTCCCTAGGATATCAGGATCTTAAGTCAGCAACTCTCACCCTCTTGGTTAGGTTCTTGTGTTGATCACACGGGTATATTTGTCACAAATGAAGCAAAAATTGCCTGGTTTATTAACACAGCTGCACATACTCATCTTTAGCTCCAAACAGTCTCACTATGGCCTAGCTGTACTATCCAATAAGATGGTTTCGCACTAGAGACAAGCCCTTGGTCCATCTTGCCTTATATACCTATTTCTGACTTCAGCTCACTGACTTGCCCAGACATGCCCGACCACTGCTGGAACATGCATGCCACCAGGGGATGTGTTTTAACTGAGGCAGCAGCAAACATAGTGGTAGCTGCAACTGTTATAATGTTCCCATGTAAAAACACATTACCCAATTACCGAACATTTGAACAGGTATAGCACGCCTTACAATTTGTACGCAATAGGCAAATTTTGAGTTCAGATTTGGAATCAGCACACTTGATATCATGTAAACCTCATGTGTTATTCCCAGTAGCAAAATTGTTGTTGTGCAGTGTAATCAAGATCCCTGGTGGTGCAGTGATTAAACTACTGTACTGCAACCAAACAGTCAAGCGTTTGATCCTGGCCAGGACTTAAGGTTGACTCAGACTTCCATCCTTCTAAGGTTGGTAAAATGAGTATCCAGCATGTCGGGGGTAAAATGCTAATTAACTTGTAAAATGCCCAGAGAGCGCACTAAGCACTATGGGGTGGTATAGTAGTGTGATTGCTTTGCTTTTGATAAAGAGAGAAAATCCACAGCTATGGAAGCACCTCTCAGAACAATATTCCCTTCAGACTGTTGCATTTATCTAGAGGGTAATTGTGCATTGTTTGAAGCTACAGATGAGACAAACACGGACAATTTCCCCCCATCCCCAGTGAAAAGAGGTGTCTTGACACATTGAGAAAATTCATCCAAAATACTGTCAACCACTGTGAAATGTTTTAGCCCTGCAAAAACAGTGAAAAGCCTGCCACTTCTTTTTTTTTTTTTGTCAGCTGTGGCCGCAGCAAAGACAATCACATAAACAGTTTGCATTTCGCTCCCTAAAGCTTGCATTCGGAATGATCTTGCACAAAACAAGGAGAAGAGGGGGAGAGGTGGTGGTATAAAGAGACATTTGTGCTAAAACAAGATTGAGATTGTGTGTGTGGTTGCAAAAAGTCCCAAAATGCATAACTTGTACAAAATTACCATAATCTCACCCAGTGGAGATTATGGGCAAATGTTCATTCTCGCTGGCAAGAAATGAATGTGCAAACAGGGACGACCCTGTTTGAAGAAATCATTTCATTTGTTATCTTTGATCCTCCCACAAATTAATTTCCCTGGCTTGACTGTAGAATTTATAGAATTGTGAAACAGGGGAAAAAAATGAATTCTCCCTCCAGTTTCTCCGGATACTATTCATGATTTTATAAAATATAATAGCTCCATAGGGAATGGGATTGCAACAGAAAACTGAAGATTAATTGATTGACTGATATTTGTGGAAATTTGGGTTATTCCCTCGAGTTATCAGAGTCTGAGCTAGAAAAACGGCAGCAGCACTGAAGCTATAGAGAGATCAGCTCCGTTTCATCCTCCTTTAGTTTTCCACCACACAAGCTAGTATTTTGTATGCTAACATCACTCTAGAAGCATTTAAAGTAGAAAAAGGTATCTCTACTCGCAGTTACCACCTGTAGTTACAGCAGAAGAAAAAGTAGAGGAAATGGGATCTCTAGCACATGGAGAAAACCTCTATATTTCAACAGTGGCAAAAATGGAGGAAGAGGTTACAGAGCATGCTTTAAATGTAAAAAGCAGGAAAAGAACTACAGTATATCAGGAGTTCTCAACATTTTAAAGCCAGGGGCCAGGTCATGCTCCCTTAGACTGCTTTGTGGGCCGGATGGCCATTTTGCCCTTCCTCTACCATGTGGCACGTCCAGGTGTGGTGGAAGTTGTGGTGGGCCACATGAAATGGTGCTGTGGGCCGCATCCGGCCCACGGGCCACAGGTTGCGAATCCCTGAACTCTATGAACCAAATAATTGCAGGGGAAAGGCAGTAACTTTTATAGGCAGTAACTTTTATAACTTTTGCAAGCTTTTGCAACTCAAGGTTACTTCATCAGGCATTCAGGCACTCTCATGGCATAGTGTCCAAGCCAGGCTCCATTCTTAGATGTTTCATGGGAAGATAAGCAGCAGATTGTATCCTTTTACAGTTCCAAAAACAGGAAGCTAGGGAATCTGCATATTATCCTCCCCATATGGCCCTCTTTGAAGCCAGTAAGCTTTCTTTGTGGTTGGGTGTGGGGTGTGGGGGCAATCCATACCCAGCGTCCTCCAGAATTGGGCATCAAATTTACTTTGCCCACCAGGCATGCCAAATTAGTCCAGTTTAGTCCAAATCAGAGTCAAATAGGAATATTACCTAGTGGAAGTTCATCAGATTGATGGTCCTGCTGTGTTGGTGTCCAAAGTCCCTGTGGGAATTGTGGCTCTTTGGGGTATCCTCATTAATTCATTAAATGAAAATTAGCCATGTGACCATGCATAAAATCTAACAGTTGCTGAAGAAAGTTGATACCTCTTATAGGTCACTTTTAAACATTCAAAAATTTGCAAGCATTCATAACTCAAGGTTACTTAATCAGGCACTCTCATGGTCACATGGCTTAATTTTGTTATATGAACCAAGTTTTTGATAAAAGGCGATATGTTAGGCTGTAAACTTACCCCACTGATACCCAGTATTAATGCATGCGAGATTGCTATCATCCCAACAACTGACTGATTGATTGGCTTTTACTCTCCTTTTGTGCCAGAAACATTAGGCATCAAAAGAGTACAGTCAGATCCTTAGATGCTGTTGAACTTTACTTCCCATTATATCTTTCTGTTGGGGTTGCCAACACCACCAAAAATGACATGTAATTGCTATATTTCCTCCAGTCTGCTGGTAGATAGACAGATCTTTGCATGAACAGCACTGGAGGAGAATAAAATTTCATCTTGAGCTGAGCACCTACAAAGTGATTTGAAAGCTTGGGCACTCACTCCTACGCATTCACAGTTGGTGCCAGCAGTTTCGTACAAGTTCAGGAAAACCAGTAGTAAAACTGGTTGGCACTGCCCTGCCCCGCCCACCACCTCCTCTCACCCCTTGCTGCTGGTTCCCGGTGCCCAGAGTGGGGTGAGGCTGAGCCAGTAGTTACTCTGCTGCAGTTACTCTTTAAAGGAAAATCAAAGCATTGAAGTGTAAATGCTAACTAATGGTCTGACGAAGTGGACTCGATCCACAAAAGCTCACATTAAAATACAGTAGTTTAACCATGCCCATCCAGTCACATGGCCATTCCCACAGAGTTGGCCATGCCCACAGAGTTGGCCACGTCCATAGTGTGGTAGTAAAAAATATTGAAGCCCACAACTGGAAGTATCTCTACAGGGGTTCCAAGTTTACATCAGAACACGAAAAGGAAGGGACTAAAACCCTTGGGTCCAGTGTGCTGTTTTGAGCAAGAAAAGTAATGAAGCATCAATGTTCTTATTGAACATAGGTGAAGAACCTCCATCTGCTGGAAGGGCTGGTTGGAAAGCTCATCACCAGCCTTCCAACAAGTCCCTCAGGCAATGTGGGACAGAAGAGATTGCAATTCAGAATCCCTCACCTGTAGGTAGGTTTTCTAAATCTAATAGAAACTGCAGTTCAAGAACACCTGGAGAGAATTATATTTCCCATCTCAGCAAAGGGTCTTCACAACTCTCTAGGTATCTAATTCTTTAGGTACTGTAGGCAAAGCTGCATGGGAATGTGAGCCCTTGTAAGATGGGCAGATGCCCAGCTCTGTAAAACACCGGATTTTAGTCTTTTGTTTCATTTTGATGTTGCTCTTTTCAGTTTTCAGTATTTCTTCCTGCTCTTTGTGTGCTTTCAGCATTCCATTTCTTATTTTTGTCAGATTGCAAGGTGTCCTGGGATCCATCTCATGAAGATACTGCTACAGTGATACCTCATGCAACGTCCAAACTTGGTTCCACAAGTTTGGACTTTATACGGATTTGGACTTTGTATGAGGCATGCAAAATCCTAGCCACGATGCCTCATACAATGTCCAAATCCTTGCCACGATGCCTCATACAACGTCGTTTACATAGAGATACATTGTACTGTAACAGCACAGACTTCAGGGCAAAGTCAAGGAAACAGACAGGAAACTGACAGAACTTTAAGAAATCATTGTCTAAAGGCTAAAAACATTACAAAAACATGTCAAACAACCCTGATTGTCCAAGAACCTGAAGAATGCTGCAAAAATTCCAGGAATGCTTCTAAAAATTCTGACAAAAAAATACAAAAAAATCCAAAATCGCGCTCAAAACCACTCCTAAACACTCTTTGCCTCATGCAAAACGCACAAGAGCAATGCACGCATGTGTCCTGCCTTTTATACTGCCCAGGCACAATGCAACCTGGGAAAACCCCAATGCCTCATACAACGTCACACGACTGTATGAGGCAACTTTTTTCAAGGAATTAGGCAATGTTGTATGAATCCAATGTTGTATGAAGCGGACTTTGTATGAGGTATTACTGTATTACATATCTTATAAAATCATCAGCAGCATCAAAGAGAAAGGCTTGGCTCACTAATGTAATAAAATTGGGCACAATTCTTTACTGTACAATTAATTCAACATAAAATGAAATAATTATTTGTATGCCATCAAATCAATTCCGACCTATGTTGAGCTTTTCCAATGTCTCCTAGATAGTGAGTATTTGATCAATCGGTTGGTTGGTTGGTTGACTGAGATAGTGAGTACTCAACAGTGCTTTACCATTACCTTCTTCTGGGAAGTACCCTGGAATTGTGCAGCTTGCCCAAGGTCAACCTGGCTGGCTGTTCTTCCCAGAGACATAATGAGGAATTGAACTCCCAACCTCTGGCCCTGTAACCAGACACCTAAACACCTAGCTAGCCAACTAGCAGACTTCAACGTAAGGATAACATAATTTTGTATAAGACAGAGATACATAAAGAAAACAGTAAAGCCATTGAGATGCAGTTGATGTTGAACTAGGATTTAGAAGACCTGAGTTCAAATCCCTGCTTAGTCACAAAAAACCATTGGAGGGGGCAGTGGTAAGCTACTTCTTGAACAACTCACATATTTTTAAAATGTATTAGGGTCCACAAAAGTTTTTAATGACTTGACAATATGTAATACCAATCATCTACCTGTCCTTCCACCCATTTTTCCATTCCAAATTACACATTTTTTAAAAAATTCTTCTCAAGTTGAGAAGCTGTATCTGATCTTTTAGCAGGGCCATAGCTGGAGGGGGGGGGGGCAAAACCCTCCTGATCCCAGGATGCAAATGTTATATATGTGTGTGTGACATTGTTGCCCCTCCTGAAAAAAGTTTCACACACACTCCAAAAAAACCACAAATCTAGAATCCTGGCTACGGCCCTATGCTTTAGCCTGAGACGTGATGATGTCGGGGTGAGGGCACACATCCATAGAATATCAAGCCTGTGCATCAAGCTCAAGGTAATGGACCAGCACAATCAAATGTCAAAGATCAAGATCAGTACTTGCAATAATCAACTAAAGAGACCGATACATAATATTTCCAGCCAGTTACTCTGTGATGTGCATTAAAAGCTTTTTCAACAGCCATTAAGAATTAACTAGTAGCATGTTGAAACACAGATATCTTTAGGACCTGCCAAAAGTAATTTGTTAATTAGTCATGTGCTGCCAAGTTGGAACTGGTTTATAGGGCAGTGATGGCAAACCTTTTAGAAACTGAGTGCCCAAACGGAGGGGTGGGGCATACTCTGTGCTGGGTAGAGGGCTGGGATGAATTCTGTAATGTGGGGAGGGAGGAAGTGCTCCCATTGGGCTGCTGGGCAGAGGGGTGGGGCTAACTCTGTGCTGGGGTGTCGGTGCACGTGCACACAGAGAGGGCTGTGAGTGCCCCCTCTGGCATGTGTGCCATAGGTTCGCCACCATTGTTCTAGGCCTTTCATGGTTAGTGAGACATTTAAAGAGTGGTTTTGCCAGTTCCAGACCTGCCATGAGTTTCCATGGCCAAGGGAAGCTTTGAGCCCTCGCTTGCAGTGTCCTAGTCCATCACTCTGTCCATTACACCATACTGTGGACCCTCAAAAGTAATTCAGTGACTCCCTCAACCTAAAGTTTGTCAACCAGATGTAGTTTATAAATTTAACCAGTAGAAGTATGCAAAGCTAGAGGCCCCATGTTGGGGGCTCAAGACCCCAGGAAACTTTTGAGGCTTTGGGAAACTTTGGCCATAGCCAAAGAAAAGAACTTAAAACCTCGCTGGTGGGCCATGTATGGGGTGCTGGTGGGACGGTGACCCCATTGGGTTGGCTGATATAGATCAGATTGCCTCCCGCCTTTGGTTCCAGCAACCTTTTTTATCGGGGCTGGGGGGTTAGTTTTAATTGTTTTATCTGCTGTTTTATCCTGCGTTTATTAACCACCCTGAATCAGCCTTGGCTGATTGGGCGGGGTAGAAATTGAACAAATAAATAAATAAATAAAATAGCATAACATATCCTCTCTCCGTCGCATCAGTTTTAGTTCTTCGTCTTCTAGTGCCGTATCTGATTTTAAATATTGGCGATCATCAAGGCGATTAGCCATGAGGGATTGTCCTGGGAACAATATAATGCAGTGGCCTTCCAGCCTTCTACATTGCAGCATGACACCTGTGCCACTAATCCAATTCCACGAGTCACATTATGGTCCTGAGCCCTTTTGGAATCCAAGGTCCTCCTCAGCCCCAGGCCAGGATGGATGAAGCTGCTGCCCTCCATCAAGATGGATTGAAGTGGGATTGAATCCACTTGGGAGCCATCACTCTTCCCTATGGCTTTGCCACCGAAGGGAGGCTATTAGTCCTCAGGGTTGTCATGTTAATTAACTGCTGCCTGATTATTATTATTATTATTATTATTATTATTATTATTATTATTATTATTATTATTATTATTATTATTATTATTATTATTTCGGGTTTATACCCCACCCTGCTCAATTGGCATTGAGTCACTGGCATTAGGGTCTACTCCAGTGGTTCCCGCAGGGCGACTTCAATTCCCAGAAACCTAAATCAATACATTGGCTGATCAGTGTTTTGGGGAATTGATTTAGGCTTCTGAGAATTGCAGTCCAAAAAACCAAAGGTTGGGAAACACTGGTCTACTCTATTACCATAGCAGGTAACCTAGTCAAACAGCAAATGTTTTGCAAAATGCTACAGACTGAAAAAGCAACAACAGAGTACTAGAGATGGTGCTGTAGTTTAATTGATGACCTCCCTCTACTTATCGTTCTCATATTACAAAGCAGGGTTACATTCAGATCATTATTTCCTAGTTTAGATCATACCACACTGTCAGGGCATCTCCCATATTCCCTGGCCTTCTTGGACCCTATCAATGCTTCTGGTGCCCCATTTTTAAAAGTCATGAGACCATGGGAAATGTCCTTTGTTCCAAGGATCCAAGCTCCTTGTAACAAGATCAGATGCCTGGGAACTAAAGATCCCAGTGTTGTTGTTTTTTACCTCTCAGTTTTTAAAGAAGGCGGTGGAAGTCCAGACGGTCATTTTGAAAAAGATTCAGCAGAGTTTCAGCAGAGGTCAGTATGTCACCTCCCTGAGAATATCAAGTTTGATTGCACTTGCCTTCTAGCGGAAACTTTTGGCACATTCTGCCCTGGATGGCTTCCCCAGTTTTGATTCCGGACCAGCAGTTGTGACAGCACAGTCCATAGCCTCTGGTTTCCTCCTTTCCAAATCTAATTTGAACACATCCATTTTAATTAAGAGCAAAACAAATCGGGGCCTGGTGAATTTCCTACTTGCTCTGGTACCAGAACTTCTGGGTTGGTGACCATCGTTGCTCCACAGAGTTCCCTAGAACTAACTCCAGGTCCATCCCAGATGGATGGGATATACATGGAATAAATAAAATAAATCCATATTGACACCCTGATTCCCTTCCCTTTCTCTTTTCCTTCCACACTGGCTAGCTGCCTTCACGGCCCCTTGGCAACCATGATTCATGTCAACATTGTCCTTTCTACTCGAAGGCGCTGGGAAGGTCAAACCTGGGGAGATGAGAATTTGTGCCTCAAAGCATCAGGCACCTTTCCACCACCACTCAGCAGGATCCTGTCATCCTCTTGGACCTCTCTTGATCTCACTCCAGAGCCTTTGCACTTCATTTGGGATCTCTGTATCCAAAAATACATCACTTTGTGGCTTTTATATTTCAGTGCACCTTATTCTCTTCTCTCTTTGACGCAGCCTTTCCCCAGAGCAATCGTGATTTCTCCCTAAGCATGTACCCTTGAAGCATTTCAAAACCTAGTCTAAACATGGGAGAAGTAGAAGTAAAGGTCACATGATGATGATGATGATGATGATGATGATGATGATGATGATGATAATAATAATAATAATAATAATAATAATAATAATAATAATAATAATAATAATAATAATAATAATAATAATAATAATAATAATAATAGCAGCCATAAACAAGGAGCGGAACCTCTGGTCTGTGAGCCTAGCCAGGAATACAGAATACTCCAGGGACCCCCTTCCTCCATTTGAAGCTTCTTTCTGCATTAGGTGGAAAAGTAATTTTTCCTCCTAGCATCAGAGATCTAAGGTGGCAAAGATTTCCTCCTACACTCTCAGTTGATGCTTCCAGAGTTTGGAATAGTTACCCTTGTTTTGGACTAGGTAGGTAAAAGGTAAGGTAAAGGTCTTCCTTGCTCGAAAGCCAGTCATGTCTGATTCTAGGGTGGTGGTGCTTATCTCTGTTTACAGCCAAAGAGCCAGTGCTGTCTGTGTCTGCAGACATTTCCATAGTCATGTGGCAGGCATGACTAGATGCCTGAATGCATGGAATACTGTTACCTCCCCACCAAAGCGGCATCTATTTATCTACTTGCAATTTTTTGCATTCGAACTGCTAGGTTGGCAGGAGCTGGGGCAGACAACGGGAGCTTACTCTGTCATGCAAACACTCAAGTCTTGAACAGTTGACCAGTCAACCTTCCAGCCGTCAAGCTCATTCTCTTAGCCACTAAGCCGCTATGACACTTTTTTTTTTTGACTACAGCTCTCTAAATTTTTTACCAGATGGTCTAAGGAAGCTGAACTAAATAAGAAAGGCCAAGTAAAATAAAGTTCTGGCCACTACTGCAAGCCATGATTGAATCCCAAGGCCCTGCAAATGGCAACTCTTCCCGAAACAAGACGAAGTAGATCTCCATCTGCAGTGGAAACCTCAAGCGGAAAAGCCCTGGCCACTGCATTAGCTCGAGACCTTTGAGGTCTCATCATGAGACCATCAAAGCCATGTAAGGCAGTGGTGGTGAACCTTGGCACTCCAGTTGTTTTTGGTCTTCAATTTCCCAGAAGCCCAAGTCAGTACACCTGCTGATCAGAGCTTCTGGGAATTGAAGTCCAAGGACAGCTGGAGTGCCAAGGTTGACCACCGTGGGTATAGAGCTTCAGGCAGCAATCCATTCTGCAACCTCATGTATCTTATTGGTCCTCAGGAGGCCCACTTTTCTAGGCATCATAACATATGTAAGGTCACTGCAGTCTGGTTGCCATATCTAAAAACATTTTAAAACATCCCTAAAACATCCCTAATCCCATTAAAAGAGGGGCACCTGGGCAGGGAAAAGAAACCCCAGACAGGGCAAAATATGCCAGCAGGGCTGGGTGTGGTGCTAGAAGCACCCCACACCTGCTGGCAAAGCCAAGTTTTCAAACCCTTCCTGGGGGGGGGGGGATAACTCCACCTGAAGGCGCAGTTCTGGTGGCAGTAGGTTCCATCGGAACGGGGCAGACACCGAAAAGGCTCTCTTCCTGGTCCCAGTGAGGTGTGCCTCCCTGGCTGATGGGACCACTAGGGAGCCTCTACCGTCTGCTCTTGTAGGACAAGTCGAAAACCTTGGGCCGATGCGGTCTCTTAGGTATCCTGGCCCACTACCATGAAGGGCTTTAAAGGTTAAAACAAGCACCATGAATTGCACCCGGAAGCAAACTGGCAGCCAATGCAGCTCCCATAGCAGCGGTGAGGCATGGGCATAATGCCCAAACCCCGTCACCACCCAAGCAGCCGTGTTCTGAACCAGTAGTAGCTTCCGAATGTTCATCAAGGCCAGCCCCATGTAGAGTGCATTACAGTAATACAGTCTGGATGTGACCAGAGCATGGGTGACCGAAAGTAAGGAGTCCCGGTCCAGGAGCTTCACCTGGTGTTTGAGAGTCAGCTGGTGGAAACAGGAGAGCCCTTCTGTTCTTCTGCCTGATGCCGTAATAAAAACATCACCTAATTCATTTTTTTGTTTCTCCTTAATCTCTGGGGCTACCACAGCAACAGCTGTCTGTATCCCATTACCACGAACGATGCTGAAACTTACCATCTGAAAAATGGAAAGTTCGCCCTGGAAAGATGAAGGGAGGCAAAATTAACTGTGACTTTTTTTTCTTGGACGAGGGCAAAAAAACAGATGATCATTCCCCAAGGTCTTTTTCATCCATATTAACCTTCTGCTCTTCTTTAATATGTAATGTTGCCCTCTATATCCTGAGGAATAAGTGGCTTCTCCTTATTGTCTGATGGGGGAGGGAGAGAGTATTTCAGAACAGCACAGCTTGTGCCTGGCTGCTTCTTCCCTTCCTCCTTGAGAATCCAGCAGATAGTGATACATAACAAATAACAAACAATCCAATTTTTTGAGTCCATCTCCGATTCCTCCCAAGCCTGTTAAATATGATTGGGGAGGAGGGGATGGTGTAGTAGCTGGAATTCTGTTGCATATCATAGTAAGTTACAACTAGAGTTTGGATCAGTTTGGATCAGTTGGATCAAGGGAACTTTTGGAAGAGTCAATTCACTGAAGCCTTGTTGATCCAATGTGGGTTTACTTCAATGTCATTTCCTACGCTGTGGAACTGTGGTGGTTCAAGTGGTTAAGATGCTGAACTCGACGACTGGAAGGTCAGAGTTCGATTCCTGGGTACTGCATGATGGAGTGAGCTCCTGTCTCTGTCAACCTACCACAGTGATGGGCAGTCTTGGCCCTCCAGCTGTTCTTGAACTTCAATTCCCAGAAACCTTGACCAGCTGGTATGTTGGCTTGGGCTTCTGGGAATTGAAGTTCAAGAACAGCTGGAGAGCCAAGACTGCCATCACTGACCTAGCAGCTGGAAAGCAAGAAATTGCAAGCAGATAAATAGGTACCACTTCAGTGGGAAGGGAAACAGTGTTCTAGTGTTCTAGACACATGGTGTCTAGTCATGCCTGCCACATGTCCACGGAAACATCTGCAGACGCAAACAGCACTGAACCCTAGAGTCAGATATGACTGGCGGGGTGAATTCTGTGCTGGGAGGAGAGAGGAAGCACTCCCATTGGGCTGCTGGGAAGAGGTCCAGGGTGAACTCTGTGCTGAGGTGACGGCTTATGTGCCCACAGAAAGGGCTCTGTGTGTCCCCTATGGCACACATGCCATAGGTTCACCATCACTGATCTAGGGTAAGGAAGAAACATCCTCCAAACACCAAAATAGGCTTGCTTTCCTCATTTGGTGGGGGACATGATCCCGTTACCAGTTTTGCAAGATTTGACATGGCGTGTGCCATGTTTTTTTTTAAATCTCAGACAGCAAAAGATCCTGGGTCAGCCTCACCAGTTCAAAACTGCTGGGTCTGCAGTTTGAACCAACTGCAAAAGGAAAATATAGGTATAGGTCCACCTCGGTGCGTCTGCTTCCTCTATTCCATCCATCCTCTCCCAGATCAGCCTCTCCACCACCCCCGCAACCCTCCTTTCTGATGCTCAGTTCACTGGCTCCAGCTAATTAGAATGATTAATGGTGCCTGGGAATTATGTAAATGGGTGTGAGGTAAAATTTGAGAGGCAGCAGGGAGTGGGTGAGGTAGAAAGGCTAACAAGGCTGGGAGGTTTTGCTTCAAGATGTCAGGAGAGAAGAAAGGTGGGCAGGACGGTTCCTTCAACTCTGTTGAGGAAGACGGCTGGTTTTCCTCAGAAGCTCACTAGGGATTTTCACCGGAAAATACTGTTAATGGATGACAAGCTTCCCTGAGAGGCAGGCTGCCCACTGTTAATGAACGCTGCCTAAAACACAAAGCTTTCCAGAAGTGTTCATTGGCCATGTCTTAGAGCAGGGGTGCCCAAACCTTTTGGGCTGTGGGCCAGTCACATGGTTCCTCCCACCGGAAGCAGAAATAAAACACTCTCGCGCATGTTCAAAATGCTGCTGGAAATGCACCTGCAACTGTCAAAAACATGTTTACAACAGCCACGGTGCATTTATGGCAATGTTTTGTGCATGTATGGCTGCATTTTACTTTCGCTTCCGGGAGCGGTGCAGGCAGCATGGGCCAGATGATTTGGCACTGCAGGCCAGATCTGGCATGCAGGCTATACTTTGGGCACCCCTGTCTTAGAACATGTCTTTGAGGTATGCTGAGCAGCTGTGTAAGGCCAAGTTGCCCTGCTATGATAATAGAGAAGACCATACTGCCAGTGACTCAACATGGATCATCAGGCGGCGGTTAACCAACCTGACAACCCTGAAGACGAATGGCCTTAGATGGTGAAGTCCACAGGGAAGGGTGATGGTCCCCAAGTGGATTCAATCCCACTTGAACCCATCTGGATTGAAGGCAGCAGCTTCCTCAATTCTGGCCTGGGGGCTGAAGAGGACTTTGTGTGCCAAAAGGGCTCAGGACCAGAAAGTGACTCATGGAACTGGATCAGTGGTTATGGGTGTCATGGTGTGATGCAGAAGGCAAATGGAAATCCACTGAAGAAGAAGAAGAAGAAGAAACAACAACAACAATGGTCATGAAGCTCAGTGTTGAATTACTAAGGCATTACTGTCCTCAATCTAACTAAACGATGAGATAACAACACTCTGTGTGAATGTGGCGAGATACAGAATCCAGCTCATTTACTCATCAGCCAGTTACTACCAGAAACATGTACCAACGAGAACTTTAAGTTTGGTCAATTAAGTTTGGACAAGGACAAGGAAGTGGCTTCATTTTGGCAATCTGGGCTTTATCAGGACATGTAAGAAGATCACGTGAGCTCAACGTGAAGGTCTTTTGCAACCTGGGCAACAGTAGCCTTCACTTTTCTAGCCGATCAGACCTTGTAACTGCTCCTCTCAAATGTGAGCACCCATTTGTCCAGACCACATTTCCACTCTTTCATCATCCCACCATACCTTTTTAAAAAATTCATAACGACTGCTATCTGCATATGACCCGAGTTTCCCCTCTTCTTCCATTCTTTTCCCATCATTAACCTATAGGCTCCTTGTGACAGGAGTATCTCCTCGGTTTATCTCTCTCACTCTCCTTAAAGTGCTGTGTACAAGGATGAAGCTATATAATAATTAAGAACAAGTGATATTGTTCACAACCACTTCTGTGGTCAACATTTTAGGTGACAGTGGAAGACAGATCTTAATATTGTTGAAATACTGATACATGAGGTTGGATTTCTTTCTTTCTTTCTTTGATTCTCCCTCTGTCATTCTTCCTCTTTCTCTCTCAAACACACACACATACGCTCACACACACCTCCAATTGCTTAAGCCGGACTAATCCTTCTTTTAAACTCATCCCTCCTCCTTAAAACCTCCCTAATCCTACAAAGAAACTTAAAGGAACAGAAATCTGCTGGCAAGCCATCGGGATATAGTCTCATCACATTTCCTTTCCTACAAAAACCCATTCTTGGGCCAACCTTTTTCTGATCCACTGGGGAAACTGAGGCAGGAAGCTGGACCACAAATAGAGAGTGAATTTTTCAAACTTCTGGAACAAACCTGGATGTTTCTTTCTTCTCAACAGCCTGGGCTGTTTCGGGAGACAATGTTGGGTATTGTTAACCTAGCAGTGTTTTACTTTTGAAAGCAATTCAACCAGATAAATCCCTGAGCAAGTATGTATTTATACACGCATGGGTGAGTGTATATTTTACAGCTCCGTGTAGGATTTAAAAATCTGATATTTCCCAAGTCATTCTGGGGGTGATTTATGCCCCCACCTTGATTTTTATGCAATCTCTAATTCCGTTTGTAAATTTGTGAAGTCTACACTACTACTTATTCTGCCATACAGTCAACTCTCACATAACAACACGTTTGGATAACATCATTTTCGCTTAACAACACATCGTTATGCAACACGTGTTCCCCCGCATAACAACGTTTTTAGTGTCATTGTCCGGACAACAATGCTAAAATAACCGGACAACGATGCTAAAAACGTCATTATGCGGGAAACTCCATAGAAACCCACATAACAACAAAAATCATTTAGCAACGCTGCTTGGGGAACCAAGTAACATCATTATGCGAGGGTCTACTGTATCTGAGTCTGAATATAGGCGATCATCATGGCGATCAGCCATAAAGACTGTCCTGAAAATATAATGCAATAGCTTTTCATCGGCCTTCTACATCGCAGCATGGTCCTTGTACCACTGATCCAATTCCATGAGTCACTTTCTGGTCCTGGTCCCTTTTGGCACACAAAGTTCTCATCAGCCTCAGGCCAGGATGGATGAAGCTGCTGCCCTCCATCAAGATAGATTCAAGTGGGATTTAATCCACTTGGGAAACATTACCCTTCCCTGTGGACTTCAGCACCCAAGGCCGTTAGGCCTCAGGGTTGTCAGGTTAGTTAACCTCTGCCTGAAACTCAGCATTCAGTCTCTGGCAGTATGGAGTACACTATTACCATAGTAGGATAACCTGGCCAGACTAGTACTACAGAAAACCAAAATGGCTACAACTTTGGGAGGTTTCTGCTGGTCTACATGACATGAAGAGTTGTGACAGAATGTAAAGAAGGAATGTTGCCAGTGGTGGGCTCCAAAAAGTTTTACTACCACACTGTGGGCATGTTATGGTGGGTGTGGCTAGGGTAAAGCCCTGCGTTGCACCTGAATTAGGACTACTTTATTTCAAAACTTGGATGGGTGGGGCCAGCCAGAATTTCTGCTACCGATTCTAGCGAACTGGTGTGAACCTGCTGATGCCCACCACCGAATGTTGCTGTTATGAGCCATCAAGTTAGAACCAATTTATAACCACCTTAATAAGGCTTTCAAGATATGTGAGAAATTTTAGGAGTAGTTTTACCAGTTCAACACCCATAGCAAAATAGGGGCTGTGGTGGCTCAGTGGTTCAGAAGCTTGCCTTGTTAACTGGAAGGCTGGCAAGTTGGCAGTTCGAGAACGGGTACTGCATGAGGGATTGAGCGCCCATCTCAGTCCAAGCTCTTGGGGACATGAAAGGAGCCTCATTTGGGTGTTCCCTGAGTGGAGTTTCTTCTGCAAAAGTCCTTTCAACTCAGAATAATTTCTGACATGAAATTATCATTATTATTATTATTAGTCATGTAATTAGTATTACCTATAGCAAGATTCCATGGGGATTTGGACCCATGCCTCATGAATCCAAGTTTGTCGATCTCTCTGCAACAACACACTGTGTACCAAATTCCAGACAGGCAGCTTCAAGAGGGTCTCTGTAGCAAACGTCTTTAAATTTTGTATTGGTTTGTTTGTTTCAAAAAGGGGAAAATAGAAATGTGTGAAGTGATTTGCACCCTATCCGATATGGTTTGCACTCCAGACACAAAATGATTTGTAAATTATCTGTGCTTCACTTCACTCTGGAGATGAAACTGCCTCATCCAGATGTCATAATAATCACTCAGAATCTGTCTGGTCTGATTCTGGCTATAAAGAGGACAGGTGAGATCATAACAAATCATGGACCGCTCAAACTTTGGACTCAAGCTAACAAAGAATGGGAAGGACAAAAGAAATACAAATAAGAATGTCATTAATTTTAACATCAGAATGAAACCGAATCAACTATTGTAATAAAATGCAAGTGAATTAAAGCAATTGAAAAACACATCAAGGAAGACCTATAACCTCACACTCAATGGCTGGGAAGTTGCCAGAAGCCAGTGTGAATCAAAGAATGGAATAGATGCTGATCATAGTGTTAGATCAGGATGAACATGAACCAGGCGCAGGGATGGCTAACCTTAACACGTCTGGTGTTCTCAGACTTCAATTCCCAGAAGCCCAAGTCTCTGTGAATCCACAGGAGTGGGTTTACTGCACGTACATGAATTAGGGTCACCTGTACCTAGGCCTGCTAGAATGCTCTACCTGAAAGGACAATTTTGAGAAGTGTAGTTTCTCTCAAGACACAAATGGAAGGAGACGCTTCAGCCACCCCCTCGCTTCGCTGTGCTACTTATTCAGTGCAGATTAGAATTTAACAGTCTTATCACGGCCGGCTCTTATCCTTCATGCACTGCGCCAGCATAAGGGAACACGTAGTCGTTTCAGATCATGGCTGCCATTTCAGATTTGGGGGCTGCCTATTAAGTATGTCATGCGTTGAGTGAGCGGAAGGGAGGGACAGCAAAGTCCTGACAAAGAGAGAACTCACCACTGGCTAATCTGGGGTAAAGTATGGCGAGGGGAGGCCTTTAAATGCATGATATACTTTAATGGACCCTCTCTTCTATATGAAAGGAGGCAAGGTTCCTGGCTTCATTAAATGTCTTACTCCTGGATGAGATATCCTCCTCATTCCTCTGAACAGAAGAGCAAAAACTGTATGGCCCAGAACATCTGCCGTGATTCTTCTTTTATGCTTCATAGTGGCCATTGTGTTATCAGCAAAGATGGGTCAAACTCATTTATTTCCCCAATTCCTTCCAAAACATGCTGAGAATACAGGTATGCATTCATTACATGACTACAGCATTAGCCACTTCCTACACAGAAACAGTGGACTGCGGTGGCTTCATGGTCAAGATGCTGAACTTCATGACTGGAAGGTTGGCAGGTCAACAGTTCAAGACCCAAGTGCTGCACGATGGAGTGAGCGCCATCTCTGTCCCAGCTCCTGCCAACCTTGCAGTTTGAAAGCAAGAAATCACAAGTAGATAAACAGATACCACCGGTGGGAAGGTAAACAGCATTCTGTGTCTAGTCATGCCTGTCACATGTCCACAGAAATATCTTCAGTTACAGACAGCACTGGCTCTTTGGCTATAAACAGACATCAGCACTGAACCCTAGAGTTAGATATGACTGGCTTTCGAGCAAGGGTGACCTTTACCTTTACCTTACACAGAACCAGTAAAGTTCACCTGGAATAGAGATACAGTAAAACCCCTACTTACGTAAAAAGTCTGTTCCATAGGCTTTTATGTAAATCGGTTTTTTACTTAACTCGAAGCAACCCCATAGAAAAAGTGAATATTTTACATAACTCGAAACAAACCCATAGGAAATTGTGTTATGTAAATTGGGACATTTATGTAAATTTGGACATGGCTTTAGCGCAAAAATCATTATGTAAATCAAATTTTATGTAACTCGAGGCATATGTAAGTCGAGGTTTTACTGTAGTCCTAAGAAACGCAGTCTTAAGTTCACTCCTCAAACAGCATATGTTTCAGATTTAATATATTTGGTACTTTTGCGTTCTATGTTCCTTCTATGAATCTCAGAGGAATGAACAGGAGGCTCACAGACCTGCCAAGATTTTTATTTTTTAATTCCTCTGTTCCTTGCATTTTCAGTAGCAGCTAGGGGAAAAAATGTTTGCAGGTGATCATACCTCTCTTGGCACGGCAAAAATCTGCACCTGCCAATTCCTTCGTCCCAAGCTATTAGGAGTGAAAAAGATATTGGCTTTCCCCCGTTCTCATTTTGTAATCCTATCACAGGTAGTCACCCATCCAGATATTGGCCACACCCCAATTTACTTAGCTTTGAAGTTGGAATTACATCAGCCACTTTGAGGCTCGGGATAGTTATCTTTTCTACAACACTCATAGTTATTTATTTAATTTTCATCATTTTGCAATCAGCTCTTTCTGGCAGGAGTTATGATTCAAATCAACATTTCTAGGCACTGCAGGCAAAAATGCATATGTTATTGAAAATCCCATATCCACAACTTTCCCCAAAACTAATCATTTTTTTTAAAAAAAAAAACCCGCAGCATTTTAACATCTAGGAAAGGGTGAAAAACCCAAGGAGCACTGAATGTTAGTTAGTAAAGGTCGCCCTTGCTCGGAAGTCAGTCATATCCAACTCAAGGTTCAGTGCTCATCTCTATAGCCAAACTAGCTGATTACCCGGCTTCGCTTGGGTTTTTCTTTTCTTTAACGTAGGCCAGCCTTTCCCCCTTGGAAACCTCGTGGGGTGTTTTTGGGTCACTCCTGCCTCCCTTCCTCCATCTCTCTTTTCCCTCACCCATCCCGTTTCTCCATCGATGGTCACTTACCACCCTTATTCTTCCCATACATGTGTCTGGCAACCTGGTGGACCAGAAATCTCCAACAGTGGTGCCCAATGGCATACACTCTCACATGGGGCTTGTGACCCCTGCAGTGCTGATCTTGCCGGCCAAAGGTATGTATGTGCCAAATTTCAGTGGGATCGGTCCAGGGGTGTGGGAACCTTTCGAGCACATACAAACCCACACCTCTGTTTTATAGATATAGATAGCTATCTGAATCCATCTGAGATTGCCTTGAGTATTATAGGTTTTTGTTTTTTCCTTCATCTTTTGATCTGTTTCCCTCCTTAGTTTCTACAGCCTTCCTCTGCTCACTTCATTCATTCCTGTCCAGCCCCTACACAATCAATCTCTGCCAATAAGCGACTGCCATTTCCCAATTACTCTATTAACTTTTGACCTCTCTGATGTGCCATCAATCACTCTTCACCTGGACAGTATGTGTCTCTGCCCTGCATCTCCAGGTACCAGCTCACATCCACCTCAGTCATTGAGACAGGGCAACTGGTGGGAAATTAGTCCATGGTGACTCCAAATTACGGGATTTATGAAGAAGAAGCCAAGCATCCCTTAATTGCAGCAGACGGATCACTCTAGCGATCCAGTCATCGACGCCATCTGTCCAGAACGCATCAGTGGCTCATCCAGTGTTTGGAAAGTCTTGTCATGCTGGTGGTGCAATTGTTTAGGGATAACCCATTTGCAAAAAGTTATTTTCTGGACTACAGCTTCTAGAAATCCAGTGACCATGTTGACTGGCAGATTCTAGGGAAAACTCTTTTTAAAAGCCCACAAGAAACTATTTCAAGCTTAGGGAATAATATGAAATTTATGTCTCCAGTGTGGAGTTGTCACCTTTCTTGCTTTTCCAAGATCTACACTGGTTGGGTCCCCCTTTTTGAATATGGCCAATATATTTTCAGAACTTTGGGAAATGTGCAAAGTGAGCCTGTGAATGGACAAGCTGAATCACATCCTTTGGCCCTGCTCTGGAGCTCTAAGCACTGATTGGTCATCACTCATCTCTGGAGGGTTAGTTGCCAGGTGATGAATGAACCTGAAACAGGTAAGTGTGGGATAGGTATGGTGTACATGGAGTAGCTAGTAATGAAACCTTTCTGAACCTAGCTAGGCTTTTCAGATAGGCATTTGGTAGAAGAGCCAGAGTAGCAGATAAAGTCTGAGTCTAAGACTCAAGAGACCTGGATTCAAATTCCCACTTGGGCCTGGACACCTGAAGAGCTGGCAATGGTAAAAAGTCATCTTGAACATCTCACATAGCTCATAAACTATATTATGGTCATCATGGTTGGAAGTAACTTGACAACATTCAACAACTGACTGGTTAAAAGGCAATTACATGGGGTTGTTGGTTAGATGGCTACTACTACACATTTGCACACAAATATTCCAAGGAAACATATATGTAGGAGAATCTGCCAGAAATACTCCCAAACCCAACAGCCTGTATAGGTCTCCCTTGCTCGAAAGCCAGTCATGTCTGACTCTAGGGTCCGGTGCTCATATCTGTTTACAGCCGAAGAACCAGCGTTGTCTGCATCTGGAGATGTTTCAATGGTCACGTGGCAAGCATGACTAGACACCAGAATGAAAGGAATGCTGTTACCTTTCCCACTAAAGTGGTACCGATTTATCTACTTGCAATTTCTTGCTTTTGAACTTCTAAATTAGCAGGAACTGGGACAGACGACAGGCAGTCACTCTATCGTACAGTACTTGAGTCTTCAACTGCTGACCTGCCGACCTTCCAGTCATCAATCTTAGTGTCTTAATCACTAAGCCACCATAGCCCTAAAAATGTATACTTTCCCATGATTAAATAACTAGGTGATATAATGCTTTTTTAAAAAAAAAACACCAGTTGAACAGATATTAAAAGCTGCCATGTTAAAAACAAACCCTTAAAACATGCACACTTAAGTCATGACTCATTCTGCCAACATCCAAGACAGCAAGACCCCAGGCTTTCAGATGTAATTACTAGGGATAAGGAAGGAGTTCAATTCTAAAGGAGGTTCAACTCCATGATGGATCATTAACCCAAATTAAAGGAGGGGTTTCCCAAAAGGTGTGTGTGTGTGTGTGTGTCAGGGGGCAGCAAAGGGTTCATCAAATAAGTCAATCCTGAAAGAAATCAACCCTGACTGCTCCTTGGAAGGACTAATATTGAAAATGAAGCTGAAGAACTTTGACCACCAAATGAGATGAGAGGACTCACTCGAGAAGGCTTTGATGCTGGGGGAAATCAAGGGCAAAAGGAGAAGGGGTGGCAGAGGATGAGATGGCTACATGGCATTGTTGACACAATGGGTATAGAGCTAAGCGGGCTATGGAGGATGGCGGAGGCTAGGTGGTGCCTGGCGTGCAGTGGTCCTTGGGGTCGCAAAGGGTCGGACTCAACTATGTGACTGAACAGCAACAACATGTGCGTGGAGAATCATGTCTCAGCACAGCAAGGAAAGAGGATTTTGATCAGTCATGGGCCTGTGGAGTCTGCCTTTTTAATTGTCTCTCAGTCCCTCTGTCACGGCACGACCAGCATTAGGACAACACAATCTTCATAAGGTTTCCTCCTTTGCCTCTCTCTTATATATATTTTTGTCAGCCCTGTCCCTTCATGGCAACCAACCTTATCCTGACTCTCTCTCTCTCTCTCTCTCTCTCTGAGCCTGGGGCTTACAATAGCTATCTGTCCGCAGTAACCAACTACATTTCTTCATCATCAGAGGAGCGAGGAAGGTAAAAGAGAGAGATGCAAAGAGGGAGAGATTCCTCCATTTTAATAAGAAAGTGGTTCTTTGCAAGCTTATTGATTGTGAAAAGGCCACTGGGGTGGGACCGGCAAGCAAAAGAGACGTGCCTGCCAGCCCCACTCAGCTTCACACGGTCATTCAGGCAGCAGTTAAACCAAAGCAGAGTTTAGAGACGGGCGGAGAGAAAGGCAAAACAGAGTTATATTACTATTCCAGAGATCTGTGCTTCTATGATTAGCAGCTCCTTTGCCAATCCCGACAGACTTTTGGCTGGCTGAGCTATATTCCTCAGGGGAGTTAAGGTTGGAAAAGGGGGAAAAGGGGAAGCAAATTCCTTCTCCTTCTCAGGAAGGTTCACCAGTAGCAGACAAGAGGCTAGTTTGCTGTGAGCTGGGGTTGTCGTCCGGCTGTCTCCCAGTCTCTCAGAGTGTGTATGGCAGGGGTGCCCAAACTTTTTGGGCCGTGAGCCGGTCATGTGGTTCAGCGGGCCGGTCACGGGGTTCCTCCCACTGGAAGCAGAAGTAAAACACGCCTTGCAATTGGTGTTTTGCAACAGGAAGAGATAGATTTTAGCCTGCCTTTTTCTGTGCCCAAACTATGGCCCATGGGCTGGATCTGTCCCCCAATGCCAATTCATCTGGCCCATGCCGCCCTCGTTGCTCCCGGAAGTGGAAGTAAAACGCGCCTGTAGCAATGAAAAACACAAGGGCACTTGTGAGCATGTCTAAATGGACTAAAAAGACTGTGGTGGCTTAGTGGTTAAGACGCTGAACTTGATGACTAGAAGGTCAGCAGTCCAAGACCTGATTACTGCATGATGGAGTGAGCTCCCATCTCTGTCTCAGCTCCTACCAACCTAGCAGTCTGAAAGCAAGAAATTGCAAGTTGTTAAATTGGTACCACTCCTCGATGAGGGACTCAACCTCCCCTACATCACTTGGAGGACCCTGAATAGGCTGAAGGTTGGAGTCCCTAAATGTAAGACCAACATGCTCGAGTGCGGGCTGCTGGCGGACAACAGCACACGGTGTGAATGTGGAGAGACACATAATCCAGGACATTTACTGGTCTGCTGATTACTGCCAGAAACATGCACCAATGAGGACTTAAGTTTGGCCAGTGACAAAGCCAAGAATGTGGCTTCATTTTGGCAGTCCAGGGTTTGTTCGGGACACAAAAGACGAAGAAGGCCACGTTGGCACACATAGTTCTGTCATCTAACAGAAACGAATAGTCCTCAAATCCAAGAGAAACAAACAGCACATTGTGGTTCCTACCACTCCAGTATGCCAAAGGCAGATGCTTAACTTTGCCTAATAGTGAGGCTGGCTCTGCCACTATCCAGACCAGTGAGACAAATGTAGGCAAATTCTGCTGTCAACATCACCACCATTATCATCATTACAATGCTTGTATTGATTTTCACTACCTCACACTTCTCTAGACTACACTGCTGTTTCCCCATTCCTCTTCAAAGATTGTTTCCTTGCTCCATCTTCTACTTCCTTGGCTGGTGAGTAGAAGTCTGTTTTACTTTACAGCTAGACTCCCTTGTGGATAATCATGCTGTAATAAAAGGCATTATTGCCTAGCACTATTGCCTTCACAACTATGGATCGCGTACCCTGGGTGGTTTGAGGCCATTGTTCTGGGGAGATTGAGAAATAAATATATTTCCTTAATGATTTTCTCCCAGGGAAGCTTTGGCAGTGACTCTTTACTTTCTGGGAACATGTGTAAAGGGACAAAACAATACGACACCCAGGGTCTCATGTTGCTTCTTTGTGTGCTATGATAGGGCTGCAGTGGTTCAGTGGTTAAGAAGTTCACCTTGTTAGCTGGAAGGCTGGCAAGTCAGCAGTTTGAGATCCGGGTGCCATATGACAGAATGAGCACCCGTCTCTGAGTAGAGTTTCTTCCGCAAAAATCCTTTCAACCCAGAATACTTTCTGACATAAAATTATTATTGGCAGCACCCCTGGTGACATAGTGGTTAAGAAGCAGAGCTTAGAGACTGCAAGGTTGGGTTTTGATACCTGTGGGCTGCCCGATGACATGAAAGGAGCCTCATTTGGGCATCCCCTGAGCGGAGTTTCTCCAGCAAAAATCCTTTCAACCCAGAGTAATCTCTGACACAAAAGTATTATTATTTGTGTACCCACTGCCCATCCTAATCCTGTGTGCTATCCTATAGCTGAGGATGGGGTCTATAGCTGTCAAGTCTCCCGTTTTGGCCAGGAAACTCCCATATTTTACCCTCTTTCCCACCATCCTCCCGTATTAGTTAGACTGCAATGCCCTAATGCCGCCACTGGAGGACAGCACAGGATAATCATAGCTGTCAAGTCTCCCATTTTGGCCGGGAAATTTCCCTTATTTTCAAATCCAAAACTTCACAGGTTTTATGGGGTCGAAGATGAGGGATAAAACAGGTGATGATAAGGATGGCCACAGAATTCGTTGGAAAAGACAATTAAACTGGGAAAAGTTAAAAGAAGCCGAAGAAGAGGCTCAACTGCAGGATGGAGTGGTCCACCAAAGGACGTCTCAGTTGTTCATTTACAAAAACCTCAGCAGGGGAGTTAACAGCATATACATTTGAATATAAATAAAAAATAAAATAAAATAAATGACCTTTGGGAGATCACTAATTCATAGGTTTTCCATAGGAAGTAATTTGATGGAAAAGGGGAGACAGCCAGAGTTGGATGTTCACTTCCCCACTATGTCTCCTGGGGGAAGAACCAACCTGCGTATTCTTGGCGAAGCTGTGCAGTCCCAAGATGGTTCACTTTGGTGTATTCTTTACCAAGAAAACCCTGGAAAGCATCACCATAAGTTAGCACTGACTAGATGGAACACAATTACTATTAGCAGTATTTTAAAAAATGAAACACTGTCCAAAGGCAATAGAAGTATTGCCAGCATGACGACAGCTATCAGCTGCTATTCAGGTGTTAGAGATGAGGGTTTTTTAAAATAAAAATAAAAAAGATGACAACCCTAATTCAACACTGGTATGATTGCTATGAATATCTGGCCACACGTCCCACTATGATAATGGAGTAGACCATACAACCTGTGACTCAATTCCGAGTGTAAATGACCTTACTCCCTAAAGAGGCCAATGGCTATGGGTGGATGAGCCCCTTTAGGTGGGGTGATGTTCCCCTCAGTGGAGGAAATGCCCTTGGAAACCATCATATTGGGCCCAATGGCAAAATGAGGAATGCTGATTCCCAACAGTCATGGAGGTGGAAGAGGCCATGCCTGATGGACTGGCTGTGAAGGCGCACCTTGATAATATCCTCAAGACTGCAGCAGTCCATTGCAGTCCCGGTGTTAAACCCTGTATGTCTCATTTCATATGTGCCACAGGAGATGGCTCCAAGATCATAGCGTGTGGGTCAATTCATGGCAAGCAGGGAAAGTCCGATCCGTGTTGTGCAGTGTAATCCAGAAATTGAACAACAGCTGTGTAGTGTGGTCTTACTGGATGACCATTATGTACTTGGACATGCCTGCATCACACATTGGATTGAGCACCTGGGCATGGAACAGGTGAGTGGCAAAAATGCAAAAACAACAACAACAACAACCCACAAACCTGTTTGTGTGATGGGATTTAAGCTGCAATGTTTCGCAACAGGTGCTTTGGCCAACGGATCGGACGAACAAGCAGCCAGACACCGCAAATGACAACTGCACAAGAGAACGACCCGGCAGGTCTTTTGGGGCTTGCAGCATCGCACAGTGACCGCGCAGAAAAGCCTGTGTCAGTTTTTCTGCCGACAGTGATGGCGCCGCGGAAAGCGATTGTCACGTTGATATGTGATTATGTGACCACAGCATGCGTCGGATAACCAATCATGCCACCTACCACAGAGACGGAGCTGAGGGGATGCCTATCGTTCTGGAAGCAGAACAGAAGCGGAGATAAACCAGCCACAGATAAGCTGTGATTTCTCACCCCACCTGTGCCAGGAACTTAAGCAATGTCTGCCGTTCTGATAGAGGCATCCTTTTCCCCTTTGCTGCAAAAAGATGGCTCACGGTTTGTTCAAATGTCAAGTAAATGAATAGGATGTGTGTGTGGTGCAGTGGTTAAACTACCATCCTGCAGACATTTCTGTGAATATGTAGCAGGCATGACTTTACGTTGGAGCATAAAGAATGCTGTTACCTTCCCATCGAAGCGGTAACTATTTATTTACTTGCAATCCCTTGCTTTCAAACTGCTAGGTTGGCAGTAGCTTGGGCAGACACTCCATCGCAAAGAATGGCTGATCTTCCAGCTCATCAAACACAGTGTCTTAACCACTTTTTAAAGAGGCTCACATATTTCCAAGCTCCCAGCTCCACGAAGGTTTCCTCCATGGGATAGAATGGCTACTACTGGAAGTCTCCAAATGCATCTACCAGTATTCATTTTCGGAACAGGTTGCAGTCTCCTTGTGTTTATAATTATAATTATTAGTCATCTGGTCAATTTTGATGTATGGTGACCCTTTCCAGGGTTTTCTTGGTAGACAATACTCAGAAGTGGTTTATCGTTCTTGTTCTTCTGGATTGCTTTGGGGCAGTGCAGTTTGCCCAAGGTTACAGAAATCCCCTATATTCCCCCAGAGAGACAATAAATAAATATAAATCCACCATCAGATGTCTAACTCACTGCATTATGAAACAAGCACTCGACACACAAAATACCAACTGTTCAAAACTGGATTTGGATTTCCGACCACTTTTAGGTTCATAGCTTCTGTTGTTTCACACATGGGCGGTACATACAGCCCCTACAAGATCGGTGTGCAGACGTGCCCCCAGAAGGAATGAAAAGCATGAAACAGGAGGCACCAGAAATATCCTGAAGTTGCCCATACCTGATGTAATGCACATTTCCTTAATGTGAATTCCTATAAGTCAAGGGTTCCCAACCTAAGGCCTATGGACTGGATGTGGCTCATGGCACCATTTCATGTGGCCCCCACCCCTCCCAAAGGCATTCAAGAAACAAAATGGCCACCCCTTTGAAGCTGTTGGGGCAAAATGGCCACACACACCCCCATTGTGCAGGCAGGGGGAAATGGCCGTACGGCCCTCGAAGCTGTTGAGCGAGCGTGACCCGGCCCCCAGCTTGAAAAGGTTGGGAACCTCTGCTATAAGAGATATATATGGGGCCATGTTTGCTTAGTTGTTAAGACCCTGAGCTTGAGGACCAGAAAGTTGGCAGGCCAGCAGTTCAAGGATCAAAATCCAACATTTCACACTGGTGTAGAATTGGGATCTTCCAGCTATTTCCTTCTGGAGCCCCTGGAGTTATAGCCCAGACCACTCAAGAGGATTTTGCCAATGTGAAGTTTTGGAGTGCTCACCAATATGCAGAAAGGAGGAGAATAGCTTGTGGTATGCAGTGATGCACTGCAGCAGGTTCTGTCAGGTTCTGTAGAACCGGTGGCGGAAATTCCCTCAGGCCACACCCACTTTGTTGCCCACGCCCACCTCAATAACCCATAATGCAGGATGTTTGGCCCCGCCCAAAGATTTGGCCAGCCCACAGAGTAGGTAGTAAAAAATTTTTGCAGTGCATCACTGGCGGTATGTCTTAAGCTGGATTCAGTATTGCCTGAGCAAAAGCACAACATCCGACACAGGCAGGGATCAGCGATGTGATGCTTCTAGCTCTACTCTGCGTTCCCTTCCATCAACATTTTGGAGCTAATTAACACACATAACAGCCGCTCACACTGGAGGATCAAATGGCAGTTCATGTCAGCTACATGATGCTGCTGGAAACACATAGCAGACCTTTGGGGTGACAGCCAGAGAAAGCTTATGATTCATTGTCAGAACAATATAGCCGTAAAATGATGATTATGATGAACCATCAGATCGATTCTGACTTATCGTGACAATTTGCAGGGTTTTCTGAACACTCAGAAGTGGTTTCCCATTCTCTTCTTCAGGGTTAGGCTGGGACTGAATAGTTTGCCTACACAGGCTAGCAAACTATTGACTACTCAGACAGGTACCCAATTATCCATACACAAGACATACTCATACACCTGTATCTATATATACCCCTTATAGGTGAAAGGCTCCTTTGCTCAAAAGCCAGTTGTGTCCAACTCTAGGGGGCGGTACTCATCTCTATTTACAGCCAATGAGCCACCACTGTCTATATCTGCAGACGTTTCCATGGTCATGTGGTGAGCATGAATAGATGCCAGAGTGCACAGAATGCTGTTTACCTTCCCAACGAAATGGTCCCTATTTATCTATCCCACCTCCTGACAAACCTAGCAGTTTGAAAGCAAGAAATTGCAAGTAGATAAACAGGGACCACTTCAGCAGGAAGGGTAACAGTGTGTGTTCCGACATCTAGTCATGCTTGCCACATGTCTACAGAAACATCTGCAGACACAGACAGCACCACCTCTTCGGCTGTAAATGGAGATGGTTCTTGAGTCCTACATAACTGGCTTTCGAGCAAGGGAGACCTTTACCTTAATGCAGGGCTTCCCAACCTTTTCAAGCCGGGTGCCAGGTTATTGTCTCTCAGTCAGCTTCAAGGGTCAGATGGCCATTTTGCCCTGCCTGCATGATGGGGGTGGCCATTTTGTCCCAACAGCTTCAAAGGGGGTAGCTATTATTTCTTGAATGCCCTTGGAGGGGTGGGGGGCACATGAAATTGTTCCATGGGCTAGATCTGGCCCACAGACATTAGGTTGGGAACCCCTGCCTTAGTGAACTGATTGAAGTTTATAAAATCATGCACGGTGTGGACAAAGTAGATAAGGAAAAACTGTTTTCCCTATCGCACAACACTAGAACTAGGGGACACTCGATGAAACTTTTGGGTACTAGTTCTCAAACAAATAAGAGAAAGTACTTTTTCACCCAGAGGATCCCTGGTCTATGTAACTCCCTGCCAGAAGAAGTGGTGACAGCTGTCAGTCTTGACAGCTTTAAGAAAGGATTAGACAAGTTCATGTAGGACAATGGTATCAATGGCTATAATTATGGATACCTAAGGACAATCTCCGGGTCGGAGAGATAGGCAGGATATCTCTCAATGCCATTTCCAGGGAATCCTAAGCAGGTGAAGGCATCTCCTTGGGAATAATACCCTAAAGCAAAGGGTGAGCCACTGTGTGAGACAGAAGGCTGGACTGGATGGGCTGTGGCTTGTTTCAACAAAGCTGTTCTTATGTTCTTATTATGTAATGCTTCCAGAAGACTTCTGGATGCATAATTCAGCTTGAAACTAAGGTGTGCATTTTCCCCATATGCCTTGTTTCAATGGCAAATGGCAAGGGATTTGCTATGAATGGCATGGCAACACATTCAGCACAGCAGGAACAGGAGATATTCACCAAGGTGGGTCTGTCAAGGGCACTTCATCTCCACAACTCCATGCATTGCCTACCTCTAAATAAGAATGATTCTAGGACTGAGAGGACTCAGGTTCATGCTGGATAGCTCCATGGTTTGGGCATGGTCAGGAGTTCAATTTCCCACGATATATCATTGACAGGGGCTGGACTCGTGATCCACATAGTCCCTTCCTGCTTTGCAGTTCCAAAATTATTATATTCTTATATCCCTCCCCCATCCCAGTCTTGAGGTATAGTTGGGGGATGGGACTCATAAACTAGTGCACTTTACACGGACGTTGTGAAGACAGAATCAAAGGAGAAACCATATATTTTGCCTTGAGATCCTTGGAAGAAATGCTAGATACTCAGGTCCGTAGCCAGGGTGTGGCCAGGGTGAGTTTATTTATTTATTTATTAGTCACATTTTTATTGCTGCCCACTCAGCAAGCAACTCTGGGTGGCATACAACAATTACATCACGAGCGACATAAATCCCACTAGAGAACTATAAAAAACTTAAAAGCAGTAAAATAAGCCAATTAAAAATACAATAAAAAATTAGCTTGACCACTAAAAAGAGTGAGGGAGAGATATTACCACATCCACAGTGCCCCACACCTGCTTTGCCAGCCAGGTTACTGAGTTAGCAGTTTGCCCACCGTCAAACTCCCAGCTGCTTATATATCTCATACACACACACATACACACACATGCATGCACGCGCGCGCGCGCACACACACACACGACATTGTTGCCCATCCTGAAAAAAATATTCACCCACCCACATCTAGAATCCTGGCTACGGCCCTGTAGATACTTGTGCAATAAAATACATAAATCCTTATTTATACACCCAAAACCATTGCATTTCTGATGCATTTTGCGAAAGCAAATTATTTGCTCTTTGGCCATTTCTAAAAATCGACCGTATAAAACTGTTTCAGGCCACTGATGGTCCCCATGTATCAAACAGCTTTGTCCACTCCACCGTAATCCCCCTATGTCGGATTACAATGGCCATCATCCCCAGACAGCCATAGTCTCTGCTGGCAGGCTTCTGACCCACCCAAAGGTCAGGTCCAACCAGTGTACTCTTGGCATCGGATGAGCTAAAGTCATGCCAAAGGATTGAAGCTGGATAGGATCTTAACTTCACCGGTGTAACTGGCCCAAAGCCAGGAACTGAAGCCAGCTCACTTGAGTTCTTAAATCTGCTCAATTCTGAGCCAAAGCCAGAAGTACCTGCAACATCTGGGCACACAGCTGTGCCACCCCTGACCAGCCACTCTTGGCTGGGGAACTGGCCAACAAAAAGCTGATGGACACCTGGTACTGAAGGGGGGGGCGTAGGCACCCCACCAGTGTAATTTTTCTTCTTCAAGTGCCATTTACAATTCTGAATTTTGGCCATCCTCATGGCAATCAGCCACGAAGATTGTCCTGGGAACAGTAGTAATGCAGTGGTCTTCCATTTGCCTTACGCATCACAGAATGGCAACCATACCACCAATCCAGTTCCGCAAGTCACTTTCTGGTCCTGCGCCCTTTTGGCACACAAAATCCTCATTGTCCCCAGGCTAGTATTGATGAAACTTCTGCCCTCCATCAAGATGGGTTCAAATGAGACCATCACCCTTCTCTGTGGACTTGGCCACCCAAGTCCTCAGGGTTGTCAGGTCAGTTAACCTCCGCCTAACAATCAGTGTTGAGTCGCTGGCCGCGGTTCTCAACCTTTTCAAGCCAGGAGCCAGGTCTCACTCACTCAGTCACCTACAAGGGCTGGATGGCCATTTTGGCCAGCCTGTATGATGGGGGTGGCCATTTTGTCCCAAAAGCTTCAAAGGGGTGGCCATTTTGCTTCTTGAATGCCCTTGGAGGGATAGGGGCCCTCCACATAAAATGGTGCCATGGACCGGATGCGGCCCATGGGCCTTAGGTTGGGAACCCCTGGTCTACTCTATCATCATAGCAGGATAACCTGGCGAGTGTAATTACCCAAGGATTTTCTCTTTCCTTATTCCAGCCACCAAGTGATTTGAAATGCTAATAAGAAGAAGTGTTTTTTTTACTACCTGCGGCATATCTTGAGAAAAAACAGTGAACCCTTAATTCAAAGCACATTTGCTGCAAGGAAGACGTGGAAATGCTTCTGGGGCTAATCAAAATGTATACATAGCTGGGGGCATTCAGTGTTTAGGGTAAAGAGGGCATCGTAACACAGTAATCCTGTTACAGGCTTGACTCCAAACTCAAACTGCTCACAATTTCCCCCCCTCAGTGTAGCCTTCTAGTCCAACCCTAAAAGCCCTGGTGGCGCAGTGCTTAAACTGCTGTACTTCACCCAGGACATTGTGAGTTTGATCGTGACCTGGATCAAGGTTGACTCAGTCTTCCATCACTACAAGGTCAATTTACTGTATGGGACCAAAGACAACAGAACAGCCGAAGGGTTGGCTTAACACAGGTTTATTGCATGATGTTCCGGTGGAGCATGAGGTAATGGCGGTGATACATCTCTATATATACAGTAGCATTATACATTTGAATCTTGTAGCACGGTAGCTCATTGGCTGCTACCGGCGTGGCCTCGCCCAGGTACGCCTCTCTTCAGTAGTTCTTTCTCCTGCTGCTGAATGCGGGGAAGGTTTTCGCGCGGCTGTCCGTGATTGAGCAATGTGAACCATGTGAGACTGAACGCTCGCAGCTGCCCTCTATGGGCTGCTTGCTCGCGTTCCTTTACAGCTGAGATACATTGTAATTGGAGTGGTTACATTCTTATCTTACAGTACAATGAGCATGCATACATAACATCCCTCCCCCCTAGGATGGGACGAAGTCCCGCAACCATTGTGGCTTGCCGCACGTGCGCTTGGGGCGTGCTTGCGCCTGACCTAGTACCGGAGAGCCTGTGATCCCTGACTCCGTGGGTGCTTGTCCTGCAACGGGAAACGGGGATTCGTTAGTGGCTCTGTGGGGCGTCCGTGCCTGCCTTGCGCTGGGGGATGGGAATGGAATGAACAGCTGGGACGTGAACCCCTGCCTGTTGCTCTCGGACCCCGGGGACCCTCCTATTGTGAACCGCGGGACCGATGAGGATGCCCTTGTGGTTCTGCTGCCTTCTGTTCCCCGCTCGGGGGACCTTGAGACTTTGGTGGGCGGACTCGCCGTCGCCTCCTGTCTTGGGGGTGTCGGTCTCCGGGAAATTGGTGCTATGTTGCATTCTAACTCACAGGGGCTACTGGGACTGGAAGTACCAGGGGCTGAACTGAAACCCCTCTTTTCGCTAGGACGGGTGGGGGACCACTCCGCTAACTCCCCCTGGTACTGTAAATCAAGGTCTAAACTTCTTGGGGAATCTGTGTTTTGGGGATGCTTCTGGGGGCTGTGTGTGAGATCGGGGCTCTTCCTTTCTGCCGCAAACTCCCGCAAAAGATCTCTGAGGATCGATTCCCTTTCCTCCCCCCTTGGTGGGGACCCATGTCCCCCTTTTTCTCCCCCTTGGGCTAAGCGGGTGGGGGAGTACCCTAACGCTGATTCGTGGCTATTTTCGTCTTCGTCCTGCTCTCCGGGGATCCTGCGCCTGAGTTGATCCGTGTGCCGCCTCCACAGGAGGCCTGTATTGGTCTCCACGCGGTATGAAACGGGGCCGGTTTGTTCTATTACAGTGCCGGGCACCCAGGTTGGCCCCGCGTTGGCGTAGTTCCTGCAATGCACCGGGGCGCCTACGCTGAAACTCTTTGCGGGTTCCACCCCTACGTTCCGCCCTTTGTCCTCTACTCTTGTGGGGTCTAGCTTGGAGATTACCGTGGCCAGCTTCCTGCGCATTAACAGCTCCGCGGGGGAATACCCTGACGCCAATGGGGTGACCCTGTACCTTAGCAGGAATTGGCACAGTTGTAAGTCAAGATCTCCGGGGCCCATGTGCCGCAGCGCGTCCTTAGTGGTGCGCACGAGGCGCTCTACTTGGCCGTTGGTGGCCGGGTGGAAAGGGGCGGAGGTGATGTGCCGAATGGCGTTGAGATCCATGAATACCCTGAACTCGGCGGACGTGAAACAGCTAGCGTTATCGCTGACGAGGGTGTCGGGTAAACCGAACGTGGAAAAGACCCTCCGTAACTGTTTAATTGTTGTGGCCGAGGAGGTGCTCGAGACTGGAATGACCTCCAACCACTTGGAGAACGTGTCCACCACAAGGAGGAAAAGTGTTCCCCTGAACGGGCCAGCAAAGTCTACGTGAACCCGGGACCAGGGGCCCCTTGCTGCGTCCCACTCCCTATGTGGCAAGCGAGCCTCTTCTGGCCTGGAGCTTTGGCACGCTTCGCAAGTGCCGACCATGTGCTCGATGTCGGCGTCTAGCTGGGGCCACCAAAAGTAACTGCGGGCTAGTGCCTTAGAGCGGACGATCCCGGGGTGGCTGACGTGCAGCAGTTTAAGCACCCTCGGCCGGAGGGACGTGGGGATCACTACCCGCTGTCCCCACAAAAGGCAACCCCTCTCTAGGGACAATTCTAATTTCTTTTTGAAAAATGTGTCGAATTCCGCTGCTGGGGAAGACACGGGCCACCCTTTCTGTACCCAGGAGCAAACTGTAGCTAACGTTTTGTCCTTACCGGTCGCTTTGGCGATGTCGGCCGGTACTACTGGGGGGAGTCTAGGACCTCTATCATTAAGACCTGGTGGTCCCTCTCTTCCTCGCCCACGTGGCAGCAATCCCAGGGAATGGGGGACCTCGACAGGGCATCCGCATGGCTGATCTCCTTCCCGGGCCGGTACACCAACGCGTGCTGATACGCGTTGAGAAAAATGGCCCACCTGAGCATTCTCGGGGACAGGATTTGGGGTGTGGGCTTGTCTGCGGTGAAAATGCCTAGCAAGGGCTTATGGTCGGTCACTATGGTGAAGGGGCGGCCATACACAAAATCATGAAATTTCTTGGTCCCCGCAATTATCGCTAGTGCTTCCCTGTCTGTCTGGGCGTAGTTTCTCTCCGCTTGGGACAAGGACCTAGAGTAGAATGCTATCGGGGCCTCCCTCCCGTTCTCCAGCACGTGGCATAACACCGCCCCCACCCCCACCGGGGATGCATCGCATATCAGGACCACTGGGCGTTTGGGATTGAAGTGGGTCAGTACAGCATCTGATGCCAGGAGTCGCTTCAGGTCATTGAAAGCCTTCTCATGGTCATCGCCCCACTTCCATGCCTCGTCCTTTTTTAACAATTTGTATAGCGGTTCCGCCACGGCTGCCTTCCGAGGAAGGAAGGAGTGGTAGAAGTTGAGCAGCCCAAGGAACGACTGCAGCTCGGGCTTGGAGGTGGGGCGAGGGGCCTTCTTGATGGCGGCCACCTTGGATTGGGATGGCCTTATTCCCTTGGGAGTAACACGGAACCCTAGGAACTCAACCTCAGTTGCGAAGAAAACGCATTTGTCTTTCCGCAACCGCAACCCCGCCTTTTCGAATTTTGCCAGGACCTTTCCCAACCTTTCTGCTAATTCGGCCCGGCTCCCCCCTGTAATCAATACGTCATCAAAGTAGGGTAACACCCCCTCTAACCCCTTCAGGAGGCGTTCCACGAGTGACTGGAAGATCCCGGGCGCCGAATTCACGCCGAATTGGAGGCGCGTTACCTGGAACGCCCCTTTGTGGGTGACTATGATCTGCGCAGCAGCTGCGGCGGGGGTCACCGGGAGTTGCTGGTAGGCTTGGGCCAGGTTGAGTTTAGCGAAACACCTCCCCCCGTGTAACCTGGCCAACAAGTGGCTGACTACCGGCACCGGATACGCATTAGGGCGGATCGCCTTATTGATGGTGCACTTGTAGTCAGCGCATATGCGGACCTCCCCGTTGGCCTTGAGCGCTGTTACAATTGGAGTTTCCCACTCCGCAGAATCAACAGGAACAAGAATCCCCTGGCCCACCAATTTGTCCAACTCCGCCTCTATTTTGTCCTTTAGTGCGAAGGGCACTCTGCGCGGTTTAAGTCTGATTGGACGTACTCCAGGGTCCAGGTCGAAAGTCACTGGGGGGCCCTTGAATTTTCCGAGTCCCTTTTTGAAAACCTCGGGGTGCGCATTGCACACGCTCTGTATTGGATCAGTCCCGGCGGCATGTACTCCCACGGCGTGCACCCCCCAATGAACAACCCCAGGGGCTGGAACCATTGAGTCCCGAGGAGGCTGCATTTACCTCCCTTGAGGACGACTAGGGGAAGCGTTGCGGCGCGCTTTTTGAACTGGACCTGGAACTTCCCAACCCCCAACACCGGGATGCGGTTCCCTTGCACGTCCTTCAGCGTGGACCTCAGCGCTTTGAGCTTGGGCCGCACGTGGGGGGCTATTTTTAGGAACTCTCCCTGGGAAATGATAGAGTAAGAAGAACCCGAGTCCACCTCCATCCTAACAGGGGCCCCTTGTATTACTACCTCAACGAAGTATCGGGGGTGCTCTGTGGATACGCTGAAAACCGGAGCGTCGTCCTCACTGTCGTCGGAGATGCGCCCTACTCCGTCCCGCTTCCTTGTGGTCCGGGTGCCGTCCTTGGGCCTCGTGGTGCGGTCCTGCCTCGCCGAGCGGTCTGGGGAACTCCTCTTGGCCTCGCGCCGTTTTCGGCAGACCTTGGCGATGTGCCCGCGCCGGCCGCAGTTGTGGCACTCGGCCTTGCGGAACGGGCATCTGGCGCGGGCGTGGGCGGCGCCGCAGCCGTCGCAGCGCCGGCCTTCCTTCTGGACCTTCCGGATGTCCTCGTCGTCGCCGCTCTCCGCGGACGAGTTCGATACTCGCCGGGCCGCGCGCACCGAGCTCTCTGCCTTGGCGGGTTTCGGGCGCCAGTCCTGGAGCTCTTGCACCCCGGCCGTCGTGGCTTCCACGGCCTGTGCCGTGTCGAGGACTTGCTGCCACGTGGGAGGCGGCTCCTGTCTCATCAGCGCGCGCTGAGTCTCGGTGTCCCTCAGGCCGCAGAGCAGGCAGTCTCGGAGGGTGACTTCTGGGGTCTCCCACTTGCATGGGCCAGCGGCCAGCCGCAGGGCCGCGGCGAACTCAGCGACCGATTCCCCGGGCGCCTGGACTCGCCTCCAGAACGCGCTCCGAGCGGGGAACATCGCTATCGCGGGCCGGAGGTGGGTGCGCAACACCGCCAGGAGCTCTTTGGCTTTGAAGTCGCTCACCCTCCTCGGCGCGATCAGGTCCACCAAGGTCCTCTTGGTCTCGTGTCCGAGCATGCGGACGAAGATGGCCCTCTTCTTGTCCTCATCTGAGACTTCGAGCTCCACCAGCGCTCCATTGAAGTCTATCTCAAACAGCTCCAAGTCTCCCGGCTTCCTGATCTCGTAGCCGGCGCATGTCTTGGTCCCGTGGGCAGCCATCATCCCACTTTCGTCGCCAGTTTACTGTATGGGACCAAAGACAACAGAACAGCCGAAGGGTTGGCTTAACACAGGTTTATTGCATGATGTTCCGGTGGAGCATGAGGTAATGGCGGTGATACATCTCTATATATACAGTAGCATTATACATTTGAATCTTGTAGCACGGTAGCTCATTGGCTGCTACCGGCGTGGCCTCGCCCAGGTACGCCTCTCTTCAGTAGTTCTTTCTCCTGCTGCTGAATGCGGGGAAGGTTTTCCCGTGGCTGTCCGTGATTGAGCAATGTGAACCATGTGAGACTGAACGCTCGCAGCTGCCCTCTATGGCCTGCTTGCTCGCGTTCCTTTACAGCTGAGATACATTGTAATTGGAGTGGTTACATTCTTATCTTACAGTACAATGAGCACGCATACATAACAGTCAATAAAATAACTACCCAGCATGTTTGGGGCAAAAAGCTAATTAACTCGTGAACCGCCCAGTGAGTGCACTAAGTGCTATGGTGCAGTAAGCTAAAGATGTCCCTTGCTCGAAAGCCAGTCATATCCGAGTCTAGGGTTCGATGCTCACCTCCATTTATAGCCAAAGACCCAGCGCCGTCTGCATCTCCAGACATTTCCGTGATCATGTGGCAGGCATGATTAGACACCAGAGTGCACCGAACACTGTCTACTTCCCCCCCAAGTGGTACCTGTTTATCTACTTGCAATTTCTCGCTTTCAAACTGCTAGGATGGCAGGACCTGGGACAGACGACGGGAGCTCACTCCGCCGTGCAGCACTCGAACTGCAGACTTGCCAAACTTCCAGCGATGAAGTTCAGCACCTTAAACACTAAGCCACCATAGTTACCGGTATATCAGTGTCATTGCTATTGCTAAAACGTTGCCACAGGAAACTGATCATCTTTATTCCAAGTCTCCTTCCCGCTTGAAAGTTTCCTTCCCTTAATAAAGCCGGGAGCTATGCAGGATCAATATTTCAGATGGACAAAGCCTCCTTCTTTGCAATCATTTTCCCACAAAGGGGGGATGCGATGGAAAGGGGGGATGTGGCACAGCTGCTGGAGAGACAGACAAGAGAGACAGACACGGTGATCGGCAGGCAGACCATCATCCTGAATTGCCAGCTGCAATTTTTGGGTTCCTCCCCTGTCAGGGACCTCTTGTCCCCTTGTTTCTCCTCTGTTTTGCCTGATGGAGGAAGAGGGGAGGATTTGAATGCAAACCTGCTGTTTTTTCTCTCGGCTCCCTCACCCCCCTGCAGCTGGTCTTTTCTGCAGGAGCTGATCAGATCAACGTGGAGACCGAGGCTGCGGCAGAACCGCCTTGGCGCTATTTGCCGGTTCACTTCACCTGCCCACCTGCTAATGCCGGTGGTGGGGGGCCACTGCAGTGGAAGGCGCCGGCAGTTAATCCCCACACATGGCAAAGGGCAGCGGAAGGGAAGTTCTTCAGCTGGTCGCTGCCTTGACACAATGCAGTAGGGACAGAAATTGCAAACATCCCCCCTCCCCTCCACCAGTCACACACACACACACACACACAACCCATACACTTTTAGGAGGGATTTAGGGATATCTTGGGACTGCGGTGGCTTATTGGTTAAGATGCTGAACTTGATGACTAGAAGGTCGGCAGATCAGCAGTTCGAGACCTGAGTGCTGCATGTCTGAGAGGGAACTCATCATCCATCCCAGCCCCTGCCAACCTAGCGGCTCGAAAGCAAGACATTAGAAGTAGCCGAATAGGTGCCACTTCAGCGGGAATGGTAACAAAGTTCCATGCACCACAGCTTCTAGTCCTGGCTGCCACATGTCCATGGACACATCTACAAACGCAGACAGCGCTGGCTCTTTGGTTATAAACCAAGATGAGCACTGAACCCTACATTCGGATACAACTGGCTTTCGAGCAAGGAATCCTGGCTATGGCCCTATGTCCCGATCGAACCCTGGGCTTCCGAAATGAAAGCCACTTTCTTGGCTTTCTGTGAAATCTAACATCTTGGCCAGTAGCCAGCGGCCAATGTGTTGATATGTGATCCCCACCACATGAGAGATGAATTTCCTTACAGAATCCGTAAACCCAATGATTCCATCCAGGAGTTTCATCTTCTCATCTAGGGCTTGCCAGAAAGCTTGACAGTAGCACATCTCCAGCAACTCTCTCAGGTAAAAGATCTGATGGGTTCGTCTCTTCTCATGATGCTTTCTTGGCTTTGTTGTTCGCCAAACTTAAGTTCTCATTGGTGCATGTTTCCAGCTGTAATTGGCAGACAAGTAAATAAGCCGGATTCTGTATCTCTCCACATTTGCACAGCATGATGTCATCCGTCAGCAAACCCCACTTGAGCATGTTGGTCTTACATTTATGGACTCTGACCCTTGGCCTATTCAGGGTCCTCCGAATGACGTAGGAGAGGTTGAGTTCCTCAGCTATATCCCCCTTTAATGTTATTCCTTGTCCAGTGAGCGCCTTCCTCCATCTTTTAATTTGATTTTGCTCTTGCATACCCATAAGAACTGCGGTGGCTCAAGTTGTTAAGACACTGAAGTCAACGACTGGAAGGTTGGAGCTCGATTCCCGAGTACTGCCGGACAGATTGAGCTCCTGCCAACCTAGCAGTTCAAAAGTAAGAAAATCTCCGGTTCAACTAAACCAAATAGATAATAGTAACTCAAAAATATGTTGGAGATGTCAACGGGAAATAGGGATGTACTGTACGAACATGTGTGGTGGGATTGTGCAATTGTCTCCGATTTTTAGCATAAAAGTGAACAAGAAATAGCTAAAATTCCGGCTATTAATTTAAAATTGAATGGGAAAATTGTACTGTTGACTGATTTTGAGGTTTTGAATTTAGATGAAAATAAACAGGATTTATTGGCTATTTTCTTAACATTAGCAAGACAAGAGGTTGTCAGAAATTGGAAAGGTGGTTCGCATTTAGATTTGGTATATAGTACTGATGTTTGGGATATGGCACTTAATGAAAAACTTACATGGGACTTAAATATAAAAAAGGGTTTTTAAAACAAAACAGATTTTGGGACATTTGGAAGCTATTTCTGCAACAAATATTGGGGAAAAATAAAGGAGACAAACTGTACCGGAGGTAATGAGTGTTTGGCAGAATAAATAAGTTAATAGAAGACAACTGGTAGATTCAAGGACATAGGGTTAGTACACTCGGGTGTTTTAGGTATTTATATTATGTGAAAACTGGAAAAACATATTATGAGAATAATTTGAACAAAGCATTAATATGTCTCTCTCTCTCTCTCTCTCTCTCTCTCTCTCTCTCTCTATATATATATATATATATATATATATATATATATATATATATATATATATATATATATATATATATATATATATATATATATATACACACACACACACACACACACACACACACACACACACACACACACACACACACCTCAACACCGGAGTGCACAAAACACTGTTTACCTTCACACCGAAGTGGTACCTATTTATCTACTTGCAATTTCTTTTTAAAAAAATAAATTTTATTGTTTTTTAACAGAATAATAATAATAATAATAGAAAAAAGTACAAAAATTACATAAACATGATAGTAAAAAATAAGAATAATACATAAAAAGCAAATTAATACAAATTAATCATTTCAATACCACCAATCTCTTAACCATACTACTTGTGTGTGTGTGTGTGTGTGTGTGTGTGTGTGTGTGTGTGTGTGTGTGTGTGTGTGTGTGTGTGTGTGTGTGTGTGTGTACACACACACACACACACACACACACACACACACACACACACACACACACACAAGTAGTATGGTTAAGAGATTGGTGGTATTGAAATGATTAATTTGTATTAATTTGTTTTTTATGTATTATTCTTATTTTTTACTATCATGTTTATGTAATTTTTGTACTTTTTTCTATTATTATTATTATTCTGTTAAAAAACAATAAAATTTATTTTTTAAAAAAGAAATTGCAAGTAGATAAATAGGTACCACTTCGGTGTGAAGGTAAACAGTGTTTTGTGCACTCCGGTGTTGAGGCATGCCTGCCACATGTCCATGGAAACATCTGCAGATGCAGACTGCACTGGCTCTTTGGCTGTAAACAGAGATGAGCACTGAACCCTAGAGTCAGATACAACTAGCTTTCAAGCAAAGGTGCCCTTTACTACCCTCAAGAATGTTTGTTCTTGCCATAAAGCTCTTTCTGGATTTGAGCCAGCAGGCTTGAGGTTCATATCCATTCAGAGGATTTCATGGGTCATTCTCTTGCTTAGTTGGGTCAGCATCTGCTTATCGTAGGTGGTGTGATGCCAACAAGGGGGGATGTTTTCTCAGTTGGTGTAGGTTTGAGGCATCCTGTGCCAGTGATGCGCTGCACTCTGGGTGTGGCTAACTCTGTGGGCATGGCTAACTCCGTGGGCCATGCCCACTTGGCCTCCCTACGCCATGACCTGGGGTAGGGATGTGGGCGTGGCCGGCCAAGTGGGTGTGGCCTGGGGAATTTAATTTAATTTTAATTTAATTTAATAGTCATATTTATATATGCCGCCCACTCAGGCAGAATCTGACTCAGGGCGGCATTCCAACAAGTTCTAAAAACACATAAAAACACTTTAAAAGACCCATATCCCACCCACTTTAAAAGACCCATATCCCACCCACTTTAAAAGACCCATATCCCACCCACCCATCCCACCCACTATAAAAAGAAGAAGAAGAGAGAGTTCTTAATTGTTTACATAAGCCAGCAGGCGGGGACCGTGTTCCCATTCGGGCCCCACACCTGGCCTGCCAGTCAGGTCTTCAATCCTTTCCTGAAGGGCAGCAATTCTCTTTGAAGATCTGTTGGCAGGAGGTTCCAGAGAGTTGGTGCAGACACGGAGAAGGCCCTCCTTCGGGTGCTGGACAGATGTGCACCCCTAACTGATGGCACCATTAGAGAGCCCCTCCGGTCCGCTCTGGTTGGACGGGCAGACACTCTTGGGACGACGCGGTCTCTAAGGTATCCTGGCCCACTGCCATATAGGGCTTTAAAGGTCAAAACCAGCACCTTGAATTGCACCCGGAGACAAACTGGTAACCAGTGCAGCTCCCGAAGGAGCGGTGAGGCGCGGGCATATCATCCGCATCCCATCACCACCCGGGCTGCCGCATTCTGGACCAGCTGCAGCCTCTGAATGGTCATCAAGGGCAGCCCCATGTAGAGTTCATTACAATAATCTAGTCGGGAAGTGACCAGAGCGTGGGTGATAATAAGCAAGGAGCCCCGGTCCAGGAGCGTGCGCAACTGGTGAATCACCCGAAGTTGGGCAAAAGCCCTCCTGGCCACAGCCGTTACCTGTTCTTCTAGCAGCAGCCGCGAGTCCAGAAAGACCCCCAAGTTGCACACTAGGTCTGTCTGGGGCAAAACAGCCCCATCCAGTACCAAAGATGGTAGCTCCCTGGATAACACGGGGCCCCTTATCCACAGCCACTCTGTCTTGCTGGGATTCAGCCGAAGCCCATTGGCCCCCATCCAGACCCCAATGGCCTCCAGGCATCCGGATAGGATTTCAACAGCATCACTGGGCCGAGATGTACAACTGGGTGTCATCCGCGTACTGATGGTACCACACCCCGTGGGAACGAATGATCTCACCCAGTGGCTTCATGTAGATGTTAAATAGGAGAGGAGAGAGCACTGAGCCCTGAGGCACCCCATACTTGAGGAGCCTAGGGCTGGACCTCTCACTCTCTAACCACACTGACTGGGTACGGCCCTCCAGAAAAGAGGAAAACCAGGACAACACGGTGCCCTGGATCCCCAGTCCTTTGAGCCGTTCCAGAAGGATACTGTGGTCGATGGTATCGAAGGCCGCTGAGAGGTCAAGAAGAGCAAGGATGGATGGATAACCCCCATCCCGCTCCCGCCAGAGATCATCCATCAGTGCGACCAATGCCATCTCTGTACCATACCCGGGCCTGAATCCTGATTGAAAGGGGTCTAGATACCTAATTTGCGCTACCGGTGCTTGGGCACCTGTGGGCACCTGGAGCAGCTCAACACTGATATGCATGACTTCATTAGCAGGGATGCCAACTTGTTTTGTGCATACGGCTGTGCTCCTTTAGAGATCTCTATACAGAACTGATCCTGGGTTACTTAGAGTAGAGATCACAACGTGGGGCTGTTTCCCCACTTTCCTCTGTCCTTGCAATCTGGAATAAAAACAGAGTAGCCTCCTTAAGTAAGTTTTGAAATGTTTGATATGGTAGTCGTGTTAGTCTGTGAAAGCATATCAGAGTATAAATAAAACAAAAAAGACAAAAAACACATTGTGGCGCATTAAGGACTAACGGCTGTATTTTAATGTTAGCTTTCGTGGATCAAGTCCACTTTGAAAGGCATCATAGTGAGACTTCATGGCATCAATTTTATACACATCAGGTGGAGAGGCACACAATGTTTGGTTAGTATAACAGATAAGTAAACAAATCATTGTGGCTTTTTACAACTGGTAATAGCAGTTACCATTGAAGGTTAAACTCATTAGGAAATGTGTAATGCCACAATGTTTGTTTTACACCAATCTACTACATCCAACTCAACAGGGTGAAACGTCACTAATCTGCATAACAACCAGGGATCTTCTGCTGTCAGTGCTCTGACTGTACACTTTACTGTACAATGTTTCTTCCTTTTGCGGAGAGAAAGGGGAGAGATCACTATGAGGCCATAAATGTTCTCCCCAGAAGGAAGGACAGAAAGAAAAATAATCACCAAAAAAAGGAAGGTGGCAGAACAGAAGTGGGCAAAAGGCTTCATCTTAGCAATTCGCAATTGCACTTATATACAGCCCCATAGCTGTATATAGGTTCACAAAGTAATTAACATTTTGCCCCCAACACGCTGGGTACCCATTTTACCAAACTCGGAATGATGGAAAGCTGAGTTGACTTTGATCCCAGTCAGGATCAAACTCACAACGTCAGTAAAGGTAAAGGTTACACTTGCTCGAAAGCCAGTCGTATCCAACACTAGGGTTCAGTGCTCATCTCTGTTTCACAGCTGAAGAGCCAGCGTTGTCTGCTTCGGCAGACGTTTCCGTGGTCATGTGGCAGGCATGATTAGACACCGGAGCACACGGAATGCTGTTTACCTTCCCTCCGAAGTGGTCCCTACTTGCAATTTCTTTCTTTCTAACTGCTAGATTGGCAGGAGCTGGGACAGAGACGGGTGCTCATTCCGTCCTGCAGCACTCGAGTATTGAACTGCTGACCTGCTGCCTTTGGTTAAGTACAACAGTTTAACCACTTTAAACTGTTTAACCATCAAGTCTCTCACACACAACCCCACCACAACAGGACCAGACAATTGCTCACAGAGACACCAACACCCCATCCAATGCTTCTATAATCACCCAACAAGACAACAGACAAATATTCCACATTTAGAGAAGCGCATAGAAACCAGTTCTGAGAATGGGCAGGTTCTCTTCAAGACTAACAAAAAAAAACTGCTCAAAGGATCTTGCCAGTTTAAAAAAAAAAAACCTTTCAATTTCTTCATTTGGCATAATAGAGAATATTAATATCCCTAGTGTGGAGTTCTGCTCTTCTAGTCTCCATCTCCTATTTTCCTGTCCCTTTTCCCTGACAGTAAATCAGCATTATGCAGCCAATGAACATATTTGGGTTTTGGACCATTCTCCCCTTGCCACCTTATGTTACAGACCATGTTTCCTAAATATATATTTTTTGCAGCAGATGTATCTTTGTTGCTGTTGGGAAGAGCTGTTTTTGATTACATAAGAGACAACTCTCACCTCTGAGTGAGGCTGACCCCAGGTATTTCCGACCTGAGGCAGCGCAGCCAGCGATGCACCTCAACCACACAAATCCAGGCGCATGTACAGACAAAGAAAGCCAAACAAGTTACCTTGGCACAGGGACCTGAAAAATCTCACTGCATCTCTCTGTCTGTGTCTGGAAGTTAAAATACAACAGCAGACTGAATTGCTAAGCAGTTCCTGCCCTTTCCAAGAGCTATCCAAACCGAGTCTCATATGCGGCCAACCTGTTTTGCCCAATAGTTGGGCTGGCCTTGAAAAGAGGGGGGGGGGAAGAGGAAGTATATCTCGCAAAAACGAGTTTGCCATTCCATGTTTCCAGACGTTAATATGGACATTGTCTGCCTTTCATTCAGACAGTGCAGGCATTCTCAACCTTTTTAATCCAGGGGCCGGGTCACGCTCCCTCAGATAGCTTCAGGGGCCTGATGGCCATTTTGCCCTTCCTCCACCACATGGCACTTCCTGGTGTGGTAGAGGTGGTGGTGGGGCCACATGAAATGGTGCCACGGGCCGCATCTGGACCATGGGCCACAGTTTGAGACTCCTTGTGATCTTGCTCAAAGGTAAAGGTGTGCCTTGTTCAAAAGCCAGTCATGCCATTTCCAGGGAATCCTAAGCAGGTGAAGGCATCTCCTTGGGAATACCCTGAAGGAAATGGTGAGCCTCTGTGTGAGACAGAATGCTGGACTGGATGGGCTGTGGCCTGTTCCAGCAAGGCTGTTCTTATGTTATGTTCTTATGTTCTTATGGCTAACTCTAGGGGGTGGTGTGTTCATCTCCGTTTGCAGTCAAACAGCCAGCGCTCAGTGTCTGCAGATGATGTGGCAGGCATGACTACACACTGGAGCGCAGAGAATGCTGTTACCTTTTCCGCCGAAGCATTACCTGTTTATCTACTTGTCATTTCTTGCTTTCGGACTGCTGGGTTGGCAGGAGCTGGGACACACAGCAGGGGCTCACTCCGTCACTCAGCACTCAGGTCTCAAACTGCTGACCTGCCAACTTTCCAGTTGTCAAGCTCAACATCTTAACCTCTAAGCCACCGCAGGCCTTGGTAGTGGCTCTAGAAACTGCTAAATTATAACCAGGAGTCTCTTTTAACCTTTAAAAATGCTTAAAATACCCCTGTGGTGCAGTGGTTAAGCCAAAATTCTGCTTCTGGTCTTGGTTCAATACCGATGGGCTCAAGGTTGACTCAGCATTCCATCCTTCTGAGGTCAGTAATATGAGTAGCCAGCTTGTTTGAGGCAAGATGCTAATTACCTTGTGAACCACCCAGAGAGTGCGCTAAGTGATATGGGGCAGCATACAAGTGCTTTTTAAGCCCTCTGATGGCAATCCACAGGTTCTCCTGCTTCTTACCTCCCATCCCACCCTGGTACCCTGTCAGTATTCTGTGATAATAATTTCATGTCAGAAATTATTCTGTGTTGAAAGGATTTTTGCTGGGGAAACTCAGCTCAGGGGCATACCCGTCAAGCATGGCTCCTGGAAATATGGGAACTGCTCCGGCCCAGGTGAGCATGCACCACAACAACTCATCTGCACATGCGCAGAACCCCCTGTGCATGCAACAACTCATCTGTGCATGCGCAGAACCCCTCTGCGCATGCAACAACTCATCTGCACATGCACAGAACCCCTCTGCACATGCGTAGAGCCCATTTGCGATGGGGGCGCATGCATAGTAACCCCTTTTCCCGCCGTTCAAATACGGGACAGCGGTGGGAAAATGGAGGAACGAACTGAGAAATACGGGAAATCCCAGCCAATCCAGGATACTTAACAGGCATGCTCAGGGGATGCTCGAATGAGGCTCCATTCATGTCCCCAAGATTTTTCCCACCAAAGTGGTCCCTATTTATCTACTTGCAATTTCTAGCTTTCCATCTGCTAGGTTGGCAGGAGCTGGGACAGAGATGGGTGCTCAATCTGTCATGCAGTACCCGGATCTCGAACTGCTGACTTACCAGCTTTCCAGCTAACGTGAGCTTCTTTCTTAACCACTGAGCCACCACGGCCCAAGATTCTGTAATGCTGTAGTACATAAAGTTGGGTAAAGAGTGGTCAGTAATGGCCCAGAGTAGATGAAGTCACAGCGCCTTCATTTACCCCTTTTGCATGGGGCAGCACATAGATTCTGCAGGACTCAGCCCAGCAATCATCCGTCAGTGTCTGTGATGATGTGCCTTGATGATTGGATCTGATGAATCATCAAGAGATGATTTGCATGGCTGAAAGAGCCATCATCTAGAAACCTCCACACAGAGCGAATTTTCCATATCGTTGAATACATTAACTCTTTGCCGACAACTCCTTTCCATGTAGGGAATTTGCCGTATGCACAGCTGAGATTTGTCAAGTGACAAGTACCAGATAATCATAAGATAGGAATCATTCCCAAGATGCTCCATTTGAGTCTTATGCAATGCTGAGAGAGATGGGGAAAATTCCCAGGATCCTACAACATTATCGCCTACACTACTCTCTCTGTTGCTGGGCTTTTTTTAATTGGGAGGGGGGCAACATTTTCATTTTTTGTTGCTATTTATAATTTATTTAGTGTGGCGGTGGCTCAGTCACTAAGAAGCTCACCTTGTTAGCTGGAAGGCCGGCAAGTACTGCATGACGACTCGGGTACTGCATGACGGATTGAGCGCCCGTCTCTGCCCCAGCTCCTGCCAACTTAGCAGATCAAAAGCAAAAAATTGCAAGTAGATAAATAGATTGGTTCTGATCTAATTCTTTCCCTTATAACCTCATTCCTGATTTTATACCTTCTAGTCACTCAAGCAGCGTTCCTCAAACATCTCATTTTCAAGGTGACCAACTCATTTATGTTTTGTTGTAAGTGCCCGCGTTTGACACTGGTAACATAGGGTGGGAATTATATTTGGCAGCTGCTCCAAACCATAAATTGCTGCATTGTATCAGTTCCGATATCACCAATAAACCATGTCTTGGAGGTGCATCTGAGAGAGCTCACATTAATTACCTATCTTGGACTATGATCCATAGAAACCACCAGCCAGTTTAGACAATAGCCCTTTTGGCTGTAAAAGGTAAATGTTGCCCTTGCTCAAAAGATAGTCATATCCCACTCTAGTGTTTGGTGCGCACCTCCGTTTATAGCCAAAGAGCCAGTGCTGTCTGCATCTGCAGACATTTCCATCGTCATGTGGCAGGCATGATTAGATGCCAGAACACTGTTTACCTTCTGACCAAAGTGGTACTTGTTTATCTACTGTACTTGCAATTTCTTGCTTTTGAACTGCTAGGTTGGCAGGTGCTGGGAGAGAGACAGGTGCTCATTCTGTCGTGCAGCACCCAAGTCTTGAACTGCTGACCTGTCAACTTTCCAGTGGTCAGGTTCAGTGTCTTAACCACTAAGTCACTGCAGTCCCCTGTTCCATTGGCTGTAGGGACCCAAAAAAGTAACATTTCCAGCCTGTGCATTTAAGCCACTTCTTTGCTGTAGTTGGGTATCCTCCAGTGACGCATACCTAGGATGTTCATTAGCCATTGATTCCCCCCTCATCACTCCAAAGCCATCTTTGATTCCATTCCTTCCAGAAACCAGGCAGAAAACCTGATTCCCAATGTGTGCGTGTTTCTGGCTCCCCAGTGCATTTCTTTGTCCAAGTGACTGGAGCACCCTCTGCTCCATCCATTTCTTGGAGAGGGTACTGAGTGCCAGCCTGCACCGGGGCAGCTGGCTGAACATCTGTCTGTTTGGGACAATACATGGAGCTTTTCTAGCCTGGCACTGAGAAGCAGAAAAAATAAGAGGGAGCAGCCAGGTGGAAAATGCAGAGGCAGCAGAAGAGAGAAATGGAAGTGGAGAGTGAGGGGAGAGAGTGAGGGAATGGATTAGAGATGGAGATAAGGAAGCAGCCAGGTCTGCAGTGTCCGCGCAAGAGGCGGGGATTCCCTAATGACAGCACACACATATATAGAGACACACACACCCTCTCTTCATTACACACAGGCTCACAAATGCATCTATTGGCGCTGATTTCCATATAAAGCCATCCCCACAACACACTGCAGAAGCCTACATAGCCTCGCATACTTTGGTCCAATGACTGGGGTTCTGGTTTTGCCCTTAGCAAATTGCATATATATGCGTGGGAGGGTGTGTATCCATCTACTGTATTGGCTGAAATCCTATTGCTCGGCCAATATATTGTTCTAGAGTAGGCCCAACTGAACGGGTGGGTTATTTGGTGAGTCAACTCCTTAAGCTCCATTGATACACTAAAGGACGTCACAATTAGAATAGGCCATCTTCACTTGCATATCTAGATCAGACTTTAAACTGCCAGAATGAAGTCACCTTCTTGGCTTTGTCATCAGCCAAACTTAAGTCCACATCGGTACGTGTTTCCAGTAGTAATCAGAAGACCGGGAAATGATCTGGATTCTGTATCTCTCTATATTCACGCAGTGTGTTGTTATCCATCAGCAGCCCCAACTTGAGCGCGTGGATCTTACATTTGGGGACTCAGCCTCCAAGTGACATAAGGAAGGTCGAGTTCCTCCTCCATTTCCTTCTTCTTCATTGAGCTCCTTCTCTAATTTCTAATTTAATTTTACTCTTGCATATCCTCAAGAATGGCTGTTCTTGCCATAAAGCTATTCCTGGATCTGAGTCGGTAGATTTGAGGCACATATCCATTCAGAACATGAAGAGAAAGGAACTACAGAGTACGCTCATTTGAATTAATGGGACATAGGGTAGTTGACTCGCTCAATCACCTCTGATTCAATAGGTTTACTCTAGTGTGGCTTACTACACTAAGCAATCACATTTCAGCCATTATCTTATTACACATACACCAACTTTCCTAAAGATGAACCTTCCAGTTGTGTTGGACTATAACTCCATCCATTCCAAAGCTAGCATAGTTATGTGGATGTGAAAAGCCTTAGTCCAGGAGGACATTTGATTATGGAAAGTATTTTTTCTGATCAGCTTTCCATAAATCTTTTAAACCTTGTTTCCCAAACCTACATTTTCAAGAAACTTGGTAAGTTCGTTGTTGTTTACACTAATTCATAGAACTGAAAGAGCCAGGGGAGGGAAGCTAGAAATTGAAGCTATGATCATATAGTGATGATCCCAGATATTGGAAAAGTTACTTTTTTAGAGGACAGCTCTGCGGTCAGAGTCGTATGAATCCAATTGTGTTCCCTAACCCACTAGCTGTCGAATTTTCATCTATGTGCAGCCTTTTTGAAACAAAGGTTTTGTAGAACAGTCTGCGATGAGCAATTGAATGGACAATGCCATCTGCCTCCATCAAAACCAGACTGAAGCCTCCCCTTCTGTCCTGCCCTTTCAAAGACTTGGAGCCAGACACGTCGTTGTGCCTGTGTGTGTATGTGTGTGTTTGTGTGTGTGTGTGACTTTGAAGAAAAGACAGAACATCAATACCAGCAGCCTAATAGGGTTAAACTTTTGCTAATTGCATTACGTCTTTGTAAGCAACTAGGCGGCATCTTGCATTCTTACTTTTCATTATTGGGCCATCCTGGGTGGGGGGGGGGGGGAGGCATAGGATTTAAGGCTGTTGGGTTTTATTTGTGGTCTTGCTCCATTTTATTCTGTTCTAAAGTGAAAAGCTGAGCAGCTAAGACAAGAGCTAATTTACATCTGAACTACAACATTGCAAAGCATTTCTCCCAATACGTTTGCGCTAATGAGTCGCATACACAAACACAGAAGGGACAGAGAGAGGAAGAAGAAGGAGAAGACACCTTACGATTAGCCACAAAAGGGAGACAAGAAAATTTATTGTTCAGGTCTTGTACAGAACCAATAGGACAGGAATTCCCAACCTACAGCCTGTAAGCCATACCCGGCCTGCGATGCCATTCCATCTGGCCCGTCACCATCTCCCTCACACCCAGAAGTAGAAGCAGGTATGTTTACATCAGCCATAAAACATGCCTGCGCATGTGCAAATTTGCACACAGCTGTAGTAAATGCAGACGTGGGTTCATTTACGACAGCCGTAAATGTGCCCGGCTTGCTTCCACTTCTGGGGGCGTGGTCAGGCCCGCTCGGCTTTTCCGGGGGCGTGGCAGGCCTGTGGCGCAAAAAGGTTGGCCACTCCTGCTGTAGGACTTTGAATGGCTACTGTTTGAGCTACACACTCCAGAATCCCCATTCACAGATGATACTAAATGCAGGATTCTGGGTTTGTAAGCTGAGAAAATAACTTTTTCATGTTCTCAGAGCATATTAGGGAGGTGGCACTTTGGAAAAGCTTAATTTAAGGATTAATATGTTTTCAAAAAGGGACTGCAGTAGCTTAGTGGTTAAGACGCTGAAGTGAATGATAGGGAGGTCAGCAGGTCAGCAGTTCAAGACCTGAGTGCTGCACGACGGAGTGAGCTCCCATTATCTGTCCTAGCTCCTGCCAACCTATCAGTTCAAAAGCAAGAAATTGCAAGTAGATAAATAGGGACCACTTTGGTGGGAAGGTAAACAGCGTTCCGTGCACTCCAGTGTTTAGTCATGCAGACACGAACAGTGCTGGCTCTTTGGCTATAAACAGAGATCAGCACTGAACCCTCGAGTCAGATACGACTGGATTTCAAGCAAAGGCAACCTTTACCTTACATTTTCAAATATTGTTTCCTCAAGTTGGCAGGCTTTTGTACTACTAATGTCTTTAAGATCATTGTATGTATTACTAGTGCTGCATAGACGGGGAACTAGTACCTCATGAGGGGCTGCAGTGGCTCAAGTGGCTAAGACGCTGACTGGAAGGTGGCAAGTCAGCGGTTCAATACCCAAATACTGCAGGATGGAGTGAGTTCCCATCTGTCCCCGCTCCTGCCAACCTAGCAGTTTGAAAGCAAGAAATTGCAAGTAGCTAAATAGGGACCACTTCAGTGGGAAGGTAAACAGTGTTCCATGCACTCCTGTGTCTAGTCATGCCTGCCACATGACCACAGAAATGTCTACAAATGCAGACAGCGCTGGCTCTTCGGCTATGAAACATAGATGAGTACTGAAGCCTAGAGTTGGATACAACTTGCTTTCGAGCAAGGGTGACCTTTACCTTTTACCTTTAGTATCTCATGGGCTTTGGAGACTATACACATACAGATGTGTAAAGGGTACAGATGTGTTTAGTAAGTAAGCAACTCTTGTAGCTGCAAGAGGTTGTGTCCCCCTCCCCACCCCAATTTAAACCTTTAAAAGCCACCCCTTGAGAGGATGATTGGGAATAACAGGCTCTTGTCCTACTGAACTTAAAATGGGAGCTGGTGCAGATGAACTTTAGCCACCATCATACTTTCATACTCCCAGCCATAGCGGCATTCCCCTCACACAGGAGAAGGATGGAGTACTAAGAGCTAGAGCAGGGGTTCCCAAACTTTTTTGCGCTGCGGGCCGGTCATGTGGTTGAGTGGGCCAGTCACATGGTCCCTCCCACCGGAAGCGGAAATAAAACACACCCATTGTTGTGTATACATGCAGTTCAGCTGCTCGCCATTAGTGCAGCTGACGGAGCTCACGTGGCTCCACTCTACCAAATGAGTAACTAACGCAGGAAACCTTCCCGCCACAGTTGAAATGATGTCAGGTATGCATTACGTCAGAAGGACGTCACCTAGACTGTAACCAATAGGCACCTCCGGGCCAAATTCAAATGTACTGTGTGCCATATATAAGGAGGCAAGGCTCCGCCATTGCCTCATGTACAGATTGACCATGTTACAATAAAGTAGTGTTTAGCCCGCCTGCCGGCTCGTGTGCTATCAACCTGCCTACATCAAACCCATGTATACGCAAACGCTGACGTAAATGCACCCGCGGCTGTCGTAAATGCATTTATGATAGCCACAGGTGCATTTACGGCAGCGTTTTGCACATGTGTGGGCGCATTTAACTTCCGCTTCCAGGGGCGGCTCAGGACAGATTTTTGGGTGCCATGGGCCACATTCAGTTTGCGGGCCATAGTTTGGCCACCTCTGAGGTTATCTAGGAAGAGAGACAGAATCAATGCTGAGGATCTTCTCATAGCCAGCCATGTCGACCCCCAATTCACAGGGAACCTGGCAAACATGCTAGAAAGGAAATAGGAAGTGAGAGAGAGACAGGCAGGACTGAAAACATTTCAGATTTCTTGGAACACATTCTATCCACTGGGGACTGTGCCTGTATCCTGGGGGCATGAACTGTTGTCTGTTTTCGGCGCTTCTGTATGCTCTGCTGAAATGTTCAGCTCAAGTTGCTCAAGACTCTCAAATTCTTGGGCAGATAAACTTCAGCCTTGGGAATGGAGAAAACAGTTCTCACCCTCAGCGCATGTAATAAATCCATCTTCTTCCACATTAAGCTCGTCCACCATGCTCCAATTCCAATTCCCAGTTCTCCAAGAATTTTCCAGAGTGAACTCTAAGATGTTCAGCCCACAGATCTGCTCCTTTGAAGGCTTTAATTCTCTAAAGAAGGGTTTCCCCCAACACCGTCAGTTGCTCTTGTGTTTGCTTGATGTTCCATATTTGTAAAAATAAACCAGCAAACAAACCCGGAAAAACAAACAAAGAGAAATTGGCCACAGCGCTTCCAAGGAGTCATAGCTCTTTGAAATATGGCCTCTACAGAGCCTAGGTGAAGGTCAAGGTCTCCCATACTCAAAAGCCAGACATGTATGACTCTAGGGTGTGGTGCTCATCTCTGGTTGCAGCCAAAGAACCAGCGCTCTCTGTATCTGTAGCTTGATGGATTGATTTGATTTGTATTTCCATGGCCATGTGGCAGGCAAGACTAGACACAGGAATTCCAAAAACACTGTTACCTTCCCTGCCAAAGTGAGACCTATTTATCTCCTTGCAATTTCTTGCTTACAAACTGCTAGGTTGGCAGGAGCTGGGGCAGACGATGGGAGATCACTCTGTCATGCAGCACTCGGGTCTCAAACTGCTGATCTGCCGACCTTCTGGTCATCAAGATCAGTGTCTTAACCACTAACCCACCCCACAACCAGTAAAATAGTGTTTGTGCATTTTCCCACCAAAAAGCAAAATAAGGAGATGCAAAATAGTCTAAAAATGACCACAGATGACCAATTACATTCCACAGAGGCTTCTGGGTTCACAGGCAGCCATTTTGTCCTTCAATTCTCAGGTTTCTGAACATCAAATTCTTCATCATCTTGTTCCACATCTTTCTGTAGCCCATACCTGTCAAGTATCCCGTATTGGCCTGGATTTTCTGCTTTTCTACGCTCATTCCTCCCCTTTCCTGCCACCATCCTGTATCTGAACGGCGAGGAAAGGGCTTACTTTGCATGCGCAGCCACGGTGTGCATGCGCAAACAGGTTACTGCACATGCGTGGCCATGGTGCGCATGCATAAACGGATTACTGAGCATATGCAGCCACGGTGTGCATGCACAAATGGGTTGCTGAGCATGCACGTCCATGCATGCACAGTAATTTCCCGTATTTTGTGGAGCAGTGCTTGACGTGTATGCTGTAGCCAACTACATTGGTACTGCCTATTATGAGTTATCGCTTGTTTTCTCCCTTCTTCCTCATCTTTAATCGCTGCATATTAGGTGAGCTCTTTGCACATTACAAATAATAGAACCTGTTGAATTTGGTCAATGCAGATGGATGTCTTTTCCTTCTCTTCATTCATTCATTCATTCATTCTTCTGATTTCTATTCCCAGCTACAAACGGTTGGAGCGGGGCGAAATGCTCAATTCCATCATTCCACCCTGAAAATATTTCACAAGCTGGGATGTCACAATTAATTTGCATATTTAGTTGCATGCCATTGACATACTTTGTAAATCCTTCTTATGAATGGAGCAGATGCCAAACTACAGCTGGTGAACATGTTCCACTTGTTCAACAAGATTCTTGTTCTAAAATGGTTGCCCTCAAGTGTGAAAAACCTGTCTTGGCCCTTAAAAATATCTTGACGTATGGACTTTGAACTTATCACATTAAAAAGCAAATAACGAGTTTTTTTCTTTCATCTCTCTCTCTCTCCCTCTTCTTCCTCTCTTTTTACCATGTTGAGGGGGCTCAGGGATTAAGTCACTGAATTTAACAACGGGAAGGTCAGCAGGTCAGCAATTCGAGACCTTGAGTGCTGCATGACGGAGTGAGCTCCTGTCTCTGTCCCAGCTCCTCCCAACCTAGCAGTTCGAAAGCAAGAAATTACAAGCAGATAAATAGGTACCACTTCGGTGGGAAAGTAAACAGTGTTCCGTTGTCTAATCATGCCTGTCCATGGAAACGCCTGCAAACACAGACAACGCTGGCTCTTTGGCTACAAACAGAGATAAACACTGAACCCTACAGTCGGATATGACTGACTTTCAAGCAAGGGAGACCCTTACCTTACATATAATAATTCACCATTTCTGTGGTAATAAACAGTCAAATAAGTGTTCGTAAGCAGAGACAGAATATGTCATTTGCTCTGCAAATCCAGGCTCTCCCCAAAACATACCGTTTCTTCCCTTGTGGGAAGAGGGGGATACAGAGCCTTCTAGTCCTTTAGATGTAGCTGGACTCCAACAAGACTAATGATTGAGGTGATGTTAAATTATAGCCTGCAGCATCTGGAATGCTAAGGATACTTTAAAGGTTTCTCTTGCTTGAAAGCCAGTCATGTCCATACCTGTCAAGTTTTGGATTTGGAAATAAGGGAAATTTCCTGGCAAATAAGGGATACTTGACAGCTATGCTTATCCTGCGCTGCCCTCCAATGGTGGCAATAGGGCATTGCGGTCTAATTAATAAGGGATGACGGCGGGAAAGAGGGTAAAATAATGGGTTTTCCTGGCCAATAAGGGATACTTGACAGCTATGGTCATGTCCAACTCTACGGGGTGGTGCTAATCTCCATTTACAGCCAAAGAGCCAGTGCTGTCTGAGTCTGCAGATGTTTCTGTGGTGATGTGGCGGGCATGACTAGACACTGGATTGCACAGAAGGCAGTTGCCTTACCACCGAAGTGGGACCTATTTATCTATTTGCAATTTCTTGCTTTCAAAATGCTTGGTTGGCAGGAGCTGGAACAGACGACGGGTGCTCACTCCATCCACTCTGTAATGAATCTTATAAGAAGATTCGTTTATTATTATCTTCATCATTTTTGGGCATACACAAACGGTACATTGTGTTTGTATCCTTTTCGCCGTTTGGCCATTTTTTGCTGCACTCCATCCACGCAGCACTCGGGTCTCGAACGGCTGATCTGCTGACCTTCCAGTTGTCAAGTTCAGCATCTCAACCACTATGCCACCACAGTCTCTATCTATCCCCTATCTATAGACCCAGGAAAGCAGAGTGATTCTCCTACACTTCATCCAGTTCCATATATGCGCTAAACAACCTCTATTCAATCCTGTCCATTGTTGCCCCTCTGTTTTCTCCTTTAACTTGCCTTTCCCAGGACCATCTGGACCATCTTCCCAGTCGGCAGAACGTGGCTGAGATCGTGCAGAACACAAGGGGAAACTATCCAGCCAGAAAACATAAGGCCTAAACCTGTGGGATCCGCGTATACAATTGGCACACTGTCCCTGACAGAACCACGGTTTTAGGAGAACGCTCCTTCGAGCCTTGGTTCCGAAGGGACAGAAATTGGGGAGCGGATTAATAGTCATAGTTTAATTCACCGATTGCTGACCTAACAGGCAGTTCGGACAATAGAGGGCAAAAGATCGCCAGGTGATGAACTCGATAGGCATGTAATGAGTAATCTCGCATCCACAGAAGCTCTAAGCCCAAGAGTCAACCTAGGCACATGTTTACTCCCGATAACAGTAGACAATGCATGTCCCCGGTAGTAAATTAGATAGATAAGGAACTTCCCTCCGGTGAAGTCATCCCTAATGGGTAACTTGTGTAATCTCAAAATGCAGACTCAGAGTTTTCCTGTAACGGCCGCGTACAACCTATGCACGAGGTCGAGCCAGGCAGGGTATAAAGATCTGGGTCTTTTGATCAATAAACACTGGTCTTCGCTCCATCTTGCCTCGTGTGTCTTTGCTTGACCAGTCTCCTCCGGGACCCTCCGGCCCACATCGGGCCCCGATCCAACATAAACCTAATGTTTAGCCCCCTAAAAAATAATCTCTGGAATCCTAAATCCAATTTTGAGTTACATTCAACCTATTTCTTAACCATAACAGAATGTTTCTGCACATCTCATTGTTTCAATGCTTTTGATGGGGTACACAGAAAGAGCCTCCTGGAAGATTTTGGTGTATTTGAGCCACAACCGGGAATAGCTCAGGCAACGGTCACCTTGTGCCAGCTAATCTTTCTCACACTAGGTCACGGGAAAGGAACTGCAGCATGAACTCACCAAAAGGTGCCTTCATTTTGGCAGTTTTCTCCACAGCCTCAGGCTACCTCTCAGAACAAAGGAAGAACTTGGTGCTTCCTCTAGGCTAGTGATTCTCAACCTGCGGCCCATGGGCCTGATGCGGCCCACGGGCCTGATGCGCCCCACGGCACACACGTACACGCACACACGCGTGCGCACGCACACACACACACACACACACACACACACACACAGGCTCCACCATACCAGGAAGTGCCATGTGGTGGATGCAAAATAGCCATCCGGCCCCCAAAGCTATCTGAGGGAGCGTGACCCGGCCCACGGCTTTAAAAGGTTGAGAACTCTTGTCCTAGGCCACTCGCACAATAGATGCTAGGCCTGAAGGGTAAACCCATTAGCAAATGTGTAATGCCACAATGTTTGTCTTGCATTCATTGTCTAACCATTTGCAATTCAAACGGGTGAAGCTTCACACCTAATCTGAAGAAGAAATATTACCAGTTGTTAAAAAAAAACATATTGACATGTATACATTTATCTGTTATGCTAACCATTCTGCACCTCTGTACCTGATGTGTATAAATTGATGCCATAATGTCTGACAGGGTGGACATGATCCATGAAAGCTAGCGTTAACAAACAGCACTTAGTTTTTTTTAAGTGCCACAATCTTTTTTTTTGTCTTCTTGTTTTGCTTTGTTTACTTTCTGATATGCTTCATTTTGACAGTTTCACATCTGGCTTGAACTTGGAAGAAGAAATGGCTTTGCTGTTTTTTTGGACCAGCAGCTGGATGGAAGAATATATTTCCACTCCTGGAAGTTCTCAGGAATGGCAAGAGAGTATTAAAACAAAGTGCGCTTCTTCCTACCTTCAAGACACTTTTCCCCCCCAACGTCATCCAACAAGAGGAAAGGAAAGGAAAAGGGAAGGGTCATCCATGCTCAAAAGCAAGTCGTATCTGACTCTAGGGTTCAGTGCTCATTTCTGCCAGTGCTGTCTGTGTCTGCAGACATTTCCGTGGCCATGTGAGAGACATGACTACACCACCCCTTCTGTGACTTTACCCTAAGATGCATAGAATGCTGTTTACGAAGTGGTCCCAATTGATCGACTTGCAATTTCTTGCTTGCAGGAGCTGAGACAGAGATGGAAGCTCACTCTGTCATGCAGCACTTGGGTCTCGAACTGCTAGCCTGCCGATCTTCCAGTCTTCAAGTTCAGCGTCTTAATCACTAAGCCACCACAGGGGCTAACTAAATTCCAAGTGGATTTTGCCTCCCTTGGGGTTTCGTTTTCCAGAGCTGGTGCAGCTCTGAAGGGCAGAAAACTGATCTTCAATGCTCGCCCATTCATGACTAGATATTCTTGTAATGCAGCCAAAACACTTACAAATGAAATAAAAGTGTCATGTATGGCAATACTTCTTTGTCCACGAATGTATTTAATGGAGACGATGCTCTGCAGAGATAGACACATGGGGATTTCCAGTGAGAGCCAGGGAACACTAGACTGTTCCAGCATTTGAAAATCCCATGTCCAGTCTTCATTGCCCCTTTCTCCAAACCTGTCTGCTGATGCTGTCCCTTTGGAAGGGGGAAAAGCTACTTCTTGGAAAATCAAAACAGAGTTTGTCCAAGAGATGGACCAACATGAGTTGTGAACAAAATGGTTGTGGAAGTGTGAAAGTGAACAAGGATTGTGTAAGGGCAATATCCGACCAGAATCTTGGACTTTTACTTGACTGACTGGACTGATTCACTTATATAGGATTTATACCCAGTTTGAATGATCCAAAAAAGAGCCATAAATTAAGCCATTCTCCTGCTGTTCCAGCTGGATAGTTCCTTGGTTTAAGCATCTGGCTGGAGGTTCGATTCCCACTGTGCCTCCAGGGTGAAGGGCCAGACTTTTTGGTCTTAGGTAATCTGTACAGAGGGACTGCGGAGGCTCAAGTGGTTAAGACACTGAACTTGAAGACTGGAAGGTCGGAATTCAATACCCGAGTGCTGCATGACGGTTTGAGTGTCCATCTCTGTCCCAGCTCCTGCCAACCTAGCAGTTGGAAAGCAATAAATTGCAAGTAGATAAATTGGGACCACTTTGGTGGGAAAGGAAACTGTATTCCATGCACTCCAGTGTTGGGGCATGCCTGCCACATGTCCACGGAAAAAACGTCTGCACATGCAGACAACACTGGCTCTTTAGCTATAAACAGAGAAGAGCACTGAATCCTAGAGTCGGATACGACTGGCTTTAGAGCAAGGGCAACCTTTACCTGATCTGTACAGTCCCAGGAAGCACCCAGAAGAAGGAAATGACAAACCACTTCTGTGTATTCTCTACCTAGAAAACCCTAGAAGGAGTCACCATTAATCAGAATTGGCTTGACAACACACAACTGTTCTTATTCTGCTATTCCAGGGTCCCTTTGACTGTCAAATAGGATGGGAAATGTTACATGCAATTCTAAGGGGCATTTCTGAGCCTCTAAGACCCCACTTTTCAATGAGAAAGAAATCAGAAACTGATTTCCATTTGTAGTGGCTCAAGTAGCTAAGATGCTGACTGGGAGGCAGAAGGTCAGCTGTTCGATTCCCGAGTACTGCAGGTCTGAATGAGCTCCCATTTTTGTCCCAGCTCCTGCCAACCTAGCAGTTCAAAAGCAAGAAATTGCAAGTAGATAAAAAGGGACCACTTCGGTGGGAAGGTAACAGCGTTCCGTGCACTCTGGTGTCTAGTCATGCCTGCCACATGACCACGGAAATATCTGCAGAAGCAGGCAGCACTGGCTCTTTGGCTTTGAAACAGAGATGAGCACTGAACCCTAGAGTCGAATGCGACTGGCTTTTGAGCAAGGAAAACCTTTTCTCTCACCCACCCAAGCATCCCCCAAAGGTCTTTCCCGGGACCGACACAACCTATGGTGGTTGTATTGGTCAAAGACTATCAAAAATAATCTTTGAGTCCACTAAGATTGTTAACTCATGATCTGGGACTTTGGGCCAAGTCTTTGGTATGCAGGGTAAAGTTTCAGAAGGGGTGGTGTAGATGTACTTCCCAGACACTTTCCATAATAAGGAGGTAATGTTACACTGGCTCAAATCCTGATGCATAGTTATACCTGCACAACCTGGGGCTGCACAAGTCATTTCAAATTTTGCACCTAGGCAGAAGTCATATCCAGGTTGAAGTTCCACAGATACAGAAGTTCACTTAATTTTGCAACCTAATGTACAATCTGCCAGTCTGGTAAGGTTATCTTGCTATGGTAATAGAATAGACCATACTGACAGTGACTCAACACCGAGTGTCAGGTGGTGGTTAACTAACCTGACAACCCTGGGGACCAACGGCCTTGGGTGCTGAAGTCCATAGGAAAGGGTGATGGTCTCCAAGTGGATTGAATCCCACTTGAACCTATCTTGGTGGAGGACAGCAGCTTCATCAATCCTGGGGCCGAGGAGAACTTGACATGCCAAAAGGGCTCAAGACCAGAAAGTGACTTGTGGAACTGCATCAGTGGTTTGGGTCTCATGTTGCAATGCAGAAGGCAGATGAAAGGCCACTGCATGATATGGTTCCCAGGACAATTTTTATCGCTGATCACCACGATGATCGCCAATATTTAGAACCGGATACAGCAGCAGAAGAAGAATGTACAACTTGTTGTGCTATTGGTTGTGCTCCTTGTTGCACAGTCACTGGGGCAATCCATTGCACAACTAATTGCACAATCAGACATGCAGACTGCCTGGACATGACCCCTGTGAAACATCTGCAGGCATAACATGGGCCCCTGCCTCGCTGTTGCTCCGGGAGCCGCACTGGTTACCAGTTTGCCTCCAGGTGCAATTCAAGGTGCTGGTGATGACCTTTAAAGCCCTACATGGTAGTGGGCCAGGATACCTAAGAGACCATGTCTCCCCAAGAACATCTGTCCGTCCAACCAGAGTGGACCGGTGGGGCTCTCTAATTGTACCGTCGGCTAGAGGGGCTCGTCTTGGGATTTTATAAATAGTAAAGGTCAAGCTCACCCTTGCTCAAAAGCCAGTCATATCTGACTGTATGGGTCATTGCTCATCTCTGTTTCAAAGCCAAAGACATCTGCAGATGTCTTATTTATTTATTTATTTATTTATTTATTTATTATTTAAATTTATATCCCGCTCCACTCAACCCACGGCCGACTCAGAGCGGCTAACAACATATTAAGATACATACTGTTACAATAAAATGATGCAAAAACACAATAATTAATCAGTACAATTACAGAAAAACAATAATCACAATAATACAATATCAACCCTCCAACAGCAAGCCTCAAGACAAAAGGGAAGAGGGAAAAAAAACACCTCTTTTCAGAAGCCCCACATGTCCAGGTACAACAAGGCCACCACAAAAATAATCAAAGTCAAAACTACCCGCCCTAGTCAACCTCCAAGATGAACAAAGGGCCGGGAGGGCACGATGCTTCGCAGCAGCGGCGTCCTTCGGAGCCTCCCGGGCCACGGAGGCTCCCTTTATCTCCCCGCCGATGGTGGGGCGGGGAGGGCGCGGCTGCGTCGTCGTCTTAGCCACGGGGAGCCCTTTTAAACTCCCCGCCCAATGGCGGTGATCTGGCAGCCATGAGTAGGCACCAGAGTGCACAGGACGCTGTTTACCTTCTCACTGAAGTGGTCACCTATTTATCTACTTGCAATTTCTTGCTTGCTTTCGAACTGCTTGGTTGGCAGGAACTGGGACGGAGACGGGAGCTCACTCTGTCGTGCAGCACTTGGGTCTTGCCCTGCTGACCTGCGGACCCTCCAGTCATCAAGTTCAGCGTCTTAACCACTAAGCCACCACAGGCTATAAATACTCACGTCTAAAACATTCCTTCCCAAAAATCTGGAGGAGATTTTTTATTTATTTTTACTTTTTTCACATGTTCTGAGGAACTAAGATTGGGACTTCTACTTTTCAGCTCCAGACCCACTCCCAGCTTAGGCTGACTGTTCTCTGCTTCATGGGGTGAAAAGGCTTCTAGATGTTGCTGCTGCTAAATAGCTGGAAGCCCAAAATCCTTGCTGATTTACTGGAACTCAACCTTACAACTAGCGGGAGACGTCAAGCTACTATTTACCGACTCCTGCACCACTGGCAGGGCACAATTGGACTCAGCCAGGTTGCCAAAATCTGCATCACCGGCAACCTTGCCACAGAGAACAACTGCTGGCCTGAAGAATAGAATGGTCTTATAGAGACTCGGTCGCAGCAGGTGTGATCTGACTCAGCATACAATGTGCGCTTTCTATTCTTTCTTGAAAAGGAGTGCTTGTGTTCTGCATAGATAAGGGCAGGTTCAGTCCCACTGGTATCTTTGTGTTTTTCAAAGGGATCTCAAAGATAGCAAGCTTGGAAAAGGCTTGTCTAGGATTTTGGCATGCTGGTGCCAATCAAGGTCAGACAAAAGACAGCGACATGGTCCGAAACCCTGGCGCCAAACCATTGCGTGTGTATGTGTGTGTGTGTGTGTGTGTGTGTGTGTGTGTGTGTGTGTGTGTGTGTGTGTGTGTGTCATGCAACAACCAGTCTTCAAAATGCCCAAGCGAGCATTCAAACCACACCGGGCTCTTTAGCAGCTAAAAGGTGCCATAGAGTGGCAAACGTCATTGCAAGGGCTGGCATTCCACCAGGTTATTGCAGTAAAGGTCACCCTTGTTCAAACGACAGCCGTATCCGACTCTAGGGTACAGTGCTTATCTGTTTACAGCCAAAGAGCCAGCGTTGTCTGCGTGATCATGTCGCTGTCTGCCTCTGCAGACGTTTCCGTGGTCATGTGGGCAGGCATGACTAGACACCAGAGCGCATGGAATGCTGTTTACCGACGTGACCCCTATTTATCTACTTGCAATTTCTTAGCTCCGCTCTTACAACACAAGGCAATACCAATCAACGCAAAGAAACACCTCATACAAAGCATATTCATTCCCACCTTATGTTACCAGTGCCAAACATAGACACTAACAACAAAACATAAGCATAGTTGGTCACCACCGAAATGAGATGCCTGAAGGCTGCTGGAGTGATTAGAAGGGATAAAATCAGGAATGAGGTAGTAAGCGAAAGAAGTGGAACAGAACCAATCCTGCACTACATACAGAGAAAACAAGTACAGTAATACCTCATGCAAAGTCCGCTTCATACAACATCGAATTCATACAACATTGCCTAATTCCTTGAAAAAAGTTGCCTCATACAAAGTCGCTGCGACTTTGTATGAGGCATTGGGTTTTTCCCCAGGTTGCATTGTGCCTGGGCAGTATGAAAGGCAGGACATATGCATGCATTGCTCTTGTGGGTTTTGCACAAGACAAAGAGTGTTTAGGAGTGGGTTTTGAGCATGATTTTGGATTTTTTTGCATTTTTTTCGTCATAATTTTTAGAAGCATTCCTGGGATTTTTGCAGCATTCTTCAGGTTCTTGGACAATCAGGGTTGTTTGACGTGTTTTTGTAAGAAGAACCTGGTACCCAGAGGGGTAAAAGAGGAAGCACATAAGAATAAGACGATTGTGAAAGGATCTTTTTTAACACCGAATTTTATCATTGAGTTCAGCAATACATTAAACAACAACAAAAATGACAAAGTTCCCTATAACACACCAAGTAAAAAAATTGAAGCAAACACTGTACTGGTGAGCTTGAAAGGTCTACGTCCCTTTTGTCTCTGTGTTCTCAACCATGAGGGCTAGAAACCTGTTTTGTTTCCCTTATTCTTCTTCCTTTGTAACCACTTCTTAGATTAGACAACAATAATGAGCAGTGTAAACAAAGGCACAATTACCACCGACAGATGAATAAACAGTAGTCATCAAAACATCCGATATCTATCACACACTCGCCTTATTATCATACATTTATTCAATCTCAATGGAATAACTATGGAACACAGTTCACTGCAATTTACGTTTTTTAAAATGTAAATCAGGCTGCAAGGTTTATGGCCTTTGATTTAATCTCTATCTTCTATAGGGTTGCTATTTATACATCATTAGGAAGGGAGAGAAAAGAGACGCTGAGTTGGATAAAAGAACCCATGCTAACCTATCTCTGCAGATATATATATATATATATATTTTAAAAATGATTCTTATCAGGAGACCTGGTGGATCAGTGGTTAAATTCCTGTAGTGCAGCCAAAAGGTTATGAGTTCGATCCTGACCCACGATCAAGGTTGACTCAGGCTTCCATCCTTCTGAGGTCTGTAAAATGAGGGCCCCGCATGTTGGGGGCAAAATGGCAATTACCTGAACACCGCTCAGAGAGTGCACTAAGCACTAATGGGACAGTATATAAGTGTAATTGCTAATGCTATAATTTCAGCAGAGTTACAATTATTCGAAAAAGTACTGCAGGACGGAAATGAGCTCCCGTCTTCATCCCAGCTCCTGCCAACCTAGCAGTTCAAAAGCAAGAAATTGCAAGTAGATAAATAGGGACCACTTTGGTGGGAAGGTAACAGCGTTCCGTGCGCTCCGGTGTCTAGTCATGCCTGCCACATGACCACGGAAATGTCTGCAGAAGCAGACAGCGCTGGCTCTTTGGCTTAGAAACAGAGGTGAGCACTGCACCCTAGAGTCGGATACGACTAGCTTTCGAGCAAGGGAAACCTTTACCTTTAAAAAGAATGGGGACAATAGTTCCCGGGGAGCCAGATTGTTGGCTAAGTCCACTGTCTGAATGCAGTAGTTGCTATGGATGGGCAATTCTGAGGTCCTTCGTCATCTTCTTCTTCTCCTTCATGGTTAATTTAGCCTTGAATTGATAGCCCTGAATGGGGGGGGGGGACATTCTCAAAGGGCATCCCTAAAAGAAGACACAACCTTATAAGGTCCTTGATGACCTTCCTCACTTTTGAAAGAGACCTGGACCGGACAACTCATTAAAAAGAGGACACTGTCAGAAAGTGGACAACTCTCTAGCTGTCATTCAAATGGACAATTGTCCTCCTAAAAGGAGAACATAGGCCAGCCTTCCCTCTCGTAACTTCACCAATCTAAGAGCTACAAACCCAGCTGGAAAAATAAAGAAGGCACAAATCATATTGGTCAGTTGGACAGTGCTGTCTATGGATATCTGGAAATGCAAAATATATATGTACAGTAAAACTGGAAAAGAGATGGGGAAGAAGTAGAAGCAGTGACAGATTTTACTTTCTTAGGATCTAAGATCACTGCAGATGGAGATTGCAGCCATGAAATAAAAAGATGACTGACTCTGGGGAGACAAGCTATGAGAAACCTGGGGAACATAGTGAGAAGTAGAGACATCACCTTGCAAACCAAAATTCGCATAGTCAAGGCAACGGTATTCCCGGTGATAATGTGTGGTTGTGAGAGCTGGACCATTAGGAAAGCTGAGTGCAGAAGAATAGATGCCTTTGAGATGTGGTGTTGGAGGAGAGTTTTGAGAATCCCTTGGACACCGAGGAGAACAAATTAGTCAATACTAGAAGAAATCAACCCTGACCGCTCCTTAGAGGGTTAAATAGTAAAGATGAAGCTTAAGTACTTTGGACATCAAATGAGAAAGGAGGATTCATTTGAGAAGGTCTTGATGCTAGGAAAGGTGGAGGGCAAAAGAGGAAGGGAGTGGCCAAAGATGAGATGGCTAGATGGTATCGTAGACACAATGGGGACAGAGCTGGGCAGGCTGAGGAGGATGGTGGAGGACAGAGGTGCCTGGAGGTCGATGGTCCATAGGGTCTCAAAGGGTAGGAATCGACTGTGTGACTGAACAACAATGAAATCCCTACTTATGTGAAAAGTCTGTTCCATAGCCTTTTACGTAAATCGTAACCCAAAGCAAACCCATAGGAAAAATGAATATTTATGTAAATCGAAGCAAACCTTTAGGGGAAAAAATGATTTTTTTAAAAAACGTAAATCGAAGTAAACCCATAGGAAATTGCATTACATAAAGTGGGACATTTACATGAATTGGGACATTTACATAAACCGGGACATCATTTTAGGGGGAAATCCTTACGTAAGTCGGATTTTACCTAACTCGAGGCATACGTAAATCGGGGTTTTACTATATACAGTATATATTGCACAGGATGCTTGTCATTTTACCTTAGAACTATGGAAGGCGAGCAAGGAGCTACCAGATAACTGGGCAGAACCACATAACTCTCTACCGCCTGGCCAAGAGCAACCATGGCTGGTGTGGAAAGCTTTAAATAGACTGCGTGCCAGGATGGGAAGATCAAGGGCTAATCTGAGAAAGTGGGGTTTCCCTGTAGACAACAGCCTGTGTGAATGCGTAGAAGTACAAACTATCTCCCATAGGATACAATGCACACAATGCCCCTCAACGTGCACTGAGGAGGACCTTATGTTGGCAAGAGGAAATTCTTTTGATGTGGCCCGATATTGGCTGGATGTCATCTAGCCCTTTTTAATTCTATTTTGTTTATAGATGTGTTAATTTTCACTTGGTACGTTATTATATGCCGGTGGTACATCTGACACGAATAAAGAATTCCACCTAACAGAGGGAATAATTTTGTTTTTGTTTTCTCCAAACTTACTTGCTAACAAACAAGATTAATATCCCTAACCTTTTTCATAGCTGCCTAATGATTTAAAAGACTGGCTTGACAAAGATTGTTAGTCGCTGAGATGAAATGCACATATAATGTATCCTGATCTATTGTTGCGTTTCCAGACAGTGAGTTTGTGAGCTTGCCATCCACAAACATATGAAGATGAGGAAGGAACCCGGAGGTTCCAGTCGAAAAAAAACCCAAAGTTTTCCCAGATCTGGACCAAATCCACAGAGTTTTTTTTTTTTTTGCAAAATGGATTTAAACCATGAGTTCTCATTCTTTTAAAGCCATGGGCCAGGTCACACTCCCTCAGACAGCTTTGGTGGCCAGGTGGCCATTGTGCCCTTCCAACACCACATGACACTTGCTGGTGTGGTGGAGGCAGTGGAGGGCACATGAAATGGTGCCGCAGTCTGCATCTGGCCCACAGGTCGCAGGTTGAGAATCCCTGATTTAGACAGCCCGACTCTTTTGTGAAGCACAAAAGGAGAATAAATGAAACTAATGATAACATCTTGACCTTTCCAGACATCCAAAATTAGCCACCCAAAGCAGCTGCCTCATTGTGTTTAATGATAGGGCCAACTCTGCTCACCTGGCCCCCAGGTGCTTGAAAAACACAAAATATTTTGCTATTCCAAACTGACAGCAAAACAAGGAAGTTTATTGAGCTGTTCATGGGTCAGCGACTACTCAGGGAAGACTTGGCCGGCTTGGCCTGTTTTCAGGTAGGCACTTAAAATAAAGCCAGGCAATACAAAGAAACACCTCATACGAAGCCTACTCATTCCCACCTTATGTTACCAGTGCCAACCATGGACACCTACAACAAAATATAAACAAAACTTGGTCACCATGGAAATGAGATGTCTGCTTGAGTGACTGGAAGGAATGAAATCAGGAATGAGATTATAAGGGAGAGAATTGGAACGGAACCAATCCTAAACTACACACAGTGACAACGAATTAAGTAGTTTGGCCATTAGGAGAGAATGTCTTGGAATTCCATACCTTAAAAGGCAGGGATTTTCAACCTGGTGCCTGGGGGCCGGATGTGGCCTGCGGCACCATTTCATGTGCCCCCCCACTGCCTCCACCACACCAGGAAGTGCCCATGTGGTGGAAGAAGGGCAAAATGGCCATCCAGCCCCCGAAGCTGTCTGAGGGAGCATGACCCAGCCCCTGGCTTTAAAAGGTTGGGAACTCCTATTTCGAGGAATGTGGGGAAAGAGGAGAAGGACAGAAACCAATCCAGAGGACGTTGGCGATATAACATCAAAGATATATTACAACAATGCCAAATGTCACTGGTGGAGAGTGCTCAAAGTGCCAGAGCAAGAGACTAGTATCTCCCTCAAAACAAGGAGTAGGAGGAGAGGAGGAGGAAGAAGAGGAGGTGGAGGTGGAAGAAGACTTAAAGAAAGCCAAGAGGAAAAGCTGTGAGTAGGCCTATCAATTAGGCTCAGTGCTTAAGATGCTGAACTTGATGACTGGAAGGTTGGCATGTCACCAATTCGAGACCCGAGTACTACATGACCGCGTGAACTCCTGTCTCAGCTCCTGCCAGCCTAGCAGTTTGAAAGCAAGACATTGCGAGTAGATAAATAGGGACCACTTTGGCGGGAAGGTAAACAGCATTCTGCGCACTCCAGTGTCTAGTCATGCCTGCCACATGACCACAGAAACATCTGCAGAGGCAGACAGCGCTGGCTCTTTGGCTGTAGATGGAGATGAGCACCGAACCGTAGAGTTGAATATGACTGGCTTTCAAGCAAGGGCGGCCTTTAGCTTTACCTTCTGAGCTCAAGCTCCCAAGTGGAAACCAAGAAGAGACTGCAAAAATTGCAAGTTATTCTGCCTCTCTTTCGCCTTTCTCCCTCTCTTTTTCCCCTGCATTTTAGAAAGCGACATAGCAGGCCCAAGCTTTGATTTACTCAGCAGCAGCTTAGCACCATCTTTCTAAGAATAAACCACAGAATGGTTGTGAGTCACGATGACACATAGGGATGGAATGATTGCACTGTTGGGGTCCGAGACTGTTATTAGACCGTGTAGCCTTATAACAGGTAACAAAGAGCTGGGGAGGGGGGAATGCCCTGGGTATTTGTATGTGGCGTCAAAGGTTCCCCCATGCCTTTTAATTCCCATGTTTCCTGAGACAACCTGTTCTGCTGGATGTGGCAATGCGGGTCTACATAAAACCAAATAGAGGGCTCAGCGATTCCTTAGAATTTAGCACAGGAGTAGAGAACAGGACTGTGGTGGCTTAGTGGTTAAGACACTGAACTTGACGACTGGAAGGTCAGCAGTTCGAGACCCGAGTGCTGCACAATGGAGTGAGTTTCCGTCTCTGTTCCAGTTCCTGCCAAACTAGCAGTTCAAAAGCAAGATGTTGCATGTAGATAAACAGGGGCCACTTCGGTGGGAACCAGAATGATTAGGGGACTGGAACACCTTCTTTACCATCTGAGGCTGCAACGGTTGGGCCTTTCCCACTCTTGAACGACGGCGTCTAAGAGGTGACCTGATTGAAGTTTATAAAATCATGCACGGTGTGGACAAAGTAGATAAGGAAAAACTGTTTTCCCTATCGCACAACACTAGAACTAGGGGACACTCGATGAAACTTTTGGGTACTAGTTCTCAAACAAATAAGAGAAAGTACTTTTTCACCCAGAGGATCCCTGGTCTATGGAACTCCCTGGCAGAAGAAGTGGTGACAGCTGTCTGTCTTGACAGCTTCAAGAAAGGATTAGACAAGCACATGGAGGACAAGGGTATCAATGGCTATAATTAAGTATACCTAAGAACAACCTCTGGGTTGGCGAGATAGGCAGGATATCTCTCAATGCCATTTCCAGGGAATCCTTAGCAGGTGAAGGCACCTGCTTGGGAATCCCCTGAAGCAAATGGTGAGCCACTGTGTGAAACAGAAGGCTGGACTGGATGGGCTCCTGTGGCCTGTAATCCAGCAAGGCTGTTCTTATGTGAAGGTAAACAGCATTCCACACACTCTGGTGGCTAACCATGCCTGACACATGTCCATGGAAATGTCTGCAAACATAGATGGCGCTGGCTCTTTGGCTATAAATAGAGATGAGCACTAAACCCTAGAGTCAGGTACGACTGGCTTTCAAACAAGGGTGACCTTTTATCTTTACTAAATAGGTACCACTTTGCCAGAAAAGGTAACAGCATTCCATCTGCTCCAGTGTCTAGTCGTGCCTGCCACATGACCAGGGAAATGTCAGCAGATGCAGACACCACCAGCTCTTTGGCTATAAACCGAGATGAACACTGAACCCTAGAGTTGGATATGACTGGCTTTCAAGCAAGGGCAACCTTTACCTGGATTTACCTAGGGAACCTTAAAATCCAGGGCCAAATTGAGCCCTCTTGCAATCCCATCTGGCTTTCTGAGGTTCCCCTGAGTGACATCCACAATTCCCGATAATGTAATGATTTGATTTTTCTTTATCTTTGGTGTGAGTTCTTTCCTTCTTGTTCCAATGCCTCTCCTAAGGCTTCGGGATAAGCAGGGTGAGATTTATATGGTGACATCTTGGCTTTCACTCTTCTGTCTTTAGGACCATGGTGACTTAGTGGTTAAGATGCTGAACTTGATGACTGGAAGTTCTGTGGGTCAGCAGTTGGTGACCTACGTACTGCAAGATGGAATGAGCTTCTGTCATCTGTCTGAGCTCCTGCCAGCCTAGCATTTCAAAAGCAAAAAAAATAATTTAAAAAATTTGCAAGTCGATAAATAGGTACCACTTTGGCAGGAAAGGTAACAGCTTTCCGTGTGCCCCAGTGTCTAGTCATGCCACTTGGCCACAGAAACATCTGCAGACAGCACTTCATTTGGGTGAAGTGATCTCTACACTGGATCACTCCTTGCAATCAACGTCGGATTCCTTTGAAAGGCTGCTTCCAGTGTTGTGGTGCGCTCCCAACCCAGCAGCAAGCATGCTGGTGAGTGTTGGCTTTGCAGGATCCCACCACAATTATCCCACAAAGATGCATTGGTTACCAAGTTCTTAAGCACAGATAAAAGTTTTAGTGGAAAACTTAAACAATCTTAATTTGGGATAGTTTATGGCCAACCTTGGTTAATAAGTGGCCTACCAGCTGGGGTGATTGCCATCAGCCTAGGCAAGCACTGCTGAAGGAAGATGGGATCTGTAGTCCTGATCTATTTGGAAGGCCATTGGGCTCCCCATCACTCTCTTAGGGACCATTATCTCCTATGTCCTAAAGTTGATAGGTAAAGGTAAAGGTCACCCTTGCTCAAAAGCCAGTCATATCTGACTCTAGGTTTCAGTGTTCATCTCTGTTTCATAGCCGAAGAGCCAGTGCTGTCCGCTCCTGCAGACGTTTCCATGGTCGTGTGGTAGGCATGACTAGACACCGGAGCACACGGAACGCTGTTTACCTTCCCACAGAAGTGGTCCCTATTAGAGATGTCCTTATTTTCTGCATCCCAACCATTACAGAAGTGTCATGGATGGGAAAAAAGAGAAACAGGTTATAGCTTTATCTAAATCAGATCCAGAAAGAGCTTTATGGCAAGAACGAACATTCATGACAGCACACAAGAGCAAAACCAAATTAAAAGATGGAGGAAGGAACTCACTGGGCAAGGAACATCATTAAAGGAGTATACAGATGAGGAACTCAACCTCCCCACATCATTTGGAGGGCCCAGAATAGGCTAAGGGTTGGAGTCTCTACATTTAAGACCAACATGCTCAAGTAGGGGCTGATGGCGGACAACGACACACGGTGTGAATGTGGAGAGATTCAGAATCCAGCTCCTGTCGATTACTGCCAGAAACATGTGCCAATGAGGACTTGCTGTAGGTTTGGCCAATGACAAGCCAAGAAAGTGGCTTTATTTTTGGCATTCCAGGGTTTGATTGGGACATGAAAGAAGAAGAAGAATCGAAATCAGAATGGACTAATGTGACTTTGGATTTTGGACATGGTGTAAAATAGCCATTTAAAAAACCAACCAAACAGGAAAAGCTCAGAGAGTCACTTCCATTTTGTTTTAGGGGCTTGACTCAACTTATGCTTAGAGGACCACAGTAGCTAAAGTACTAGCACATGGAAATGGGGGAGTTTGGACATGGGGAAGTCTCTGAGGGCTGCACACAGCCCATGGGGCACAATATGCCCACCACATGAGACTAGGTTAGTACTATCTTTCACAGCACTACACTATGCCATACAGCAGGGGTTCCCAACCTAAGGCCTGTGTGCCAGATCCAACCCACAGTGCCATTTCATGTGGCTCCAATGGCATTTGAGAAACAAAATGGCCACCCCCATCATTCAGGCAGGGCAAAATGGCTGTCCAGCCCTCGAAGCTGACTGTGAGAGTGTGACCCGGCCCCTGGCTTGAAAAGGTTGGGAACCCCTGCCACACAGTAAGGAGTTTCTGGGTTCTGGCAGCTGTTTCCTTGTTCTGCCTTCTATTCAACAAGCCCAAGGCAGAGTCCATGGCTCTCTTCCTCACCACCTGATCTTCACGACGACCCTGTGAGGGAGGTCAGGTCGAGAAAGAAAGCTCGCCTAGACCATTTCAAGGGGATTTGAACCTGGAGCTCTCATGACACTATCCAATGCTCTCTAACCACAGCACCACGCTGGCCTATGGGGAACATGAAAGCAGGTCTCCCAAATGTCAGCTGTAACCTTCTATTTACCCCAGTGCTTAAAGCAGGACCTGGGGCTCTTTGCTGTGTGCCAACCGCGACCATTCTAGCAGCATTGATTCCTCCAGACATCACACACACACACACACACACACACACACACACACACACACACACACACACACACACACACACACACACACACACACACACACACACCATCATCATCAGGCACTCGGAGAGATGTCCAAAACTGCAACATGTCCTAACGCTGCTGGGGAACAAACGAGGCCTGAAATCTTTAGCTCTAATTAAATAAATAGAATTTTCTGCCTCCTCTTGTATGAATCACACAGTGAATCAGAAGGAAGGGGGGTTTGGAATACAAAGAGAGGGAAAGCAACACACACACACACACACACAGACACTGCACTGCAGTGAATGTCACACACTCAGGCGTGCTGGTCTGAATCTGAGGCAGGGACTCAATTCAAGTAACGGTTTGCAGTCTTCTTCTGGTCACCTCTCCAAATGGGTTGGACTACAGTTCCTAGTGTTTCTCAACCTTTGGTTTTCCGACTTCAGTTCCCAAAAGCCTAAATCAGTCGATTGGCTGATCAATGCTTTTGGGGAATTAAAGTTCAAGGGTGGGAAACACGGAGCCCATCTCTATGCCGGCTGGAGGGATGGACATTGTAGTACCACGGGAAGCTGGGAAATCTCCCTCAGCCATCCCCAGGATTTGAGATGAAGATTGTCTTGATCTCTACATGTCAACAAGCCTTCATCGCCATCGATAAGACCATCCCCGTGCTAGCTTTCGGCTTCCCATTACATATCATTTACCCGCTTTCCCCGCCCATGCTTAATGGTATCGGAAGACATGGACTATGTGATTCATGTAAGTGTATGCCAAACAAGACTTGTTTGTTTCAAATGTGTTGCAGGTCTCAGAGAGGACCTTTTGGAGTAGAAGATGTGACTTTCTTACCACCCTCAAGGAAAAGGCATGGTTTGTTTTTTTAAATCAAAATAAATAAAGGAAAGCATCATACAAGTGCAAACACACAGATGCACAAACAAACACAGAGCAGAGAGAGAGAGCGTTATTTAGTGGAAAGAGGGACATACACAGGACATGTGGGTTCGAATCTCTGCTTAGCCATGGAATCTCACTGGGTGGGATGTGTGGAAATGATAAAACCACTCCTTAAATATTTAATTTATCTTGAAAGTTGATAGATAGACAGACAGACAGAAAATCTTAACAAACATATAAACTACTACATGCATCAGACACCAGTGGGAGCTTATATGTTGTTGTTCAGTCGCACAGTCGACTCCGACCCTTTGCGACCCCATGGACCATTTTCCTCCAGGCGCCTCTGTCCTCCACCATCCCCCTCAGCCCTCCCAGCTCTGTGCCCATTGTGTCTATAATACCATCTAGCCATCTCATCCTTGGCCTCCCCCTTCTTCTTTTGCCCTCCACCTTTCCCAACATCAATGCCTTCTCAAGTGAATCCTCCCTTCTCATTTGATGTCCAAAGTATTTTAGCTTCATCTTTACAATTTGACCTTCCAATGAGCAGTCAGGGTTAATTTCTTCTAAGATTGACCTGTTTGCTTATATAGAGTTTCATTTAACTATTCTCTGTATGTCATTAGATTTTATTTATATATTTGTCCCCTCGTTCCAGAAAGATAAAAAAATCTTGCTCTGGTCTTACCCCTTTCGTTAATACATAGCCTATAAATTCTCTAAAGACAGTTTATTTTTTTAATGACAGCTTTACCATAGCACTGAAAGGCTCTGCCAAAAATATGGGATACAAACATCTGTAAGCATAAAAGAGACCCTGTATCTGTTCTGTTTCCCTGCCTCTAGATTCAGGAACAGGCGACTTCCCCGTGCAAGAGATTCCCAACACACTCACAATATTCCCTGAGCGGAGTGAGTTCCTTCTGCAAAAATCCTTTCAACCTAGAATAATTTCTGACATGAAATTATCACTATTATCTGCTCCAGAGGGTCGAGTCCTTTTCAAAGTTAAGATTCAGAGGGGTGGAAAAAGCATAAAGTGGGTGAGAAAATGAGTGGCTGAAAGGGTTCGTTCCTTCTGTGACATTCTGTGACGTCAGTTTCAAAGGTGCTGTGAATCCACTCCAGGTTTTAGTTTGACCCATGAAGGAGTTACTGAAGGGGCTCAGGCTATTAGTGGGCTTCAGTTCAGCACCTTGGAGAACACTAGCAAACTGTAAATGAAAACACAGCGTGGATTCACAACACCCCTGAAATCGGAGTCGCCCGCCACCACAACTTGCGATTTTGGCACGGAGGCAAACGGGACCCAAGGGGCAGCCATCTCAGGGCTATTTTAAAAAAAAAGTACAACACCACATGCATTAATTTTAGCTGAAGTCTGCAAAAACAAATCAAATCAACAAACAGTTGCTGGAGCAATTCCTCTTGCAGCTCTAGCTGCTTATAAGCCTGCCTTATTTTTTTTTATTTGCCTTTCTTATTGCAGAAAAGGAATTTGCCCAGCTGCCAATGTTTATCCTGATTATGTCTCCCTTCTTCCGACACATAAAATATTCCTTGCCACAAGATTTCAGAGCGGTATAAATAGGCAGCTTTCGCAGGTTGGCTTTTTCTTTTCTGCATACAAACATATCGAAATGCAAACTCTTATATGCGCCCCAACAGCCTTGCAAAGTTCTGACATTCACTCTGGCAGATGCCTCATAATATCTCAGGGCTGACTGGCTGGATGCTTTGATCACCATGGCAAACAGGATGGGCGGTGGGTCTTTGTAAAGTGGGATAAAAGGGCTGGCAGTGGAGGCACCTGCCTCCCCTTGAAACCACCATGATGGAGCATACAGAAGTGCTCTTACCTATGCCATACAGGCAAAAATCCCAGCATGGATCTGGTCATTGCTATGCAAGTTTGGGTACGGTGCTGGGTACAAATTCAGCTGAGAGCTTAAAGCAGGGGTTCCCAATCTAAGGCCAGTAGGCCAGATCCGGCCTGTGGCACCATTTCATGTGGCACCCCCACCCCTCCAAGGGCATTCGAGAAACAAAATGGCCAAAAACCCCTCCCTTTGAAGATGTTGTGACAAAATGACTGCCTGTTGAGTCCGGGCAAAGAAGTAATCTAACCAGCAGGATTGGGTTAACAACAGTGATCTTTATTCAGCTCATGATCCGGACTGGGGAATATGTACATGGTGGCCTGCTTATATACCGTGGATTTAGCCATTACAACAAGAAGATACATTTCGGCGGGCTTCCGGAGACGCGGGAACATTCAACACAGCGAATCAGTGATCTAGGCTGCTTGTTTGAAATACAGTGCGCGCCTATAGAAAATGGCATGCGGCTTCACCTTAGACTTCCGGCGAAGCTGACACACAAATAATAATAAAATGCTTGGACATGCCCCTATCATGCAGGCAGGGCAAAATGGCTGTCCAGTCCTCAAAGCAGACTAAGAGAGCATGGAACAGCCCCCAGCTTGAAAAGGTTGGGAACCCCTGGCTTAAAGGTAGCACATCCTAACCTCAACCATCGACAGCAAAGCTCAGAGCTACAGAAGCCTTCATATCACAGGTTAAACGTCTCCCTTGCTCAAAAGCCAACCATGTCTGATTCTACATGGCGGTGCTCATATCCGCTTACAGCCAAGGAGCCTGCGCTGTCTGCATCTGCAGGCATTTCCACGGTCATGTGGCAGGCATGACTAGACACCGAAACACAAGGAACGCTGTCACCTTTCCTGCTGAAGAGGTACCTGTTTATCTACTTGCAATTTCCGTGCTTTCGAACTGCTAGCTTGGCAGGAGCCGGGACAGATGACAGGAGCTCACTCCATCGTGCAGCAGTCGGTTCTCAAACTGCTGACCTGCTGACCTTCTGGACATCAAGCTCAGCATCTTAACCACTAAGCCACCACACCCCATCAAAGAGGCAGAGGAGGGGGGAAAGGAAATATTAATGGGGAAACCAACCAGGATCTATGCCCTGGTCAAGAAAGACCTGCTGTTCTATTGCTTACCTTCTTTTCCTTCCCTTCCCTCTGAGCCTGTGGATTGTCTTATCTTTCAAGATCAAAAGTGCCTGGGGAAATGCATGCACTTTGTAAGTGTCAATAATAGTGATTTCAACCAAGAAGTGGAATAAAATGAGCCTGCATCCGTGTTTACGACAGCCGTGGGCACATTTACAGCTGACATTACCGTGTTTAGGCATGCACGGGTATGTTTTACGGCTGTTGTAAATGTGCCTGGTTCCACTTCCAGGTGCAGCGGAGGCAGTGGCAGGCCACATGAAGTGGTGTTGTGGGCCGGGGCTGACCCATGGGAACCCCTGCTTTAAACAAAGTTAAAACTAAGTCTTGAGGGCAAGAAATCTGACTGTCTGAAAGTGAAGTGCGGAGACACGAATGCAGTAAACCCATTCGTGTAGATTCACAGAGACTTGGACTCCTGGGAACTGAAGTCCAAGAACACCTGGAGTGTCAAGTTTCAGCACCACTGTACTTGGACTATGGTCTTCTGTACTTACCTAGCCAATACGACAGAACCTTTCGCCTTCTACTTGTAAGTCTGCGTCCTGTTTTGAGCAAATGACTTCAGGTTTGGCCAGTTGGGACCTAACAAAACAAAGACCTGGCCCAGTGGTTCCCAATGTGGGACAAGAAGAAACAATCTACTGTACTCTGCCTGTTCACAGCAGGGATAAATGGAAGTGTACATTTAGATCAGTTGCTCCCAATGTGGGACCCACGCCCCACAGGGGGACTTCACTTCCCAGAAGCCTACGTCAGTACATTGGCTGATCAGTGCTTTGGGGAATTGACTTAGGCTTCTGGGAGTTGAAGTCCAAAAACCAACAGTTGTGGAACACTGGCCTAGTGCAGTGTGGTGTAGAGTAAAATGTTTTGCATGGTGTTGAGCCTTGGGAACTGAAATGCTCACCCATCCCTCCCCTGTGAGCATTTCCTTTTTAAGTCCTCAGGTGTCTAGCCCTCATGTTCTCACACCTTCTCTGATTCCAGGCAGAACAAGGTTTCCTGCACAGAGCTGGGCAGAGGGGTGGGCGAGTATTTCAATTTCCAAGGCTCAACATGGTGGAAAACATCTTACCCGTTGCCATGAATCATGAAAGGGAAACAATGTACACTACAGGGTGTCTCATAAATCCTACCCAGCCACAAAGAGAGTAGGGCCCTGCTGGGGGAGGGAGGAAGTGTTCCTATTGGGCTTCTGGGCAGAGGGGTGGGGCAAACTCTATGCTGGGAGAAGGGAGGTAGTGCTCCCATTGGACTGCTGGGCAGAGGGGCGGGGCATGTGCCCATGGAGAGGATGGGTAGGGACTTACGGGCTGGGTAGGGACTTATGGGCCACCCAGTAGATATAAATGGGATCAATCTGAATAAATGGCTTAATCTGAATAGTTATTTGAAACTAGCTGATTACTCGGCTTCACTCGGGTTTTTCTTTTCTTTAACATAGGCCAGCCTTTCCCTCTTGGAAACCTTTTGGGGTGTATGTGGGTCACTCCTGCCTCCCTTCCTCTGTCTCTCTCTTCCCGCAACCGTCTCGCTTCTCCATTGATGGTCACTTACCACCCTTACCACTCCTGTGCCCTCCTGGCCCTCTCAAGGGCCTCCATCACCAAAACTGTGCCAGCCTGACCAGGCCCCGGGTTCTATGGCGTGCTTTCCCTCAGGGAAACTGATGTGGACCAGAAGTCTCCAACAGCAGTGCCCAACGGCATACACCCTCACATGGGGCTTGTGACCCCCCAGTGCTGATCTCGCATGCCCATTTGTCTTCCACTTACTGTGAAAACTACAGCTGAGCTCAGAGGTCTACAGCTGAGCTAGTCAGATGATGTCACAATCTCAACCTACCTGGGACTATGACATCAGCCATTTACATCACTGGGAAACACACACATTGTATAGATCAATTGCATCCCAATTTGGGGGCGTACGCCCCCTATGGGGCTCGTGACCCCTGCAGTGCTGATCTTGCAAGCCCAAAGTATGTATGTGCCAAATTTCAGCGGAATCGGTCCAGGGGTGTGGGTGCCTTTCAAGCACATACAAACATAGATTTCGGTTTTATAGCTATAGATATGATGCTTGAGACAAGCTTTGCAGATACCCTGGACTGCCAGAAAGACAAACAAGTGGATCTCAGAGGAAATCAAGCCTGAACTATCCATTTCTGGAGGCAAAAAGAAAAAAAAAGATGAAACTTGAGTTTGCAGGTGCCGTGCAAGGCTGTTGAATGTAGGATATTTTGGAGACCTCTCATTCATAGGTTCACCATAAGTCGTAAGTGGACTTAACAGCTCATAATCACATGAAAAATCTGAATAGCCTTTCACAGGCCATGTAATCCAATTTCTTTTTTGAAGAATTTTCATTTGGGAAAAGAGCCCTGGATATGACCAGAAGCTGTATTGATCATGGCGTTACAGGGTTGTATCCTCAGTCAGCAGTTGGTTTTGCTTCAATTGATGAAACAAGTTTCTAGATCTCATGGTTGTTGAGAACAGTGTCAGCAAATGGCTGTGCCTTCCCTCCCAGTCGACCACATGCATTCAAAGGGTGAATCGGCAAAACAGAGGACATGCAAACAGAATGTATTCAGGACACCCCAAATATGTATGGTTTATTCAGATCACAGAAGCTGTTTGGTTTTTACTTTGGTGTTGTTGTTGTTGTTGTTTTGGTTACGGGATCTACAGAATTTTTGTTTTACGCAGCGTACACCAAGCGGAGTGGAGGAGCTTCCACTGTGACCTTATCCTCTCCTTCCAATTCAAATGCAAATCCAGCTTATTAGCTTGTTTCATGTCACACCCAAGTACAAGAAGCATATCCGGGGGAAATGAATAAGCTTTGTGATCCACGGCGGGTTGGAGGAGGGTCAGTTGTTTATTTTAATTTTTTTGCTAGAGGTTTATACACCCTTGTCTGACTATTCATGTCCCTTGAAGGTTCCCTGCAAGCTGTTTTTATGATACCTCGATGTCTCGCTATACTCCACTGTCAGACGCAAGAGCGATTTACATATTCAAGAGCTCGGTGCCAAACCTTCTCTACACAATATTGCCAGCATCTCTTTTGGGATTCAGGAAGCTGGAAAGGCGGGGAGGGAGGCTCAGGAAACCCTACATCTCACAGGGAGGAAGGGAGCATTTTTCTGGTGAAAGACAGAAATTCACATCTTCGGCAATCAATGCAAGAGCTTCCCTTTCTTCCACTTTTCCTCATTAAAAAGCCACGTGTTTCTCCACAAATGGAAGAAAGCCACGAGCAACTTCCTTACAATCGAGATCTTTCTCATCCTGCCCACAAGGCATCTGATCTCAGGAAGGAAATAGCATTGGTAGTTGCCTGAAATAGAAGGCAAGGTTCCTCCACCTTCATTAGTTGTGCTATCTATCTATCTATCTATCTATCTATCTATCTATCTATCTATCTATCTATCTATCAATCAATCAATCAATCTATCTATCTATCTATCTATCCATCTATCCATCTATCCATCTATCTATCTATTAGATCCACACCTGCTGACAGTTCTTCTTCAACTTACCCACTGAAAGTACCTAAGCCCCTGTAGGTTTACTGCGGGCAGCCACCTTGCCCAACAACATTCTTTCAGATATGCCATACGATGAGATAGTGCCATTAAAGGAAAAGTGCCACCACATCTTCCTACAATATAGTTCAGTGATGGCCAACCTTGGCAATCCAGGTGTTCTTGAACTTCAATTCCCAGAAGCCCTGATCAGCAAGAGTGCTGACTTGGGCTTCTGGGAATTGAAGTCCAAAAACACCTGGAGTGCCATGGTTCGCCATAGCTGAATATTATAGTTCAATAAAGAAAAGGAGCATAGGGGGGAAAGGATTCTGGAATCCCTGTGAACATCTCTCATACCTCCCAAAGTATCCACAGAAGGGTTCGGAAATTCTCTAACCTTCCATTTAATGTGGATTTTATCAGTGAATTTATTACATGTATTACAAATAATGTCCTATTTTTTAAAGACCTATGGCAAGGGTGCCCAAACTTTTCAGGCTGCTGGCTGGTCACATGGTTGAGCATGCCAGTCATATGGTTCCTCCCACCTGAAGCAGGGAGAGGAGTGAGGGCTGGGTGAATTGGCATCAAGCACCAGATCCTGCCCACAGGCCATAGTTTGGACACCCCTGGCCTATGGTCATAAACAATAAAGATATTACATACTTAAAAATAATGTGTCCACCTTAATGCTAGATGATGGCCTTAACTATGATCCAGAAAACTCTTCTCAATTTTCTTATGGAAAAGCTAGTCAAAGTGCAACCATCTTCATATGAGTTAGTCAGAAAAAAATGGCTTCTGTTTGTCCTTCTTATATTCTTTAACAAATTGCTTGTCAAGAAACCGAGAACCTTCCAATTCCGCCCGCAGGTTTAGTAGATGGCCTTCTGTCATGTAGACCAAAGATGGTCAGATGTTGAGTTCCTAGAATGCACCGCCTTGGCTTTTTTTCCTACTAGAACCCCAAAGTTTACCCCCAACCCCAAAGCTAAATGCAAAAGAGTGAATGGAAGAGCAAAATTAAAACACAGTCATTTTATTGATCCCTCCATGAACCAAGATGAGTCACAATACTGGAACTTCACCAGTTCAGATGGCAGAGAATTTTCCTCATTTTGTTTCTGGCAATGAATCCCAACAATCTGCAAACTTTTGATAAATGGGTTAGAAGGAACATGAGGAACATGAAATATTTTTAAAGTGTGAATATTGAAAAAAAATTAAACTGACAAATGAATTTACAGTTACTCCAGATCAAAGGGTGAGAGCCCTGGCCGCCAAAGACTTCCACCTGCAATGGGGTGACTTCCACCTGCAAAGGGCCGGACTTCTCCCAACCTGCGCCCACCCACCTAGAGGGGAGAAATGCTGCCTCCACGTCCCCGCCGGGGCGAGGGCTTCAAAGGGTTGGTTTTTGTTGGATTCCCCTTGCCGCTACATGTGGAGCACCAACCGCTCCCATCGCTCTGCCAGCCGGCACCCTCTTGGCTTCTTATGTGGCCTGGCCGATCATGAGAGGTGAGAGAACATGTGATGGCTGGCGCTATGGCGGGGGATAGCAAGAACCATTGCCATCTGTATGCTAGTTTATAACTCGGCAACTACTGGAGTGATAGGAAATGTCTCGGACTGTTCTGGGGGGAGGATAAAGGACCATGGGCTGACTAGGGTATTGTTATTACTGCCTGTTCTGATATTGTATTATTGCACTTTTTATTGTACTGTGTTTCTTGATACTTTGATATGATGATATTGTTTTTTGATTCTTGCTGTACTGATTGTATTTTGTATTGTATATTGACATGTTGTTTAGCCGCCCTGAGTCAGCGCAAGCTGAGAAGGGCGGGATATAAATTAAAAATTGAATTAAATTGAATTATTGTATAAAATTTACACTATGTTTGTGCAGAAGCTTAGCAGGTGGTTACCCCTGGCAAAGAAGTTACTTTGCCTTTTATTTGTTATTGTCAAACCACAGGAGATTAGAAAGCTTGGCTGATCTACTTGAAACTACCCTATTAGATTCTAATATTATCTAGCTTCTGCTCACTCACAATCTGTTCCAGTCTAGGGAAGTTTGGTGGCTTCTTAGAACCACATCTCCTCAAATCCAACAGATAGTAGAATTCTTGGACCCCATCTCTAATCTAGACCTTGGTTAGCGTTTCCTCTTACTCTGGTTGGTAGCTTGAAAACCTACCTTAGGTGTCTTCTGCATAACCAAGAAACCACTGATCGATGAGATCAATATAAAAAGCATGCTCTAGAAATCTGTTACCATTTTAATTCAAGACTTTGGATACGGAATACATTGGCCAATGGCCAAGGAAAGTCCTCAGATTGGCAGTGTCAGCCAGTGAATATGGGAAAATAGGATTTCCCTACCCTGTTCATCTCCAGGGTTTTTGAAGGATGAGGGCTCATGCAGGCTTTGAAAGATCTCAAGATCTTCAGGTGTGCAAAAATTGCTTTGGGAGAAGACTCCTTAAGCAGGTATCTCCTCACCAAAGAGTCCAACTCACAACTGATCATGCTCAGTGGAATGAAAATAATAGTAGCTATTTTGAGGGTCTGCAGGGAGAGATTAATGACTGAGGGAAAATGTGAAATGGTGTGAAGTTGGATTTCTGAACAGAAACAGTCCACACTGCAACATTTTGTTGCTAGTTTCAATTGCACACACACACACACACACACACACACACACACACACACACACACACACACACACGTTGGCATTGTCAGCATGTTCCAAAATAGAGGATAAGTCAATGAATAAAGAAATGTTTACTTTAAAATCAGAAAGTGCCTTGGAAATCCAGAGGAGTTTTTTTAAAAAAACATCTTAGAACCAAACCATTTCAAGCAGAACTATAACAGCTCCAGCAAAGAAGATCATTTGATTGGGAGCGGACAAGTTCCAGAGACTCACTTCCATAGGCCTGGATACAGTAGTAAGAGAATGACCCTCAACATCATCTGAATGGATATGAGCCTCAACTCCATCAACTCAGATCCAGGAAGAACGTTATAGCAAGAACAAACATTCTTGAGGGTCTTGTTGTTGCTGTTCAGTTGCATAGTCGAGTCCAACCCTTTGTGACCCCATGGACCGCTGCACACCAGGCACTCCTATCATCCACCATCCTTCGCAGCCCACTCAGCTCTATGCCCACTTCGTCTTGAAGGTACACAAGAGCAAATTCAAATTAGAAGATGGAAGAAGGAGCTCACTGGACAAGGAATGGCATTAAAGGAAGATATGGCTGAGGAACCCAACCTCCCCTATGTCACTTGGAGGACCCTGAATAGGCTGAGGGTCGGAGTCCCTAAATGCAAGACCAACATGCTCAAGTGGGGGCTGCTGGCGGACAACAACACACAGTGTGAATGGGGAGATGCAGAATCTAGCTAATTTACTAGTCTGCCGATTACTGCCAGAAACATGCATCAATGAGGACTTAAGTTTGGGCAATGACAAAGCCAAGAAAGTGGCTTCATTTTGGCAGCCCAGGGTTTGATCGGGACAGGAAAGAAGGAGAAGCAATAAAATTGCATGGGAATTTTTTTTCCCCTTTGAAAAGCAGGATCTTCCTCCCTTCCCTCTCTCCTACTAATAATAACTCACAAAAAGAGTTGGTATGGTCTCAAGAAAGAAGGTTAAAAATGATCATGATTGGTAGCTCTTTCCGAGAAACACCAGAGTGTGGAATGCTACTAATTTAAACAAGGAATTAGGGGCTGCTATACAGTGCAGTACAGTGGTACCTCATACAACAATTTTATTCCACGGGGCTTGTTGTTGTACGAAACAATTGCTATACGATTCATGAATCGTATAGCGATGTTCCCTATGGGATGCATCGTAAATGATTTTTTTTTGCGAAGAGGTTTTTCCCATTGAAAAATTGTTGTACGATTTTTTCCATAGGGAAAATAGTTATGTGGGACACCATTCCCCCCCCACACACACACACACACACATACCTAATTGTTATGTGATTTCGTTGCTATTTGGGGCAATTGTTGTATGAGGTTCCACTGTACTTCCAAACCCTTCCATAGCAGTTACTTATTACTATTCTTCTTATTTTATATAAAAATGATCTCTTTATCATCGCTAGGAAAAAAATATTTGGGGGGACCATATACCAGATTCTGGATGGTGCAGAGAAAACCAACTTTTCCATGTTTGACTATTTTCCCAAAGTAACATAAATTGTTATTTGTTAAAAATCAGAAAGCTGGATACCTTTGGTTGCTGGTACAACATGCTATCTCTTGACACACATCTCAATACCCATAGCCAGCAGCACGGGCCAGCAGCTGAATCATGCGGCCCCATAAGCCCCAACCAGGAGAAGTGGGAATAATGGGAGTTGTAATTCAACCCCCTGGAGGATTTGTGGGTATCTACACCAGTGCTATCTCAATCTGCTTAGAGATGATAACAATGTACACAACTGCACCATTCATGCACATGATAGAGCCCTTAAAGTGGAGTGGCAGGATTCCAGACTGGTGGAAGTACACCCCAAAACACTATACCTTCACCACCAAAAGAACAACGTTACTTCCCACTGAGCAGAATCCTCCTGCTGATTTACAACTGAGTACGCTGACGGTGAGGCGGAAGGTCAGCAGTTCTATTCCCGAGTACTGCAGGACGGAATGAGCTCCCGTCTTTGTCCCAGCTCCTGCCAACCTAGCAGTTTGAAAGCAAGCAATTGCAAGTAGATAAATAGGGTCCACTTAAGTGGGAAGGTGACAGCATTCCGTGCGCTCCGGTGTCTAGTCATGCCTGCCACATGACCACGTAAACATATGCAGAAGCAGACAACGCTGGCTCTTCGGCTTTGAAACAGAGATGAGCACTCGACCCTAGCAAGGGACTTTCGAGCAAGGGAAACCTTTACCTTTACAGCAATAGAGACTGCAGTGGCTTAGTGGTGACTACACTGAACTTGATGACTGGAACATTAGCAGGTCAGCAGTTTGAAACCCAAGTGCTGCATGACAGAGTGAGCTCCCGTCTCAGTCTCAGCTCCTGCCAACCAAGTAATTTGAACGCAAGAAATTGCAAGTCGATAAATGGGGACCACTTTGGTGGGAAGGTAAACAGCATTCTGTGCACTCCAGTGTCTAGGTATGCCTGTCACATGACCAAGGAAACATCTGCAGGTGCAGATAGCACTGGCTCTTTGGCTATAAACAGAGAGGAACTCTGAACCCCAGAGTCAGATACGGCTGGCTTTCAAGCAAGACGCAAGAGTGACCTTACCTTATCTTACAGCAACTTGCATAAACTTTGGTGGCAAATTGCTACTCCTTAACAAAGTATTGATTGTAATCTTGAGTGTTCATCCACCTGGACAACCAGGTGTGCACCCAGGAATTCAACAACCACCTTGAAAACCTGTGGCAATTTGCTGCTAATATTTATGTGATCTGCTGCTAATATTTACACAAGCTTAGCAACCAGATTGTGGCTATCAAGTAAGAACTGTAATATAATGAAAGGTTTGTAATTTAAGTAAAGTTCAATAGTTACATCTTGGTTATGGGAAAAAGAATTAAGGAAAATATTTGGCTATTGTAACTAGTTATTTCAGAATTCTAATAACGCCCATTCAAAATGACTTTGAATGCACCATTCCCCCATCACTACAAATACTATAATGAACAACTGTGTTCCAAATCATGCCAAGAGTTCAAAACAATATCCACATTGACTTCATATTACTTCCGCTACTGAAGCCGTAGTCCCACTAGACATTAAAAAGACAAAATTGAAGCTCGTGTACTTTGGATATATCCCAAGATGTCAAGACTCAAAACGACAGTGAAGCTTTAAAAAAGTGAAAAGCAATAGGAAAAGATGAAATCTGAATTTGAGACACATTGACACAGTAAAAGGAGCCACAGGCTTCAGTTTGCAAGATCTACGTGTGGTTATTAACTAATAGAGTTGCCTTAAGTTAGAAGTGAATATTCTGCATATAACAGAATGTCGGAGCATAGGAAAGTTACTTTTCAGAGCTATAATTCCATCAATTCACCACCCTGCAGTTTGGATTCTGGCAGTTCTAGTGCCCAAGAACAAATATTCTTGGTGTTATAAAAGAACAAAATTAAATTAGAAGATGAAGGAAGGAGATTGATGGACAAAGAAAAGCATTAAATGAAAATATGGCTGAGGAACTCCGCCTCCTCTACATCACTTGGAGGACCCTGAATAGGCTGAGAATCGGAGTGCCTAAATATAAGACCAACATATTCAAGTGGGGATGGCCAGTGGACAACAACATGCTGTGCGAATGTAGAGAGATACAGAATCCGGCTCATTTGCAGATTGCTACTGGGAAAATGTTCCAATGAGGTTTTAAGTTTGGGCAACGAGAAAGCCAAGAAGGTGGCTTTGTTTTGGCAGTTTAAAGTTTGACCTAGACACAAAAGAAGAAGCACAAAAGCATACTGTGGTGTGTCTGAAGATAACATCTATAGCAGTGGTGGCGAACCTATGGCATGCGTGCCAGAGGTGACACTTGGAGCCCTCTCTGTGGGCAGTGCCACAATCTGGGGGGGACAAGTAGGACTCCCGTCCCGGGCCCAGAGATGACAGGGGCCCGTCGGTGCCGGGAAACAAACGATGTGCGCATGTGCAAACAGAAAACCACAGGGGCATGGCGGTGCCAGAAAACCACCAATGTAGACATGCACAAGCAGACCATGCATGCGCAGAAACCGTGGGGGCGTAGTAAAATGTGTGTGGGGGTGTGTGTACTGGGCCCGGGAATTTCTGATGTTGGCCCTGTCTGTGGTCACCCACCTCATGCAGTTGCCCCAGCACAAAGTTTGCCTCGCTCCTCTGCCCAGCAGCCCAATGGGAGTGCTTCCTTCCTTCCTTCCCCGGAACAGAGTTAACTCCACCCCTCCCTCCAGCAGCCCAATGGGAGCACTTCCTCCCCCCAGCACAGAGTTCACCCTTCCCCTCTGCCCAGCAGCCCAATGGGAGCATTTTTTTCCTTCCCTGTTGCTGTGTTGGCAATTTGCAATAAATAAGTGGGTTTTGGGTTGCAGTTTGGGCACTCGGTCACTAAAAGGTTCACCATCACTGTTCTGTAGTGACTTGCTGTGAATACCGAAGCGGACTTAAGTTTGGCCAAGGACAATGCCGAGAAGGTGGCTTCATTTTGGCAGTTTAAAGTCCGATCTACACACAAAAGAAAAGTTTCTAGAGCAGTGATGGTGAACCTTTTAGAGACCGAGTGTCCAAACTGCAATCCAAAAACCCACTTATTTATCGCAAAGTGCCAACACGGCAACAGGGGAAGGAGGAAACTCTCCCATTGGGCTGCTGGGCAGAGGGATGGGGCAAACTCTGTGCTGGGCCAACCGCATGGGTGCCACCAGAGAGAGCACCAAGTGCCACCTCTGGCATGCATGCCATAAGTTCTCCACCACTGCTCTAGCGTCAAAAATAACTTTTCTAACCTGAGCTACTAGGAACTCAGAACAATAAAGTACAATACTCTTACAATCTGCTTGCTGCTCTTCCCATGGGGAGCATAGGTTCAAGGCTGGCGAACCATTGACATGCCAGATGTGTTAGACTGCACCTCCCTCTGCCTTTTATCACTGGCAATGCAGGCTGGGGATTCTGGGTGCTGTGATCTGAAACCTCTGGAGTGCCAAAGCTTTTCAACCCCAGTTTAGACTGCTCTTCAGTCAAATCCTGCAATGACTCATGTTATGAACATATCATTGTACAACTAGAATAAACTGATGAGTGTATCCAATAAATAAATAAATAGAGTAGAACAATGTGTTATGCTTCATGCAAACTGGGAGAGAATGTGGGAAAAGATCTCAGAACTAGCTACAGAAATGTCCTTTCCCCCTCCTTTTAAAAAAGAGGAATTATTGCCATCCCCTTAGATTATCGCACAGTATGGAAAGGAGCCCCTATTTAAAATGAGTTGCATGAGAAGCAGAAGACTGTGATTTTTCAGAAGTCGTGAAAAGGACTTTCATTTCCTTCATTGCTCCTTACCCTTTCCCATTAACGAGCCAAAGCATAATAAACGAGCAAACATCATGAAAACGGCAAAATTCATTACACAATATGAGGAATTAAGTGGAATAAGTTGCTCTGTTTGCATAATTTAGACAAATCCCAGAATGCTGAAGGGGAGGGGGAGGTTCTGGTGCCAACTTCCCTTCCCTACATGTGGAGTTTTATTTTATTCACGCTACGGGTTGTTTTATTTATTTTTTTATTTTGTTGGGACACGGGAAACCCGCTCAACTGTGACCGCAGCTCTGTCATTCTCAGGAGACAAAAGATCTCTACGCATTCTTCCCCAACGTCACCCTTTTGCAGTTTCAAGCCCATCCTGCACAATAATAACCGGCAACTTTGCGGATTTTTGGCACAAATGTCACGGGAGAGGGTGACCGGTTGCAACTGAAATGCCTGCAAGAAAATCACATTAATTACAAAGAGCAATTGTTGATTCCACTGGAGGCTCCAAATGCTGCTGACAAACAGGGGGGAAAAACCCCTCTGTTGCTTTTATCCCAGCTAGGGCTATTTGTGATTTGCACACTTCAATTTCTTTTTCCACCCCTTAGCTCTGTGATTGCGAGCCTTGGCACTCCAGGTGTTCTTGGACTTCAATTCCCAGAAGCCCAAGCCCCCGTGAATCCACATGAATGGGGTTTACTGCGATTCATCCAGCCCACGCTGCCCTCGTCGCGTAAAACACGCGTATACAGAGGAAGGGTTAACCCGGAAGAGCCTTAACCAGACGAGCACGTTTTACTTCCACTTCTGGGAGCGACAAGGGCGGTGTGGGCCGGATGAATCACAGCAAACTCCTTCGTGTGGGGCTTGAGCTTCTGGGAATTGAAGTCCAAGAACATCTGGAGTGCCAAGGTTCACCATCACGGCCCTAGTTGCTCTTTGCAAACAGAATATTACAGGGCCCAAAGCCTAAGGCTATAAAATGGGTCTGAAATGAACTACCCTCTACTCTGGACTTAGGCAGCTGCACAGGCAAAAACAGCAAGCCACGTATTTTCCATTCTAAGAGACGTGTAATTGCTTTGGCTCCAACTAGACATGGAAAAGGCAAATCTCTTAGATGCTGCACATGGAAATGTTTCTCCCTACTTCCCCGACAGTTTGCTCATCCCTTACAAACCAGCAGGAGGCAGTAGAATGGCTCTCTGCTGGAAATCGGCAATAGCTTTTACAGAGAAATCCATACTTTTTTAAAAATAAAAAATCCATAGGTTCTCAACCTTGGGTCCCCAGATGTTCTGGGACTTCAACTCCCAGAAACCCAGGCCAGCATACCTGCTGATCATGGCTTCTGAGAATTGAAGTCCAAGAACACCTAAGGGGGCCCACGGTTGAGAAACCCACTCTTGACAATTATGGTGACCCTTTCCAAGATTTTCTGGATCTAGAGTTCTCAGTTGCAATTTCCTTTGTCTAGGGCAGGGGTTCCCAACCTTTTTATGCCATGGACCTGACCATGCCTCCCAGATAGCTGAGTGGGCCAGACCATGCCCCCTCCCAGAAGTAGAACTAAATGTGTCTGATTCCGCGTTTATGACAGCCATGGGTGCATTTACGGCTGACATAAAGGTGTTTACGCATGGGTGAGTGCATTTTACAGCTGTTGTAAACACACCCATTTCAACTTCTGGGTGCAGGCCACATGAAATGGTGCCACAGGCCAGGTCCAGCCTATGGGCTGTAGGTTGGGAACCCCTGGTCTAGGGGATGCTTTGGGACCATGCAGCCTGTCCAGGCTACACAGGTTGAGTCTTCTCCTGGGAAGCACAGCAGGGAATTGAATGTGCAACCAGACGCATGCTGGTATATCGGGCAATTGAGTTTTGTCCCACCCCGAGGAGCTCCAATAGCAATATATGAGATCCTCCCAACAGGTGCCCCCCCACTACCTATCCAGCCCTTCCCATGGTGCCCTGCACACCCCTGTATGCAACCTCTGGCACCTAATTCACTGAACTATTGGTCAGTCGCGAGATGGGATACAATCCCAATTTTATTTGTTTATCTTTGGGAGGCAGCAGTGGAGGTCTGGGCAACTCCCCAAACACCATGCTACCACTTCGTTCTCCTGCTTTTTGTGTGTTGATGACTTCTCAGGCTAGGCTATAGGCAGCATAGGAGATGCCCTGAGGTGATGCAGCGGACGGTACCATTCAGACTGCAGGGGTCTATCTATCACTACAGGCCCCTGGTGCCTTAGTGGTTAAGACACTATGCGCCTGATGACTGGAAGGTCAACAGGTCAGCAGTTTGAAACCTGTGTGTTGCACAACAGAGTGAGCATCTATCATCTGTTCCAGCCCCTGCCAACCTAGCAGTTTGGAAGCAAGAAATTGCAAGTAGGTAAATAGGGACCACTTTGGCGGGAAAGGTGATCATGCCTGCCACATAACCACAGAAACATCTGCAGATGCAGGCAGCACTGGCTCTTTGGCTGTAAACGGAGATCAGCACCACACCCTAGAGATGAACACAACTGGCTTTCAAGCAAGGGAAGCATATCTCACTACTGGAGCTTCCATCCCAATCCACATACTCAATAAACTGCCGTTTTGCTCAAAACTGTCCTCAAGCCCGGGCTGAAATTAAAGTCATTCTCCAGGAACAAGTAGAGCAGATATCTCAGCAAGCAACACTACTGCTTGTGTAGGTTAACTGTACACAGAGAAATCCCCGACAATATATTGGACTTCCAACTACTTTTCATACAGGCCTGTATGCTACTAGGAAAACCCATCCATGTATCTGCCTCAGAAACACATCTGTCCTCTAGGAATTCTGGGCATATGTCCCAGGACAAATATACAGTTTATGTTAGTCACAGGCCAATCCTAGCGGGCTTCCATGATTACCTTATGGAACAGAAAATTGCAACAACAACAAACCAGAACATAACAGATCAAACTTCTACCAGCTGTGTGGAACATGCACAACATTGCAACTGGACAATGCAAGCAAAAATCTGGATTGGACAGACAGGGTGATTTCATTCAAGGTCCACCAATCTTCCAGCTGAAGGACCTCAAGATAAAGTTCATGGCAGTCATGGAGTCTGCTGGAGCATATGTGAAAGCATAAGTTTCAGTTCAATTCTTTTTCCCCCTTCCTTTATCAAAATGTATAGGTTGTCCCCAGGATCCACAGGAGAAACATTCCGCCATATACCATGGATATCTGAAATCGTGGATAACAGTGAACCCTATATGTTACATTGCAGGCAGTGGCTTCTTATGGTCAGCTCTGATAATATGACATAGAAATACATACCGTATATTTTATGAATCTCAGGATTTTAATGACGTGTTGGACGTGAGCAGCTAGGACTTGTACAATATGTTTTGCGTGTCCTATGGTTGGGAACTTATGTTTTGTATTCCTTGTAGACACTTTATATTTTCTATGAACATTTGTTTCCTCTTTGGGCGAGCTGGAACGGACCGTGCAACACCGGACGCTGGGAGCAACATCATGCTGGCATCCCCCCTCCCCCTTGTGGGTTTAAAATATTTTGTAGCTGCCACTGTTGTACCTATTGTATTTTGTGCTTAGCTTTTGATACGTTGTAGATACTATATTGTGCTTTCTACTGTGTTCTGTAATATTGTATTTTTATCTTTTGTTATATTGTATTTTGAAATGCTTGTGAACCGCCTTGAGTCACCCATTGGGTCGATAAAGGCGGTATATAAATAAAAACCTATCTATCTATGTATGCCTCAACACCAAAATGCACAGAATGCAGTTTCCCACTGAAGTGGTCCCTATTTATCTACTTGCAATTTCTTGCTTTCAAACTGCTAGGTTGGCAGGATCTGGTTCAGAGACGGGAGCTCACTCTGTCATGCAGTACCCAGGTATCGAACTTCGACCTTCCAGTCAGCGAGTTCAGCATCTTAACCACTTGAGCTCCCACAGTCCTTGTTGGGCAAATGAGGAACCACAGTCATGTGGTTTCTCCCGCCATATCACGTGTCCGTGGCTGTCGTAAATGTGTTTACAACAGCTGTGGTTGCATTTACGGCAGTGTTTGTGCATGTGTGGGTACATTTTACTTCTGCTTCTTGTAGCGGTGCAGGTGGCACTGGCCAGATGATTTGGTGCCACATGCCGGGTCCAGCCCACATGCCGTAGTTTGGCTACCCCTGCTCTAGTAAGCAGAACTGGTCAATCCAATGAGCTTAATGTAGAAGAACAAAAACAAAACAGAGTTGGCAAAAGGGAACAACGTCAATCCCATTCCTAGTTACAGGGCTGTAGTCCTAATACTGTTTCCACAAAGTATTTTTTAAAAGTCTAATTCATTTAAAATACTACAGAGAGAAACATACCACCCATTGACTCTAAGCCAAATAATGATTTGGCCATTGTATATACGCCGCTACTATCATCAATGTAATCTTTAGCACTACAGAGCTCTGTCCAATACATGTTGTGTCAGCGTTCGTGTCATTGGGGCGGGGGGGGGGGGGGAGGATGCGACACGCTCCACTTTTCCCCCGCTATCAAAACAAACAGCCACAAATTGGACATGAACAAATCTAGACTGGAGAGCAGCAGGCAATTCTGAACTATTACAAATGTGGACTTCAAAGTGGTCTTCCTGGAAGCATAATTTTGAGGCCAAAGGCTTTTTTTGATCACAGAACTTGGGTATATTTAGGGGAGATCATCTCGATTGCTTTGCTTCTGTTCCACAACAGTCAGAAATACTTTGTTTTGCTATGGCCAGCCTCGCAGCCTGGTGGAATAAATGAGGGATATGATATATTCTGCAAAGATCATATGGGTTTATCAGACTGTTTGGAGAAGGATGTTTGGCTGGAGGGAATTTTAGATTTAAAAGTAACTTTTCCAAAGCCTTGTTTGACAATCCTTCCCCTGTTCCATCCTGGCTCACTGCAAGTGTTGCTGGACAGGTTTGGAATGGAGGATTCTGCTATAGAAGAGAATGTAAACTATGGATTACAGAAACCCATTTTTGTATGATCTCTAGGAGATTTGCATTCAGGCTCCATCAAGATGCTACAGCTTGGGCCGCTCTCCAATAGCACCTTTGCCTCTTGTACAATTGGTTTAATGGGTTTGGCTGTCCCTTCTGCAACCAGTTCAGAATCTGAGCATCACTTGTTGCACCAAATGGACATCCTGACCCTTTGCTTATGTCTATGAGCAGACTTTGGGATTTTTGGAACGACAGCTTCCAGATTTCTCAGGCTGCTGCATATTTCTACTTAGCTACAAAGGTTTTAAATTGTGATTAGGCTCCTCTTATCTTTGGCCGAAACCCAACTAGAGGAGATCCATTAAATTCATGGGACTTGGTACAAATTAATTATTTATTGTTTAACAATTGATTTCACACGTTTCTCTCTAGCTGAGACCAGAAATTGGATTTAAGTCATCACTAATATCATAGTGGGTTAAGACACTAAGCTTGAAGACAGGAAGCTCAGGGTTCGATACCCGAGTACCGCACAACAGAGTGAGCTCCCGTCTCTATCCTAGCTCCTGCCAACCTAGCAGTTCAAAAGCAAGAAATTGCAAATAGATAAATAGGGGCCACTTTGGTGGGAAGGTAAACAGCATTCCGTGCACTCCAGAGTCTAATCATGCCTGCCGCATGTCCACAAAAAGGTCTGCAAATGCAGACAGCACTGGCTCTTTGGCTATAAACAGAGATGATCACTGAACCCTAGAGTTGGATACAATTGGTTTTTGAGAAAGGGCAACCTTTATCTTTAGTATCAGAGGGTCACAGTGACTTAGTGGTTAAGATGCTTTGCTTGACAACCAGAAGGTCAGAAGGTCAGCAGTTCAAGACCCAAGTACTGTGTGACAAAGTGAGCGCCTGTGGTCTGTCCTAGCTTCTACCAATCTAGCAGCTCAAAAGCAAGAAACTGCAAGTGGATAAATAGGTACTGCTTCGGCAGGAGAGGTAACAACATTCCATGCGCTCCAGAATCTAGTCATGCCTGCTACATGACCATGGAAACATGGTCTAAATGAAAATGAACACCACTTCCTAGAGTTGGACAACACTAGCTTCCTACCAAGGGACACCTTCACCTTTACTAATACAGTTATTATCATCATTTATCATACCCATCACTACCACCATAATTTTTATACTGACACTTTCCACTATTTTCTACTATTTCTATAGCCAGCATTGATTATTTTAACAACTACTTGCACTGGGGAAGATCAGTAGCAGAATGTCACATATTCTAATATTTCTGCATTCTTAAAAAAAAGTCATCCATTCAGTTCTCAGTATTTCCATTTATACAGACTGGTAGAAACTAAAAAAAGCATGCTAGACATCGGGGTGCCCAAACTTGTCAGGCCGTGGGCCGGTCACGTGGTTCAGTGGGCCAGTCATGTGGTTCCTCCCACTGGAAGCGGAAGTAAAATGTGCTTTGCAATCTGTTTTGCAACAGGATGAGATAGATTTTTAAGCTGCCATTTTCTCTGCTTAAACCAGAGGTGCCCAAACTATGGCTCATGGGCCAGATCTGGCCCATGACACCAATTCATCTGTCTCATGCCACCCTTGCCTCTCCTAGAAGTGGAAGTAAAATGTACCAATACAGGCACATTTTACTTCCGCTCCCAGGAGTGGCAAGGGTGGTGTGGGCTGGATGAATTGGAGTTGGGGGCCGGATCCAGCCCACAGGCCAGAGTTTGGGCACCCCTGCTATACATGAACAGGTTCTACATCCACCTAGCTCAGCTTTGTACATGCCAAATCACCTGCATCCCCCATCACCTGTTATTTGAATTGTCTACCCAGAGATGCTCAGGACGGGACATGATGGCATCACTACTCAAAGCATGTTTTCTGGCTTTCAACTTCCCAAAGAAGACAGGAATTCAAGTTCAAAGGCTGAATGGATCTAGTTTTAGAGAAACTTGGGAGAGCCATTCCAACAGGATGATCCTGGGAGGATCAGTCTATACTTCAACAACTTGATTCCCCTGCCTCAGTAACCAATCCTACCAGCCATAGGGTCATGCATGCTTGCTAGTGTATCAATCCCAACAATGACCAATCATCTTGATGTTAAAACTCACCAGGGCCAACTCTGCCAATGACACAGTACCAGTGACAACACGACAGCGGTGTCAACCCAAAATGATTGGCTGGCCAGCGATGCCAGATTGCCAGCCAATGAGAATACCCTTCTTAAAAGGGGAGCAGTTTCTGAGCACTTGCTGTTTATGGACCAGATCCACGGCACATCCATCTAGAGATAAAATAAATGCTTTAGAACAGTGTTTCCCAACCTTTGGTTTTTGGACTTCAATTCCCAGATGCCTAAGTCAATGTCCCAAAGCACTGATCAGCCAATGTACTGACTTAGGCTTCTGGGAATTGAAGTACCCCTGTGGGGTGTGGGCCCCACATTGGGAACCACTGCTTTTGATCGAGCCTTTCAGGGGGGAAACTATGGTCCAGATTACTCATTGCTAAGTGTTGGAAGAAACCTGGCCACGTTAGTCTCCTGCAGCAAAAACTAGAAACAGATACCGTAAACAAAAATGCAACAGGGTTGTGGACCTTAAAGATGGTGAAATATGAACAACTGATGCTTCAATAAATTTGTTCCTCTTGACAATTTTACAGAAGCCGGAACTATTTGTGCTAAAAGATCAATTTGGTCAATAGCTAATACTGTTGATAGACCAGTACTAAAAACTCCAATGCCATTCTATACATGATAACGACACAATTTTGGATGCATTTGTTTGTTCAAATGTTTCCAGTATTAGCACTTCCTACCACAGGAGCATCCACAAATGTGAAACGGAGAAGTTTCACTCTTTCTTCTTTACTCTCTTTCTCCTTCAGGTGCAGCATAAAAACAGGGGGTTCTCAATGTTTTCACACCACAGGCCGGACCATGTCCCCTCAGATAGCTGAGTGGGCCGGACTGGTGCCCCCACCGTAAAGGCTGCCATAAAATGTGTCTGCTTCTGGCAGCAACAGGTGCATTTATGGAATGTTTATAACAGCCGGGACATATATGGCTGTTGTAAATGCATCCACTTCTGGTGGTGGCAGTGGCAGGCCACATGAAATGATGCCATGGGCCAGGGCTGGGACATGGGCCCTAGGTTGCGAACCCCTGGCATAAAATCTCAGAGTTGCTCAATTAAATGGTTTGGCAGCTGATTCGGGGAAGAGCAAAGAAAGTAACACATAACTAATTGATGGGATTCTCTGCCATGCCATAAGATGCCTACTAGGTTTAAAGTGGATTTTAAGAACAGGGCAATTTTTAAAAAGTTATCAACTGGTCATGATGATGATAGCAAAATGGAACCTCACCATGCACAAGCACTATATCTCTCCAAGCACCAGGTGTCATTGGAGGCGATGTGAATGTAACACTGGAAATGGGATAGGGCTGAAACAGAAAAGCTCTTGTTCTAAGTTCAATGCAATGTTCTAGGTAAATGCAATGTTCTAGGTTCAATTAAGCCAACCATGTCACCCAGTCTTTGTATCCATAGATTTGGTGAAATCCAAGATCTAGGCAGCCACATCAGTAACACCAATCATCTAAACCAGGGTTTTTCAACCTTGGTGCCCCAGATGTTCCTGGACTTCAATTCCCAGAAGCCTTGAAGAGCAGGTGTGCTGACTTAGGGCTTCTGGTAATTGGAGTCCAAGAACATCTGGGCTACCAAGGTTGAGAAATCCTGATCTAAACCATCCAGTCAGTGCCACACCAAAATCTCAGAACCGGGGCTCTTCTCTATGACTGATATAAACGCTCGTCCCTGAATACAGGATACCTACAGGGGCTCAGCTTTTGCAAAGGTCTGGGATGCTTGCCATGAGATGAAGAAAAGGAGCCTATTGGAGCAATTGTAGGGCATTAAGCAGAGGGTGTCAACGTGGAGGACACGTCTGGCAGAGTTCAACGAGATCTACTTCCAAGTAAGCAGGCACAGGGTTCTAGCTAGACTTTCCCAAAGTAAAAAACACACACAGCCCTAGCTCTGATGTGGCCTTTTTCTTCTGCCTCTTCCATCCCTCCTTTCAGTCAAGATGTGCCTCTGTCAAGGATGCTGGCCATCACTGCCAGTCCTCTGATCTATACACCGTCTGGGCGCGTTTTACTTCCGCTTCCAGGAGCGACGAGGGCGGCGCGGTGCGGGCCAGATGAATCGCACCAAACCCATTTGTGTGGATTCACGGGGGCGGGGTGCTTGGGCTTCTGGGAATTGAAGTCCAAGAACATCTGGAGTGCCAAGGTTCGCCCTCACGGCTATACACCATCACTTCTTCCCAATCACATCTCACTCCTCAACCCAACGCCATGAACAGCCGGGGCCTTTTCCTCCCTCCTCATTGATGGCCACACAAGCCAGCCTCTCCCTCCATACAGACCCCCATCCATTCATGAACCTTTTCCCTCTTCCCTACAGGACCCTCCATCCGCAGGATCGATCCACCTCCCCTCCTGTTTCGCTCCAGACCGTGCCAGGACAGCTCTCCTGCTTCCCTCCACTGAGCAAAACCCGCTCTGCGGATCTTTTGGAAACCTGGGGTCCCGTTTCCCACCGTCTTCCGGCGGCAGGAAGGGGAGGGAGGCGCAGGAAAACCCCGAAGGTACTTATGGGCACACCCGTGTCGACATCAATGCACGGCAATGGGTCCAGGAGGCGTCTGAACCCAGGGATGGATGTGAGCGACGGGGGTGCCCAAACTATGCAGCCAAGACCACACGGCAAGCAGTTGTGGTGGCTCCTCTATGTGTGTGTGTGTGTGTGGGATCTGAGTCTCACAAACAGGACACAACACACAAATAGGTGTGTAAAAAAGGAGGTGGGGGGAGAAAACAGCCCCCCTTGCCTATACAGCGGCCAATTCCAGAGGCCGATCTTGTCAAAACTGTGCCCCTAAAGTGAAGGAGGCGCAAACGTGTGCGCCAGCAACACGCAGACCACGGTCCAGACGTGCGCCGTCGTAGTACGCGTGAATGACTATTTGGGGTGGGGGTGTTCTCTCGCTCCCTCCACCCACACACAAGCACAGGCAGCCCCCGACGCGCCCCATCGAGGGAGGGGGGGCAACCTTGGGGTAGAGCGCCCCCCAGGTATGCATTGGGTCTCGCTCCCTCTTCATCCTCATCATCCTCATCATCATCCTCCTTTCCACCACTACCACCACCCCAAAAAAACCCGGATCGCTTGCCCTCCCCGATCCCCGCCACCCTCGCCCCGAAGGGAGCCCCGGACTGCGGTGGTACCTTGGCAGAAAACGAGCATCCCCACCCGGGAGAGGAGGGCGCCCAGCACCACCAGGACGCCGTTCATCCTGCCACCTGGTCCCGGAGGGGGAGACGGGACTCGGGCGGGCGATCGGGACGGAGGACGGAGGCAGCGCAGGGGGGAACGGGCAGCGGGCTGGTCCTCCTCCGCTCCGAGCCGCCGCCAGCCTTGCTGCATCTCACGAGGGGGAGGGAGGGAGAGAGGGAGGGAGGGGGAGGGAGTGTATCCTGGCGCGGGGGGGGGGGGAGAGGGAAAAGAACGTTCGGAGGAGCGGGGGGGGGAGGGGGGCTCCCGAAAACGCGGAGGGGCCCGCCGGAGCCAATCGGGAGCCAGGCAGGGGCTGGGCATGCAAATGAGCCTGGAGGGGGAGCACCAATGGAGAAGGAGGGAGGGGAGGCGGTGGGCGGGGCCGAGGAGGGACTGTATGATGGGGGCTGTTCTTCTGATTTATGAGGGGCTCTTTGTTACTGCAGCAATGCTGGGGAAGGGGAGGGGGAGGGGAGGGGAGACAGCATCCCTCGCCCTCCCCGTCGGACACACACGCATACACACGATCAGGGAAACCCAGAGAGATCCCAGACAGGCTCGTCAGTGGCTCTCCCCCTGCACTTCCCCTCCCTCTCGCTCGCTCTGCTTCCCCCCCCCCCGGAAAATCATCTTTTATTAGTCTCCCATGGGGAAGAATTGGGGGGGGGGGGAAGATCCAGGGAAGCCCTTCCTCGGATGCTCTCCCCACATCGCACTTAAGGAGTGGGACAACCTTCCCACGCCACCCCCAGACTTAAGCATCTCCCCCCAGTTTCCGATTCCGCCCCCCACCCACATTGCCCTTCTCAAAGCGATCCTAACCCCCACTTTCCCAGGCGAACACACTCCCCCTTACACCCCCCCGTCTGTACTGTCTCGCCTTTTGCTCTGCCCCATCTCTGCTGCCCCCCCCCCATCAATTCCCTAAACAAGGACAGAAAGAGAAAAGGGTTGTCGGAGCTGCGTTCCCCATCTTCCCTTGCGTAAGGGACCGACACTCTGGACATGCTCAGAGGCCCTCTTTTATTTTGGAAGCGGGTCTCCGCCTTCGGCATTTTTGCGCCTTGCCAAGCTTGGTGGTTAAAGACGCTGGATTTGACGAGTGGGAGGGCGGCACTAGGTCAGCCGTTCGCCACCCGAGTGCTGCACGGCCGAGTGAGCTCCCGTCTTTGTCCCAGCTCCGGCCAACTTTGCAGTTCGAAAACGAGAAATTGCAAGGAGATCAGTAGGGATCACTTCAGTAGGAAGGTGAACGGCGTTCCTTGTGCTTTGGTGTCTAACTACGGAAACGTCCGCAGAAGAAAGACGCAGACAGCGTTGGCTCTTTGGCTTTAAACAGAGATGAGGACCAAACCTTAGAGTCGGATACGACTGGTTTTCGAGCAAGGGCGACCTTTACCTAAAGAAAAAGAGTCCCCCAAAGCAATGTTGACACAGGCAGGAGGAGGCAGGGGTTAAGGAAAAAGAAAATTCGGAGTCACTATGGAAAATCCTCTCTCTCTCTCTCTCTCTCTCTCTGTGTGTGTGTGTGTGTGTGTGTGTGTGTGTCCTCAACGCATGACGGCATGAGAACCCCTGTATCACTGCACATGAAAACTGGAGAGAGGGTCCCTGGTGGGGAAAGGTAAAGAAGGTGATGGATAAGAAATCCAGAGCTCATATTTTCTGCACACTATTTGGAGACGCTCAGGATTGGAAACAGATGTGAGCGCTGACATAAATCAAACTCCGCTTGAAACTTTCCTCTCCCCCCCCCCCCAATGCCCCTTCGATCTACTGCTAACCTTCCCCACTCTTGCATCCTGAGGAATAACCATCATCCCACATCGCTCTGCTTTCTTTGGCTTGGCTCCCTGCATGAATTGACCTCTGTCGTCTTTTGCTTATTTAATTAATTATTTTACAAAATTTCTACCCCGCCTTCCTCATCCATGAATGTCCCATGGCGGCTTACATCGTTAAAAAACATACAAATTTTAAAAAACAACCTCACCCACCCATACCCCCCTAACCCCTTAAAAATAAAAGATACATAAAAAGATTTAAAACTGTTAAAAAGAATTAAACAATACAAAGAATAAGATTAAAAAGTTAAAAATAAATTTAAAAAAAGTTTAAAAAGGAGGGGAGGGATGGGGGACAGGGGAGGAATAAAAAATGGACAGGTGTGTTATCCAACAGGCTATTATTCATACCAGCCAGTGGGACTGGGCCGTCACAGCTGTCGGGCCCCATACCTGCTGGCATAGCCAAGTCTTAAGGGCCTTCCTAAAGGGGAGCAGCTCTGTCTGGAGGCGCAGCTCTGATGGTAAGAGGTTCTACAGGGCCGGGGCAAACACCGAAAAGTCTCTTCTTCTGGTCCCCACCATACGTGCTTCTTTAATGGGTGGGACCACCACTGAGCCTCTCCGGTCCACCCTTGTAGGACGGGCGGAATACCTCGGGGTGATGCGGTCCCTTAAGTATCCCAGTAGTAGCCTCCCACATTCAGATGTTTTCTTCCTATCTTGCCCTTTCAAAATCTCTTTTTTCCTACTTTATCCTCACAACATTGCTTAGATGAGTAGATCCTGCCATGAAAGCGAGTGACTCAGACAAGGTCAACGAGAGGTTTCATGATTCAGTGGGAAGATGAAAATGAATTTCCCAAGCTCCTGTTCACCACTCTAACCACTACTCCACACTGCATCTTGAATCTATCTGAAATCTCTCGTAATAAGCCACATAAACGATCACTGGATTCAGATTGGGGAGGTCTTGCCTTCTCAGAGGTGGTTAAGATGCTGAACTTGACGAATGGAAGGGTGGCAGGTCAGCAGTTCAAGACCCAAGTGCTGCATGACAGAGTGAGCTGATGTCTCTGTCCCAGCTCCTGCCAACCTAGCAGTTTGAAAGCAAGAAATTGCATGGCAGTGCAAGTGGTTAAGACGCTGAACTCGCTAACTGGAAGGTCAGAGTTCCGTTCTGGGTACTGCATGATGGAGTGAGCTCCTGCCTCTGTCACAGCTCCTGCCAACCTAGGAGTTGGAAAGCAAGATATTGCAAGTGGATAAATAGGTACCACTTTGGTGGGAAGGTAAACAGTGTTCCATGCATGCTGTTTGTTTATTTATCTAGTCATGCCTGCCACATGTCCACGAAAACATCTGCAAACGCAGACATGCTCACTCTTTGGCTATAAACGAAGATCAGCACCAGACCCTAGAGTCGTATACGACTGGCTTTTTGAGCAAGGGTGACCACATAAAAGCTCACTGATCCTAACCTTCTCAGGGCATACATTTCTCTGAACCTTTGGCTGTTCACTCTCTCAATTTACCCTCCCATACAAAGTTGTTATGATGATGAAAAGATAGTAATGGATATAATGCATGCTATTCTTAGAAGTACTAAATAATAAATAATTTTTGTGTCAGAAATTACTCTGGGTTAAAAGGATTTTTTGCTGGAGAGACTCCACTCAGGGGACATCTGAATAAGGCTCCTTTCATGTCCCCAAAATCCATTGGGTATCAAAACACAACCTTCCAGGGCTTCACGTTCAGTGTCTTAACCACTAAGCCACCACAGTGCTGCCTTTAGGTTTCCCTTGCGCGAAAGCCAGTCATATCCAGCTCTAGGGTTCAGTGCTCATCTCTGTTTCAAAGCCAAAGAGCCAGCGTTGTCTGCTTCTGCAGACGTTTCTGTGGTCATGTGGCAGGCATGACTAGACACCGGAACGCACAGAACACTGTTACTTTCCCACCGAAGTGGTCCCTATTTATCTACTTGCAATTTCTTGCTTTCTAACTGCTAGGTTGGCAGGAGCTGGGACAAAGACGGGGAGCTCATTCCATCCTACAGTACTCGGGAATCGAACTGCTGTACTAATAAGACAAAAGGTGTCCTTAAGAGTCCTTCCATAGTTTCTTTTTTATTTTTTTGCATCCTGTAACAGAGAACTGACTCTATTATGAACCTGTTGTGACGGTGCCTTCTTTCTGGAACGAATTCCCTTCTCCCTCGGTTTTATTCTCCTCGTGGTGCCTTCACTTTTACTGGCTAGGGTTTCCCCCTCTTTCATATTTTAGACTATTTTATGAGCATATTCATTTTGGTTTCCATTCCACTTCAGGATAATATGACCACTTGTTTTGTTTTATGTGCTATCCTGAGATCTTTCAGCAGTTTCACAGTCGAAGAAAGAGGGGAAGGAATGAATAAAGTTATATGAGTCCCTTTAATATTGCCGAATGCTGGCTGGATAGCTCGGTGGTTTAGCTACGGAGTTTGATTGTCTCCAGAGCTAGCTAGCTCAGGCTTCAATTTGCTGTAGAACCTGCTTGTTTGTCTTCCTGGCAGTCCAATATATCCTCAAAGCTCTCCTCCAGCACCACATTTCAAACAGATCAATTTTTTTCCCCTTCTGCTTTCTTTACTGTCCAAATTTCACATTTGTACCTGGTGATCAGGAATACAAAAATGTAAAAGGCTTTACTCTTGATACCACCACCCCCGCCCCCCTCTGTAATGCCTTCATTGTTACATTTCCAAATCTCAGTCATTTTCTGGTTTTTTGACCACAGTCTCTCTATGGATGGATGATGGAAGCAAGATATACAAAATCGCTCACTATTTCAGTTTCTTCATTGTCAACATTCAATTCTTCATTGTCAACATTAAAGTTGTGCAGTTCTTCTGTAGTCATGGTTTGTGCTTTCTTAATGTTCGATCTTGTCCTGCTTTAAAAAAAATTGTTTCAAATCTTTGTAGCTTTCTGCCACTCAGACAGTGCTGTCTGCATATTTTAAATTTGTGATGTTTCTTTCACCAATTTTCTCTTTCCTTCATATGAATCTAGTCTGGCCTTTTCATATTTGCTCTGCATTCACATTGAACAGGTAAGAGGATGCAATGCACTTATGTCCAACACCTTTGGATCATACCTGTCAAGTGCAGCTCCGGAAAATACGGGACCTGTGCAGAACCCTTCTGCACATGCACAGAAGGGTTCTGCGCAGAACCCTTCTGAGCAGAAGGGTTCCGCACATGCGCACATGTTCAGTAACTACTTTTCCCGCCGGCAAAATTACGGGATAGCAGCGAGAAAGTCGAGGAAACGGACGGAAATACAGGAAATCCTGTATAATCCAGATATGCTTTGGATATGTTTGAAGTAGTAGCTGTGTTAATCAGTGCAAGCATATCTGAGAGTAAACAAAACAGAACAGCAAAAAAAAAAAGTCAAAAAATGTTGTGGCAACTTAAAGTCTAACTGTATTTGTAATATGTTGCCTGTATTTAAATGTGAGCTTTCATGGACCAAGGCCACTTCATCAGACATAAGAATGAGGCCTCATGGCATCAATTTATACACACACCAGGTACAAAGGCACACAATAATTGGCCTTTGCATTTAGAAAATTGATATATCTCTCCATGTTCTTATCCACAATACTGCCTATGCTTTTGGGCACCCAAGTGCTGAAACACATCCATTTCTTTCAGAACAATCCATAGCTTTTCATCATTCAGCCAGTCAAGGGTTTTGGTATTCTCTGCAAAGCAATCTTTGGCCGGACATCTCACTACGGTAATGGAGTAGACTGTACAGCCAGTAACTCAAAGCCGAGTGTCAGGTGGCGGTTAACTAACTTGACTCCCAAAAGGGGCCAACAGTTATGGGAGGATGAGCCCCTTTAGGTGGGGTAATGGTCCCCCTCAGTGGACAAAAATGCCACTGGAAACCATTATATTGGGCCCAACAGCAAAATGAATGGAGGAGGAACTCTAATTCCCAACGGTCATGGAAGTGGAAGAGGCCATGCCAGATGGACTGGCTGTGATGGTTCCCAGATACGAGTTGCAGTCAATGACAAAGAAATCTCTTCTTTAATTTAATTCAATTTTTTTTGTGTAGTCCATATGATACTGCCAGGGTCCAGGGCATGGGCAGCTGACAGATAACATCAACACCACGATCCAGGACAATCAAATACAAGGCTGAACAGTTCCTTCATCTCAGTCCAGAGTCCAAAACCAACTCAAGTCAGGGAAGCAGAATTAGTCCAGATGATGAAAGTGTAGTTCAAATAAGCCAGAGGTCAGGTGTCCAGGAGAAAAGACAAGGCAGAGTATCTTCAGGGGCTGGAGAAAGGCAAAGATGGGCTTCCAGGAGGCAGGCAAGGTGCAGTAATAGCTCACAGGAACAAAGCAAGGAATCTTCAGAATTAGGAACAAGGCAGGAAAGCCAAGGAACTCCAGGTCTACTCACCTTCATTGCTGAGGCCACATCTGGAAGGAACAGTTGGTTCCTATATAGCCGTGATGGAGAACCTTAGAACTCCAGCTCTTCTTGGACTTTAATTACCACCATTCCTGCTGATCAGGGGTTCTGTGAATTGAAGTTCAAGAACACCTGGAGTGCCAAGGAAAACAATCCTGGCAGGACCTTCAGCTAAATAAACTACTAGCACCACAGCATAGGCTTAGTAATAGCCAGGGCTGTAGACAGGGGGTGGCTGGAGGGGGTCAGCCTCCCCTGAGCTAACAGCTCACCCCCTACACCATCCTGGGATACCAATGTTATATATATGTATGTGTGCGTGTGTCATTGTTGCCCCTCCTGAAAAAATATTCACCCACCCCCTCTAGAATTCTGACTACAGCCCTGGTAATAGCTGTAACACTATTGATCTATGTACTAATTTTACTACTCCTTAACTCTGAACGGAAATTCTCCATTTTAAGCACCCTCATTTTAACTTTTTCTCTTGATACCCACATTTTAACTTCTGTTCTATGCTGGTCTTGGACTGTAATAAAGAATTGATTTTGGAGTGCCAAGGTGTGCCATCACTGCTATATAGCAAGCCATCCAGGGTCTCCAGGTGGAGCTTATGAAGATCTGGAAACTTCCCCAGGGCTCTCAGAAGAGACTTAGCAGCTGTAGTAGGGTGAGGCTCCACTCCTGCAGGACTTAGAGCAGCCACTTCTGGGCTGAGGGTTCCACTCCTGCAGGACTTAGAGCAGCAGCTGCAAATCATAACATATATTTTCAATAAGATCTCCAGAGCCTCTTCCTTTTCAGAAGCCTACCTAAGCATTAGGAATTTATCCCTCTGTACAAAGTAAGAGCCTTCATTGCACCCTGAGCATCACTTTGCTTGCATGGGAAATTAGATCAACAGTCCTATAGTCACCATATCCCTTGGCAGCTCCTTTCTTGAGAATTAGAATGTATATTGACCATTGCCAGTGTGTGTGGGGTGGTAGGGGTGGTCATTGTTTGTTTTCCATATTTGTTGGCATATTCTTGTTAGATTTTTTTTTTTACAGATTTAGTCTCTGGTTCTGCTGGCATTCTATCTAACCCTTGTGATTTATTTATTCCTAGTGTTTTCAGAGCAACTTTCACTTCACTTTATAAATCTGCAAGTTCTTCATCCATCCTAAAAGACACAAGTAGAAAGCCAAAATTTATTTTATGGCTTGAACCCCCACCCAGACTATTTCAACTCTTTTCCCCATGATCTCCAGTCAAAGGTGAGTTCCATAAATGTTTTCTTCCATCAACAGCACCTCCACCCTAATACAAATAGGCAACCCAAGCCCCTCAGGAGAAGTCCCTCTCAACTACTTTGAAATCTATGATGGGCTGCTTGGGGACCAACCATGGTTGTAATGAAGATGCCCCCTAGAGAAGCCATCTCTAACTCATTTGGGTAGAACATCAGTGTTCCAAAAAGGGAGAAGAATGCTGATATTGGTGAGTTAGTGATGGATGATCATCACCAAGGATTTAATTGTTCCTCTTTACATCATTAGCAACAACCACTCAACTTCTAGAGTAGAGAGAAAATCATTAATCCAAGCTCTTCCCAAGGGGTTTGATTGGAAGGAGAGGGAGGGGGGTCTTCTCACTCACTCCCATTGAGTGCTTCGTTAACTTTATTTGCCCACAACAGTGCTGGCGAACCTTTTAGAGATGGAGTACCCAAAATGCAACCCAAACCCACTTATTTATAGCAAAGCGCCAACACAGCAACAGAAGAGGAAGGAAACGCTCCCATTGCGCTGCTGGACATAGGGGTGGGGCAAACTCTGTGCTGGGGGGGAGGGAGGAAACACTCCCATTGGGCTCCTGGGCAGAGGAGCAGGGCAAACTCTGTGCTGGGGTGACTGCATGGGTTCCCACAGAGAGAGCTCTGAGTGCCACCTCTGGCATGCATGCCATAGGTTTGCCACCACTGGCCTACAGCATTTGATGGTTCACATTTCACATCTTGCTGGTCTTTTAAGCTGATGTGCCAATTGTCCCTCCCTAAAGTGGTCAAATGCTACCAAGAACAAGGATTGTGTACCTGCAGCAGTTGTGCAGTTACGAAACTCACACAATAACTTGAGGTGCCACATTAAAAGCAAAATAATAGAAACAACAACTTGACAACTTCACCTCTGCTAAATTTGGTACTTCATTTGTGGTTTGCAATTGGAGAACTTAAACACCAGAATCTATTCAAGAGAAGAGTCTTCTTCACAAACTGCATCCTAGATAACTTGGGGATCCCAAGATTCACCTGTGTTTTCCACCCATTAACACTGAGTTCATTCCAGAAGTCTACCTACTACAGGGTTTACATTATTGATAATTATAGCCCAATCCTCCACAAAGGTGGGATTCTGCATAGGTTGTCATATAATAAGGGCTCTGTTCAAAGCTAGTACACCAAGCACCCCAAGCCATTTGCTTAAAACAAAAGGAAACAGGCATCTGGTATGGTGGTAACAACATTATCCTCCAGAACCAAAGGTCGTGAAAAGCAAAGCCCTTCTGAGGACATAGTGACAGAAGTTAGCTCCAAAGTTGATAATTTTTAGGAATATCACTTGATAGCTGTGGCATCGTCATGAGGATGAACGATTGGCATGTGTAAACAGGGCTCTGTAGATCAAGCACCATTTTTAGATGCTAAATAAAAGTGTTCTTTTTTTGGTTGCATCAATTCATGCCTTTGGTTGCAAGCCATCAAGGTCTTGTGCAGTCAAAAATAGTAGATTATTTTAAATAAAGAAAATCACCAGAGATCGATACCCTGGTTATTTTAATCTCCCTACATCCTTTGTACAATGAACACACCCGTCTTTCTGCCTCGAGATCCTTGTCGCCTCTCGCCTAGCTTGAGCCTTCCGTTCCTTCATGAAAGCTACCGTGGTGTCAGCATTATACGATCAGCACTTCCCCTTCAGCAGGCAGAATGTTGGTACATATTCTGAGACTCCACAGCAGGTCATCAGGCGGCTGGGAATGAATCGCTCACAGGTAATGAGACATATCCCAGTTTCTAGCCTCTTAGAGGACAAAACATTGCATAAGCTCTTTTTATGAAATACCTGACTTGCATCAGCAGCTGTCTCAGGATGCCTTAGAGAAAGATGGCAGGCCCGCTTTAATTGATATTATTATTATCCTTTCTCCTTGAGGGTTGTAAGTGTGCACATACCAGAGATCCAGCTGGGATGGAGAGAAAAAAAGATGGTTTGTTTTCTGACTATGTTTCTGCAGAGCCAGCTGCTATTAAAGGATTAAGTGGTTGGTCACAGCATAGCTAACCTAGCTGATCAAGCGATATTGCCAGCCAATCAAGGATATTGATGCTACCCATCTTTGGCTGTGGGACTCTGGGCAACACAGTCTCTCCAGACAAACCTTTCCCCATGATCCGCTAAAATTTACTGTAGCTATGTTGCATCTAAGTAGCATGGTAGGAAGTGGCATCAGACAGCAAAGTCTGAAGAGTACCTGGATTACAGTATATCTCTTGTAACCATTCACTATCAGCTGGATATGTTGGGTGTTTTCAGGTAACTTTAAAAACTGCCCTCAGCGCCGCCTCGCTCAGTTCCTGGCATTTTTCGGTTGCTACGTTGTACTTCCTGATTTGTAACTTGTGTTTTATATTTGCATTTTCTGATTGTAATTTGTAACTTGTTCCTGTAATTATTTATTGTATTTTTTTTTTAGATTGCTTGTAAACCGCTTTGGGTTGTCGGAAGACAAGGAAGGCGGTATATAAATACCTTAAATAAATAAACATAGTGCCTTGTTACATGGAGTTAGTTTTTCTTACTCAAGATAATCATCATCATCAATCTTTTTCTTCTTCGTCATCTTCTTCTTCTTCATTAAGTGTTCTTGTAATATGTCTTTGATGTTATCGCTCCACCTTCCTCTGGGTCTGCCTCGTTCTCTTTGTCCTGCTCCTCTTTTCACATCTGTCTTGCATGATATGGAATTCCAAGAAGATCAGCATTACTAAACTTAAGCTACGAGTCTGATGACAGATGATGTCCTGCAACTTGCACATAGCTCAAGATTAAGAAACAAAGGAAAGTTAATCCAAGGCCAGTAATTCATGGCTGGGTAGGGGGCTCTGCCAGGCTTTCTTCTCTGACATTTCAAATCCGAACAATGAGCCAGCAGCTCCTTGGAACACACTCTTTCTGTCTCGCTGTTCTTGCTACCTATTTTCTACCCACTTTCCTGCCGCTTGCCACACCCATGTGCCTGCTAACCTGATACTCCCACCTTACCCCCTACAGATAGGCCAATGGACCCTATCTAGCCTTGAAGCATGAAATTCGATTACCACGTCTCTATCATTAGCCTCATTGCTATAGCAACAGATGTTATTAGCAGTCATAAAATTCCCCAACCCCTTTATTAAATCTAACTGCAAAAATTTGACTCCTTGACCCACTGCATCAGCTGCAGCTGTTTGGTGATTAAAATACGGGGGATTAGGAACTCCCTCTCTTGGGCCTTTCTGTTTCCCCGAGCGGATGATGTTTGCAGTTGGCTAAGGCTGGATGAAGCTCCAGAAATGATTTGCAATTTTACAAAAATAGGGGTATCAGGGTGTTAGATTCTCGCAAGACGTAGGCTATGCAGCAGAGTGTGGGTTAAACATAGTGATTCTTTATTCAGATTGGGAGTCGAGACTGGGGACTATGTGGGGGGAGATGGTATCTTATATACAGAGGTTTTCCCATTCATCAACAAAGGAACATACCAGCGGACAATCACAGTTTACAACACCCATTTGGTCTCCTGCGCTTTCTTTGAAATGCACCCCTCCTTTTGAAGAGGGTGCCCCTCTGGCGGATCCTGGCGGATCCTCTTCACGCGATGTGTCCCTTTGAAGTGAGGTAACACTTGGACATTACATCCCTCCCCCCTCAGTGAGAAACAACCTTTCCCCAACGGATGGGTGGCCTGCAAACTCGTCTGGGCCGCCCATGCGTCTCTGGCACCAGGGTAGGCTCAACGGACACCCCAACTGGTTCGGAAGTGGGGGGAGAGCTCGTAATGGCCCCCCTTCCATTCCGGCCTCTGAGCTCGTGGTAGCCTCCCCTCCCTCTTCGGGCTCTGGGGGAGACGTGGTCAGGGGGTCACTGATTAATTCCCACTCAACATCTCTCTCCATATCTCCACTCGTTTCCCCTTGTGGCTCCCTCTCTGGGTCAGAGTTAGAATTCTGCCCCAGGACCCGGAGCCGCATTTGATCAGTGTGTCTCCTCCAAATTGTGCCATTCTCCATTTGCACTCTGTAAGACACTGGGCCAGTTTGTTCCAACACTTCCCCGCCCAACCATGGAGGCCTGTTGGCATAATTCCTGCAGTGGACTGGTTGCCCAACCTCAAAACCTTTTAAATTTGGAATGTCTATATTGAGGCCCCAATCCTCTTGGCGCTGAGGATCTAAACAGTCAAAAACAGTCAGCAGTTTCCTTTTCATTAAAAGTTCGGCTGGCGACAGCCCTGAGGCCAATGGGGTGACCCTGTAGGACAGCAAAAACTGACACAACTGCAGTTCCAAATCCCCAGGTCCCATGCGTGAGAGCGTGTCTTTGACCGTCCATACCTGCCTCTCGGCTTGACCATTTGTGGCAGGGTGAAAAGGAGCGGCCGTGATGTGTTTAATCCCGTTATGATTTAGGAAATCCTGGAATTCTGCTGACATGAAACTAGATGCGTTGTCGGTCACCACGATGTCAGGCAAGCCTAGAGTACTAAAGACCCGCCTTAATTTGCGGATTGTGGTGGCAGAGGAAGTTCCTGACACTGGGATGACATCTACCCACTTGGAAAAGGAATCTACAATAATCAGAAGTGTTTTTCCCCTGAAAGGTCCAGCAAAATCTATATGAATCCGAGACCAGGGGCCTCGGGCCATGTCCCATTCCCTGCGGGGGAGACGTGGTTCCTCGGGCTGTGAAGCCTGACATTCCTTGCATTTCCCCACCCAAGCCTCAATGTCGAGGTCTAATCGGGGCCACCAGAAGTAGCTTCACGCTAGTGCTTTTAACCTGACAATACCCGGGTGGCTAACATGGAGCATGTGGAGCACTTTGTTCTGAAGTGCAGATGGGACGACCACTCTGTCCCCCCAAACCAAGCAACCCCGCTCCAGTGACAGCTCGTTTCTCTTGGAGTAGAATACCCTGAATTCCTCAGGGGTTGGTGGCGATGGCCACCCTTTCTGAACCCACATGACAACCTTTGACAGGAGTGGGTCTTTTTTTGTTTGGGCTGCTATGTCAGCAGTGGAGATCGGGGGAGAGTCTAAAACATCCAACATGAGGACCTGTTCTTCCACCTCAATTCGACCCACATACTCAACAGGGGATCTGGACAGAGCATCTGCGTTGCTAATGCTGATACCAGGGCGATGTTGGAGCGTGTACTGGTACGCCTGAAGGAACATTGCCCAGCGTAACATCTGCAGAGACAGGATCTGGGGGGTGGGCTTGTCTGGCACAAATATACCGAGCAGCGGTTTGTGATCGGTGATAATCGTGAAAGCCCTTCCATAAATGAAGTCATGAAATTTCTTAGTTCCAGCGATTATGGCCAGCGCCTCTCTATCAATCTGAGCATAGTTTTTCTCAGCTGCTGTTAAAGACCTGGAGTAATATGCGATAGGCGCTTCTTTCCCTCCCCCCATGTCATGGCACAGTACAGCCCCAACCCCCACCGGCGAGGCATCACATACAAGAAAAAGGGGCTTCTTCGGATCGTAATGTGTAAGGACAGCATCCAAAGTCAACAGCTCCTTGACTTCCCGGAATGCCTTTTCCTGGGGAGGCCTCCACTGCCACACCACCTGTTTCTTCAGCAAATGATGCAGGGGCTCAGCTACAGTCGCCTTTCGGGGTAGAAAGGAGTGATAGAAGTTTAAGTGACCCAAGAATGCCTGGAGCTCAGTCTTTGAAGTGGGGTGTGGGGCTTCCCAGACTGCCTGAACTTTGGAGTCAGAGGGCTTGATGCCAGCAGGGGTGATTTTGAACCCCAAGAACTCAACCTCATGAGCAAAAAAACAGCACTTCACCCTTTTTACCCGCAATCCCGCATTTTGGAAACGCTCCAGCACCTTCCCCAGTTTAGTGGCCAGGTCTTCCTTGTCTGTCCCACATATCAACACATTGTCAAAATAAGGCAGCACCCTAGGGAGACCCTTCAATAACCTTTCCACAAGAGCCTGAAAAAGACCCGGTGCTGCATTAACCCCAAACTGTAGACGTTTCACTCGGAATGCACCCTTATGAGTCGTAATAGTCTGACACAATGCAGATTCAGGGCTAACAGGCACTTGCTGATATGCTTGGGCTAAGTCCAGTTTAGCAAAACACTTTCCCCCATGGAGGGTGGCCAGCAAGTGGCTAACCACTGGAACAGGATAAGAATTAGCTCGGATAGCCTTATTAATTGTGCATTTGTAGTCTGCGCAGATGCAGATGTCCCCATTTGCCTTGATAGCTGTGACTATTGGTGTCTCCCATGGAGCAGAGTCCACTGGCTCCAGAATGCCCTGTGCCACCAGCTTGTCCAGTTCCACTTAAACGCGGTCTTTCAGTGCAAAAGGCACCCTCCGTGGCTTCATGCGAATGGCCTGGACAGTTGGGTCCAGCTCAAAATTAACGGGGGCCCCCTTGAACGTACCCAGCCCGGAACGGAAAACATCTGGGTAGCGTTCACACACAGCCTGAATGGGGTCGGCCTTGAACGCATTAATTCCCAAGAGCCAAATACCCAGGGACCCAAACCACTGCACACCCAAAAGGTTATTCCTACCGGTCTTCACCACGACTAGGGGAAGCTTTGTTGAGATGGCTTTGAACCGCACATCAAAGTTGCCGATTCCCAACACCGGAATGTGCCAACCTTGCACATCGGTCAGGTTGACCTGCAGAGCCCGCAGTTTTGGCCGGTCCGCTGGAGGAAGTTGAAGGAATTCCCTCTGTGAGATGATTGAGTATGCTGACCCTGAGTCGTTCTCCATGCAGACGGGGCACCCTTGGAGACGAACATCGACGAAGAACCTCCCGGACACTGTCTGTACACCAGATAATGCCTTCCCTCTGACGCGGACCTTGGAAATTGGGTGTTCCATCCGGCGATGACCTCTGTCCCCCGGGTGACCCTCGGATCATTGGCGGCACACCCGTGCAATGTGCCCCTTCTGCCCAACACTTGTGGCATTCGGCAGTCTTGAATGGGCACTGTGAGCAGAGGTGCCTTCCCCCACAGCCTTGGCACGGCACGATGTTGCTCCTTGAAGCTTGGGGATTTTGCTGGTGAACCATCCCGACAGTACCCTCCTCTTCCACATCGTCTGTGTCCACTGGATTAGCACACTGATGCAGTTGGACGGCCGATTCTCCTCGGGCAGGAGCAGCAGGTTTGGCATGGAAGATTTTCACCCCGGTGTGTGCAGCCTCGGATGCCAGAGCCTCTTCCAGGACCTGGGCAAAAGTCAACGTATTTCTCTTCATCAGCCACCGCTGAGTAGCTTCGTCCCTGAGGCCCACGAGAAGCCGGTCTCTTAGGGCCTCCTCCAGGTCATGCCATTGGCACGGCACGGCAGCATGTCGAAGAGCCGCAACGTATTCGGCGACTGACTCTCCCTCCTTCTGGTCTCGCCGGTAAAAGGCAACCCTGGCTGGGAAGATGGAAACAACGGGCTTGAAGTGTTCTCGGAGCACCGCCCGGATGTCGGCCAATGGGGCTTCCCTCAGTGCTTGTGGCAGCAGTAGATGCCCGGCCAGCTCAATCGTGGGCAACCCACAATGGGCCAGGAACACTGCCTTCTGTCGCCCTTCGTCCTCGATCTCCCCAGCGATTACAAAGTTCTCGAACTGGATCTCGTACATGGGCCATGACTTTGGCTTCGCAATGTCAAACGGTCCGATAGAAGATGCAGTAGCAGCCATATCCCACCTTCGTCGCCAATGTTAGATTCTCGCAAGAAGTAGGCTATGCAGCAGAGTGTGGGTTAAACATAGTGATTCTTTATTCAGATCGGGAGTCGAGACTGGGGACTACGTGGGGGGAGATGGTATCTTATATACAGAGGTTTTCCCATTCATCAACAAAGGAACATACCAGCGGACAATCACAGTTTACAACACCAATTTGGTCCCCTGTGCTGCTTTGAAATGCACCCCTCCTTTTGAAGAGGGCGCCCCTCTGGTGGATCCTGTCGGATCCTCTTCACACGATGTGTCCCTTTGAAGTGAGGTAACACTTGGACATTACACAGGGAGACAATTTTTTTTTCCAGTTTGGCTTTCTCCGACACTCAATTTAATATCTATATCTATATCTATATCTATATCTATATCTATATCTATATCTATATCCGACACTCAATTTAATATCTATATCTATATCTATATCTATATAGATAGATAGATAGATATAGATATAGATATAGATATAGATATAGATATAGATATAGATATAGATATAGATATAGATATAGATATCCACTTTCAAATATGGGAAGGGGGTCTCACATGGAAAATGGAGCAATCTTTTATTTCCCTACTTGAGAGGGTGAGATCTGAACCACTGATTTCAAAATACAGAAACAAAGGTGATCAAGCAATTGTAGTGGTGGTATAATGAAGCTGAAGGCACTCAATCCCTGCCAAATGAGTTTTCTCCTTGTTTTAAAGTGTTGAAGGAGTGGGGATGGATGACCAGCAAAGGCAGCTAGCCATGTCTGGGTCAGACTAGGAGAGTTTTCTGATTGAAACCCTGGAGAGATCTTGTCAGTCAAAGTTGGTAGTTCTTGGACACAGTTCTTTGGCTGTAAACAAGAATGAGCTAGAGCTGTGATGGCAAGCCTTGACACTCCAGATGTTCATGGACTTCAATTCCCAGAAGCCCAAGTCAGCACTCCTGCTGATCATGGCTTCTGGGGATTGAAGTTCAAGAACACATGGAGTGCCAAGGTTCGCCATCACTGACCTAGAGCCAGACATGACTGGCTTTTGAGCAAGGAAGACCTTTACCTTTATCAATTCCCATTCAAATTTATTTTTTCCAAGCTAAGGCTGCTCATTTTTTTCCAACCCTCCTGCATGGGACCTATTTCCTATGCCTCTAACTACCTGTGTTGTCAACATCTTTACCTCTTCTCTTATATCTACCTGACCTTTTTGAAACATAGCCTGTGATACTGACACTGAATGCCAGACATGGACTGGCTTGGGGTGGGATAAAGCAGACCTCCAACTTCTTCCATGTCATGGAAAGCCTTCTTCCCTAATACTTGCACACAAAGAACCAGATGTCCAGAGCCATCAGTGAATGTAGTTTGTTGCTGTGCATTATGGTTTTTGGAGCCAGACCAGCCAACTGTAGCAAAGAAGTCATGAGCTCCATCTTCTGCGCATCTTCTGCTCAGAGATGAATTGGCAAAACCACATTCCAAATATCTGTGGGAGTTCCACATGCAGATGGCAAAACCCTTTTGATGGATTTTTCACACAGCGTTGTTCTTGGCATTTCCCCATCCGAGAACAGTCTTTCGCCTGCTTTCCCCCCACTTGCCAAACTGACTTGCTATTTTATTGACTTTCTCCCATTCCTTCCAACCACAGAAGCCTATAGCTAAATTATTATAATTTATCCACTGGAGCAATCTAGGAATTACATATTTTTCCCTTCCTTTTTCTTGCATACCCTAATTTCAATTTAACTGTTGGCTTCGTAAGAAATAACTCCTCTCCTGTCTTTCCATATTAGTCATCTCTGCTGTTTATATTATTTGCTTGTTTATATTAATATTGTGTGTTAGGCTGATTCGCCACCCAAGGGCCTTCCAAACTGCTTACGATTTGAAAAGCTAATAAAGTACGAGACCATGACACTAAGAGAAAAATGTATACTGCAAATGTTTGGCAGCAAGAGAAAGACAACTTCCAGCTGTTATATGGGCTTAGTCCCAGGTCCCTTGCTAATGGGTCTTCCAAGGATGACCTTGAAGCCAGGAGTGATGTGCCCTGAAAATCTCACACCTTCAGCCATGTGAGAATGATGGAGTTTGAAGAGGAAATCCCTGCAGGTTGATTTGACAAAAGGAGGGAGAAATCACGATTAATGCTTACCAGGTTTATAATGATTTTCATTGTCAAAGGAATTATCATGTCTGCAATTCGCAGGCCAAGATAAGGTAGAACTCTACAGAGCCTTGGCTTAACCATGAAAGAGATGCGTTTTGGTACATGTGACCAATTTTCTCCTACTTCTCTCCTCCTGCTAATGAAACTGGATAAACAAACCAGAAATGGGTTCTTTAGGGTGATGTCTGAGCTGGGGAATTCACTGCCCTCCACAAGATTGTGTCAGTCCCTTTATTCTTGAAAATAAAACCTCATCAAATGTTTGCTTTACCTCCTTCTTCAAATCATGGCCTTTCCATAGTCTTCACTTGATTCTCTGACCTGTAGACATGGGGGTTGAACCAGGGACCTTTCGCATTTGTTCCAACACTGAGCCGCAAATCTTTAGAGTGATCAGCTTTTGAGAAGGGGGACACCTCTGCTGCTAAGATTTACTTCTACCACGCTAAAGAGGAAAGGTGGGAGGGGAGAAAGAAAATAATGTGTTGACTCTATGGGTATTGTCTATTTCATGCTTTCAACATTGATGTCTGCAGAAGACAGATTGTATAGGATGCCCTCTGGAGAGGAGCCAGACCGTTCCCATACAATGCATATCACTCGGTTGCTTAATAAATGGCTAGTCCAATTGATGGCTGAAGCAGGCATGTAATTGTTTGGGGATTGATTGGGTCCAACGCTCTGGGTGCTGAAAGCCATAGCAACACTCAATGATGCAAACTACAGTCCTCTAAACATTATTCAACTATGACCCCGCCAGCCATAACAACATAACAAGGCGGCAGTCTTCCCAACTCAACTTTATGGATAGACCTCTAAAGTCCTGAGTAATTCCTTCTCTATGCTGGCCATACCTGGAGTTCAGAAAGCTATTTATCTAGAGCAGTGTGTTCCCAAACCTTGGTTTTTGGACTTCAATTCTCAGAAGCCTAAGTCAATTCCCCAAAACACTGATCAGCCAATGTACTGACTTAGGTTTCTGGGAATTGAAGTTGCCCCATGTTGGGAACCACTGATTTAGAATGATTCTAGACTACAGTTCCCAGGATGTCCCAGTCAGCATTTCCACGGGAACTGTATTTCTGAAAGGTGTGGCTCACTCTGCTCTTTGAAGACATCTTTGCCTCTGCAATAGATAGATAAATAAATAAATAAATCACAACATCTAGCCTAGGGGTGCCCAAACTTTTGGGGCCATGGGGCAGTCACATGGTTGAGCATACTGATCATGTGATTCCTCCCACCCAGAAGCAGAATTAAAATGTGCATGCATGGGTGTGTTATGCGCATGTGCATAACACTGCCATAAATGACCCATGGCTGTTGCAAACGTGTTATGCTCACATACATGTGCATTTTACTTCCACTTCCGGGAGCAGAAAGGGCGACGTGGGCCAGATTAATTGGTGCTGTGGGCTGGATCTGGCCCATGGGCCATAGTTTGGGCACCTCTGGTCTAGCCTTTTCCATCTCCAGCTAGACCATGTGATCTCTCCCCCATTTCCCTCAGGGACCACCAAAACTAATTACATTGATTATGAGCAAACACCAAATAAAAACAAACAGGAATAATTACTGCAGTCACTGCACTAAGCTGATAGTGCCTTTCTTACAACGGATCTTGTAGAGTGTCTGTGTTCGGGAAAGGGAAAGGGTGGGGGAGAATGCATAAAATATGCCACAGGCAGGTGGTCTTGGCATGCCTGCCACATGTCCATGGAAATGTCTGCAAAGGCAGACAGTGTTGGTTCTTTGGCTATAAACAGAGATGAGCACTGAACCTAGAGTCAGATACAACTGGCCTTCGAGCAAGGGTGACCTTTACCTTTACCTTTAGTCCTCTCTATCCTCATCCCAGTTAGTCCTTGCCTTCTACAGAAGGTGCTGAAAATGTATACACATTTTAAGAGATGTTGTCTATGTCTTACTTTTCAGAGTTGAATTGAATTAGGGTAGTAATGTGTAGTATGACATTTACTCAAAAGAATTAATCACCATGCGACAGGCAGGACAATCAACGAAAATGGCAGAAGTGCAGTGCTGTTGTCATTCAAGTAGCACAAGACTTTTTCAAAGAGGTGCAGTTGAGATTCCTCCATGTTCTCTTGACTTAACACCCCTTGACTTCTGTCTATGGGGGACCTTAAAGGCTGTGATGTATTGCAGAAAACCAGCTACACTGGCAGTACTTCTGGAAGAATTGAAACAGCATGTTCGGCGATACAAGTAGACATATTTGGTCAACGTTGTTCAAGCAGTAGTTCCCCATAATCAGACATGTCAGGATGCTGATGGTCACCACTTTGAGCACTTCTTGTAATTGTAGAAGTCAAGCATGACTTCTTTTGTCGTCAGTATATATTGAGTATTGCAATTTTAATACAGCTTTTTCCTTTCTTGTTATGTGTATACATTTTGGCACCCTCTGTATTTCTCCCCTGCCCATCTAATAAAGTCACAGTATGTGGTGCCTAACCTTGTTAGGGACTGCAGTGCGGGAGATCATCAGTTCAATACCTGAATACTGCAGGATGGAATGAGCTCCCGTCTTTGTCCCAGCTCCTGCCAACCTAGCAGTTCGAAAGCAAGAAATTGCAAGTAGATAAATAGGGACCAATTCGGTGGGAAGGCAAACAGTGCTCCGTGTGCTCCGGTGTCTAGTCATTCCTGCAGAAGCGGAGAGTGCTGGCTCTTCGGCTTTGAAACAGAGATGAGCACTGAACCCTGGAGTCAGGTCCGACTGGCTTTGGAGCAAGGGAAACCTTGACTTTGACCTAACCTTGTTCAAGAAGTAACATGGCCAACAAGCATGTACAACATGACAGAGGTCTAAGAAGTTTTAGACTGAGGTTGAGATGAGGAAACTCTCCAGACTGAATCTTGGAGTGTGACTTCCAAGAAGAGTGAACTCAAAGGTCTGCTGAAGCCATTCATTGCTGAGGAGTTGGATGAGGATATTCATCAGCCCATGGCTGCAAAGCTCCCATGGTGTTAGGAGATGCAAGTCTTCGCCTCACACCCTAACTGGTTGCATGGCATATTGTGTCTGTGATGCCTTTAATACCCAACTGCAGGGGCACACAGGTGCTGAGACATTCCCCCTGGTGTACTCCATGGGCCAGTGTGTTTAGGTCAGAGCAGGACTGCAGACTTCCAGCCACAATGCTCAACCTTCCTCTGCTGACAGTCTGGATGAAGATTCCTGCGTCTTCCAGAACCTGCTACTAGGACTGACTTTTTGCACTGTTCCTGATGATGGCTTTTGCCTGATATGTCATCTATGCTTGCTGGACAAAGAAGGACTACTTGTGGGTCAGCCTCCACCAGGAGGACAGAAGCTGTAGAACTCTTTGGCTTTGTCTGTAATTACAGCTTGCATCATTTACCCTGCTGGACTGCTACTGAACTGTATGGACTTGTGTATAGCACAACTGAACTGTCTCAGTGAGGTTGACTGAGCAGCCCAAGAGAATATATCTGTTTTGTGTTACAGTTGTTGCTCTGTATATACTTGCACCTTTTTACTTCCTGAGTCAACCTACATTGAGTTTTTCTTCTGCATCAAGATCTGTCTGCCTGTTTTTTCTCACAAGGGACCACCTTGCCAGGTGCGAACCTCTTGCTGGCCACTGCATACCCCTCTGCTAACCATTTACATCAACACATTGTAGTTCTGAGTTGGGGCCCCTCCTGTTTCAGAAAAGGAGAATTCCAGTTTCCAGTGAGAAAGGATAGCTGGTTTTTGCCAATCAGCAAAAGAAAAACTGCTTGCTTGACCAGTGGCTTGACTGAGAGCCAAACTGTACATTATAGATAACGTGTCAGAAGAAGATAGAATCCAGTAAGCACTTTTTGTGTGCGATTGTCAACAGACAGAGCTTTGTTGCTTTCCGTAATTTGGTTTGATTAGTGATCGGATTTTCAGCCCATGAACATTGTTCTTGCTTTCTAAATCTAATTTCTCAGGCCAGAAACAAATATTAGAGATGGTCTGTGAGTAGGAAAGGGAATTTTTAAAACTACGATGAGTATCTGAGAGTCACAGTAAGAGCTACACAAATTAATTTTACTAAGGAGAATAGCAAAGTATATTCTCTTCTTGGCTAAGATCAGGTGTAGTGGACACTTGATCCTAGCCAAGGTCACCCTTGCTCAAACACCAGTCGTATCTGACTCTAGGGTTCAGTGCTCATCTCTGTTTATAGCCAAAGAGCCAGTGCTGTCTGCATTTCCGTAGACATGTAGCAGGCATGACTAGACATTGGAGTGCACAGAATGCTGTTTATGTTCCCACTGAAGTGGTACCTATTTATCTACTTACAATTTTTGCTTTCAAACTGCTAGGTTGGCAGGAGCTGGGGTTGAGACAGAAGCCCACTCTGTCATGGATTACTCAGGTCTCGAACTGCTGACCTGCCAACCTTCCAGTCATCAAGTTCAGCATCTTAACTACTAAACCACAGCAGTCCTTAGTGGACATATAATATATAGTTATTCTCGAGGGATTCAAAAATATAACTTTTCCAAATCCTGTTTTCAATGGTGGTGTTATGTGCTGTCAAATCAGTTCCAAATTAGCACAAGCCAGGTAGGGTTTCCAAGGTAGGCAAAACATTTGTTGGTTAATTTTTACCATTGCCTTCCCACCAGTGAGTTTCCATGGTTGATCAAGGATTTAAATTCAAGTCTTCCGAGTCTTATTTGCCATCATGAGTTTGATAAATTAATTTAGAACAGCTCATCATTTCTTCCCAAAATGCCACTCAACCCAAAGTTAGTTCTTCCAAACCTCTTTTTCCAGTAATGTTTAGCAGGGGAACTAGAAGAGCCATTTCCCTCCTGGACCCCTCAATGGTCATGATAGTTGAGGATGACAGATTGTGTTGTCCAACAAAGCTGGGAAGTGTCGAGCTTGTGTGGCTGAGCTTGAACTTCCAGGGGAGTTATAGCCAAGAGAATGGGCTCCCCCTGAAGGAAGGGTATGAATTTGGGTTGCTGTGATGATGATTGTTTGAATTCAGCATAGAATTACAATTGGGTCAAAAAGGAAAGTGAATATAATGAGCCTTGTGGAGTCCTCCTCATTATGCAGCACTAGAGCTCCGGCACTTCATTAAACTCGTGCCACACATAGTAATGAAGGTCTTAAGTGGCGTCATGGATGGTGAGCGCAAGATGGTTAACAGGTAGAAAAGGAGCCATCACTAGCTGCTTATTCAGTCCAGATGCGAAGTATAAGAAAAATGATGGCCAAAAAAGAAAAAGCAGGAGATATCAGTAACAGTGACAATGTAGAGGTAAAGCATGGAAATCAAGGTTAAATCTGGGAGGTGTAATCATGCCACAGAAGGACATGTATGCTAGAGCATGACCCTTAGATCGGGAGTAAGCCAAATGTGGCCTTGCCTTGACCTCATATGCCTGCTGAACTAGTTTCAAACATCCCCATCGATGATGAATAGAGGTACCGGTATTTGCACAAGAAACCTATCTCTTTGCAGGCGCACCCCCCCCAATGATGGACTCAGACACAAATGAAAGTGGATAACGGCATTGGGCCACATTTATTGATTCAAGCCCTAGTCCGAATTATAAATTTCTATTGGTAAAACGACCAATCATAATTCTTAAGGCAAGCAGGCCGAAGTAACACTGGTAAGGTACCACCCAAAATTGCCAACGGCAATTGTTACAATGTATCTATTTGTATCAATTTGTTTGTTGACAACAAACAAATTGTTGACCGTAGTCAATATCTAACTAATGACCCCACCCTCTGACGTGTATCCGTAAAATCAGGGGGTGATTCCAGCTGTCTAGTGGTAACCATCACCCCCTCGCCTGGTTCGTCGTTGACCGGACAACGTTTAAACAACTTATGCCTATCTAGTGTTGTCCAGTCAATTGCGAACCTGCCGGATACCTGTGGGTCATCAATGTTTACCTTACCAGTCCTACCCGCCAATGTGACCAAAGTCAACAGTAGCACAGACAAACCCCTATATCAAACCATAGCAACAGTGTGGGATGGGCGAAAAAGCCAGGACTCAAGAGCCAATTGCGAGTCCCAGCCAAAAATTCCCACCCGGCCCCGAAGCGACCAAGAAATCACACTGTTAACTAGGGAGGGGGTGGAGGGGAAAAACTTCTCCGCTCTGTCGGTTCGCCAAAATGGCAGCACGGCTGCCTCATGGCCAGCCCTTTTATTAGGGTGCTGGCCACGCCCCTAACTACCCGGATGGTTTCGTCCGGTGGGGGGGGGCCCGCAAAGAGCGCGGCGGCCATTTTGGCGCCACGCTTCCATTGCAGGCGCACCCCCCCAATGATGGACTCAGACACAAATGAAAGTGGATAACGACATTGGGCCACATTCATTGATTCAAGCCCTAGTCCGAATTATAAATTTCTATTGGTAAAACGACCAATCATAATTCTTAAGGCAAGCAGGCCGAAGTAACACTGGTAAGGTACCACCCAAAATTGCCAACGGCAATTGTTACAATGTATCTATTTGTATCAATTTGTTTGTTGACAACAAACAAATTGTTGACCGTAGTCAATATCTAACTAATGACCCCACCCTCTGACGTGTATCCGTGTATTCGTCGTTGACCGGACAACGTTTAAACAACTTATGCCTATCTAGTGTTGTCCAGTCAATTGCGAACCTGCCGGATACCTGTGGGTCATCAATGTTTACCTTACCAGTCCTACCCGCCACCCGGAGAGGCTTCAATAAAGGCTCGACGCCCCCCCCCCAAGACCGTCAGCTCGGTCGACAGGGCTGCTCGCCAATCACCCAGCAGGAGGTCCATACCTCCTCGCGACAGATGGACCCCATCCCCTGAATAAAGCCCATAATTTTGCAAACTGATGGCGGGATGATGACTGACCCGCCCCCAGCCCTTGGTCGAAAGGAATCGGGCCACAGCCCTGTTCACCATGCGCCGAGCGCGGTCCAGGGCCTGGAGGTCAAAGCCTCCCCGATAAGCGTGCCGTGGGACCATATCTGACCAAACAAGGGTTGTGGCGGGCCATATGTAATGTAAATAGGCGAGGTCCCCGCAAATCGCATGCTTGAGCGATAAGCCAGTGACCTGACCCAAGTCATTACCCCCAAGGTGTATGATCAGAATGTCGGGCGGGTCGGCATTCCTCGACAAAAAGAGGAATGGCAAAAGCTCCCGCCACAACATACCGGGCTTACCGTACCATGTGAGATGTGCGTATGCACCCAGTCCCAGTCGGGGTCCCCAATCTGTCGCCGCAGCGTAACGCGCTGCCCTGTGCACGTAGCTATGGCCCACCAGCCATACTGTCACCGGTGTGATACAACACCCAGGGTCTGTCAAGGGAAAAAACAGGGAAGGAAGAGATACGTGGTGACTCCAAAGGTACTCACGGTGGGAGTGGGCGAACATAAAACTGGAAACACTGTGAGCCCCACCTCCCCATGCTGCGTATGTCAGCCCCGGAGTACCCATAAGCAGCCGCAGTAGAGGCCGCCCCAATTCTAAATGAATGGGTGCCGTAACGGGCCCCAGGGAGGCCAACGCTAGCCAGCGCCTTCCCAGTCACCTTCCAAAACTGAAATTTAGTGAGGGGAGACCCATCTTGGTGACAGAAAAACGGGCCATGGTGCGTGCCATGCAGTGCAAGGAACTCCTGTAGGGCACCAACCGGACAGATGTCTGCCAAGGAACATCGTAGCAGTCTTACTCCACTGCCTACGCCATGCTGATCTGTTTTAGAGGAGCGTATCCTCAATTGAGCCCAATCATTGCAAACATAGACATCTTCGAGTTCCAGTGCCCTACGACTTGCATCCGCCTTAGACAGCATCACAAGCTCGCTGATGCGGAGCGCTCCAAAAAAGGCCACCGTTGTAGCCGCACGAAACAGGGCTGCCTCATACCTATTGAAACATAGGTCCTGCCAGCCTCGTGCCAGTTGGGTAAGTACCCCAGGGGAAATTGGGTGACGGTCGTCCAGGCAACGCCCACGTTCCCGCACCCACCCCTCCAAAACATGTCTCACACGGAAATCCGCGGTACTGTCCGCATGACCCCCCACTTTGGCCATAAAAGCCAGCGCTGATAGCCTGGATGCTATGGTGCGGGGTGCCAGGCCCTGAGCGTGCAGGTAAACCATGAAACGGAGGATGTGGGCCACTGGGATCGGCCAGGTATCTGGCAGGTGAGATTGGGTACAGAAAGTCCGAAAGGAAACCAACGCGTGGTGATACGCCTTACGCGTGCGTGGCGCCAGTGACATGCCGATCGCCTGGTTCACCTCTCCTTGCCAAAGGTCCATATCTCCTGCGGTAGTGGCGAGGGAAATTCCTCTGCATCTGGGGCCAAGGCACGGAACCGGGAGATCTGCAGGCGGGACAAAGCGTCAGCAATATCATTATTCACCCCCGGGACATGCCTGGCTCTGAACAGTACATTGAGGCGCAGGCTGCGCAATACAAACTGGCGCACAAGATCCATGACCCTGGGAGATTTAGAGGTCTGTGAGTTGACAATGTGGACAACGGCCGCATTGTCACACCAGAAATGCACCACCGAGTTGGCCCACTCCTCACCTCATAGCATTAAGGCCCCCAGTATGGGAAAAAATTCCAAATATGTGAGATCCCTCAGGCGACCCGTGCCTGACCAGGCTGGTGGCCATCCACCATATGCCCACTTCCCATTGAAGTACATCCCATAACCAAGGGATCCCGAGGCATCAGACTGAATTTGAAATTGGGGTGAAGCCAGGAGGTCTGACCTCCAAAATGAGACCCCATTGAACTCCCTCAGGAACTGTAGCCATACGTGCAGATCCGCCCTGATGCCCCGTGTCAATCTCGCCCTATGGTGGGGCCTGGATAAGCCTGCCATGGCGTCGCACAAGCGCCGAGCAAATGCCCTGCCAGGTGCGACCACCCTGCAAGCGAAATTGAGGTGTCCATGTAGCACCAGCAGTTCCCGAAGGGATGCCTTGCGCTTAGCCAGCAAGTCCGATATAAGGGCCACTATCCTGGACACCTTGTCTTCGGGCAACCTAGACGCCTGCGCCACCGTGTCAATTTCCACCCCCAGGAACACTAATTTATTAGACGGGCCTTCGGTCTTTTCGGGCGCTAAAGGGACACCAAGTTCCCCCATTAGCGTCTGAAATGTGTTGAGGAGACGTGTGCACGTGTCCCAGCCCCGTTCACCCCCGAATAAAAAGTCATCCAGGTAATGGGCTACAGACCGAGACCCTGACCTACGGACAAATGCCCACTGCAGGAAGGTACTGAAACGCTCGAAGGCCAAGCAGGAAATGGAACAGCCGAATGGCATGGCTTTGTCAAAATAATATTCACCCCGAAATTTGAAACCCAGCAACTCTTGCACGGGCAAGAGGCGAAAAGCCGACTTAATGTCACACTTAGCCAACAGTGCACCCGGGCCACATGAGCGCACCATGCGCAACGCCTGGTCAAAGGATGTATACCTGACAGAACAAAGGTCATCAGGGATAGCATCATTGACCGAGTGGCCGGCTGGGTAGGACAAATGATGAATCAGGTGGAACTCGCCCGGGGATTTTTTGGGCACTAGTCCTAGAGGAGACACTTTAAGGTTGGGGAACGGGGGCGCGGGGAAAGGGCCAGCGACCCTGCCCGCAGCAATCTCCTTATTAATGCTGGCAGCAGCGACCTCCTCCCTTCCCCTAAGTGTCAACAGGTTGGGTGCATCCTGCGGTGACCTATCCCCCTTGAAAGGAATACGAAAACCCAGCTGAAAACCCTGAAGGAGGTACACAGCGTCTGCCCTCCTCGGGTACAATGCGAGCCAACGCTCCAGCATGTTGACATTAATTGGGGAGGGGGCCTTTCGGTGAACCTGCTCCCTCCGTGGCAGTCCTACCTGCCCCTTGTCCGCCCCTACCTCTGCCCCTGTATCCTCCCGGCCTGGGACAGGCGGAGGCAGCATGGGGGCCACCACAAGAGGGGCACTCGTGCTTGTACTTGCAATTTTTCCTGTTGCAAGAACCATTGGACGAGAAGGTCCAGCACAGCAGGCGGGCTGGAACCCCCTGCCCCGCCACTTGGCGGGGGACCTGTACCAGGGCCGCTCGTTGGACCGCATGTCCACAATGGTATCTCTCCCCAGGCGCTGGGCGCGTGGGGGTCATATACAGAAGCCACAGCTTCTGGCAGGGCTCGTCCCACCTCATCTCCGGGTGCAGTGGAATTCTCATGCGGAATTCTTCGTCGTAAGCCAGCCACGCCGGACCCGGGAAGTCAACCATAGCCCGGTAAATGTTGTCCAGATACTGGACCATAGGGATGGCCAAATCCGGCCTAGCCCTGAGGTAAACGGCCATGTAAATCAAGTACGCTGGCAGCCAATTAGCCCACGTGCGTGGCGGCTTACGACGACGTGCCTGCTCCTTATCCTTCTCGTCCAGCCCTTCCCTCTCTTCTTTGGTCGGTTCCCTATTTAGAAGGGAGAAGATATCTACATACTCGCCCCTCCAAATCTTCTCCTTGGTGGACTGGGCCAGATGGTCCCCCAGGGGCAAGGAATACCCTGCTGTTGGCAAAGCCGACACTGGCAGAGAGGGAACTGCGGGCAAAGCAAAGGAGGCCTGAGCCAGCCCGGGGATCCCCCACACATTTCCTAGCACATTGGGGGTGCCACCCCGACCCAGGCCCTGTGACAAAGGTAAAGTCGCTTGGTGGACCGGGGGCCATTGGACCGCCGGACCACCCAAGCGAGGCCACGGCCATTGGACAGCCCCCCCCAAGGAAGTCAGTTGTGTGGGTGCATTAGCTTGTACTGCATACTCACCCGATGCACCCCCACGGGCCGCCCCCACTGGGGGTTCCGGCCCGCTGGGGGCATCGGAGCTCACGACCGAAGCTGAGCTCGTCGACGGGGCCAGACCAGCACCAGACTGCTGCACCTGTGGGGTGGGGAGCTGCGAGGCAGTGGCCGCCACCGGCCCACGCGCCTCGGGCGGCTCAACCCGACCCATCGCCGGCCGCTGTTCGGCGGCCAAAGGGGGCACCTGGAATCCCAGGGACACCCCTGTTTGGTTAGCCCTCGCCAAGGACGCTTCAAGGGCCGCAACCCGGGCCAGGAGGGCCTCCACGTCGACATAGGCCCCGGCCCCAACAGGGAGCAAATGGGCAGCCGGCCCATAAGTCACGGGTGCCTGTCCAGGTCCCTGAGCCCCCGAGGCCAGATAAGGCCAAGCGCCCATGCTCGGCCCTTGGGTAGCCGTGGGCACGCCCTGCAAAGGCAGGGGGCCCAACCATCCTCCATGACTCGCACCCCCCATGGGGAACTGCGGCCCGGGCAAGAGGGCCCCGCCGAGGTCCCTTCCGGGGCAGCCGGTATACACCGCGCCCCGGGCCAAGGAGCTACCGATCCCATCCCACCGTTCCCGGTGGGCTCCGCTAAAGGTGGCTGCGGAACGGGCGCAGTCGCGGTCCTCCGACCCGGCTGACGCCTCCGCGCCGATTGAGCCACGTTCGCGGCTGCCTTTTTCTTCGAGGGCATGGCTAAAGTAGCTAGGAAGCCTAAAACAAGAGAAAGATGCCCGAAAAGGCTTCCCCAAAAGGACACGAGCGACGGAGGTCAGGAGGAAAAACTTCTCCGCTCCGTCGGTTCGCCAAAATGGCAGCACGGCTGCCTCGTGGCCAGCCCTTTTATTAGGGTGCTGGCCACGCCCCTAACTACCCGGATGGTTTCGTCCGGTGGGGGGGGCCCGCAAAGAGCGCGGCGGCCATTTTGGCGCCACGCTTCCATTTGTAGCACCCTAGGCTGCCAAAGCAGGCACCTTTTTACACATTCTTCCCATCTCTTGAAAAAGGACAAACAAGAATATGAATTTGCATTAAATTGCATATACTAACACATAGATGCTGATGTAGCCTTAGAAAGGATTTTTGTAAGAAAGGATATGACAGCACTTTTCAAATACCTGAAAGATGATCCCAAAGAGGAGGTGTGGGATCTGTTCTTGGTCGTCCCAGAGTGTAGGACATGAAATAATGGGCTCAAACTAAAGGAAGCCTGATGTAGGCTGAATATCAGGGGAAAACATCCTAATGGTTAGAGACGTACAATGGTGGAGCCATCTGCCTTGAGAGGTGGTGAATGCTCCAACTCTGGAATCGTTCAAGAGAGAATTGGACCACCATCTTTCAAATCTACATTGATCCAGATTCCTGCACTGAGCACAGGGTTGGATTTGACAGCCTAAAAGGCCCCTTCCAATTCAATCAAATAGAATTATAGTATAGCAAAACTCAGATGAGTGGCAAAAACTATGGTCCTGGGGCCCCATAGGTCCAAAACCCTGATAACTGTGGCTTGACAACTGCAGGGTATCTAATCTTCCCTCTTATACTGTTTGGCCAACATCCTGCTGCAGTTCCACTGAACAGATAATCCCATCAAGACTTGATTATGGGATTGTTTTGTTTATATGAAGATGGCTCTTGCATAAGCAGTGATCTCCATGAAGGAAATACAACATTTGTGCAAGGACAATATTTGCTCAAGTGACATAATCCTGCATTATTAGTAGAGGGACCTTCACTAGAAGGTCAACAGGATATTGACTATTATCTTAACAAATGGCCAGCACTGTCAACAATGGTAGTGAGTGACTCCAGTTTCAGGGAGATGTACTCCATGGGTTTTGTAATCTGCAAATTTACATGTGCTCTCCATGGTGCTGAACCTTGATGTTAAAAAGACATTATTATTATTATTATTATTATTATTATTATTATTATTATTATTAGTAGTAGTAGTAGTAGTAGTAGTAGTAGTAGTAGTAGTAGTAGTAGTAGTAGTAGTCCTCTGGCAAAGAAGACACTTTTAAAAATCATTTCACAGAGAGGACTGCCTTCTATAAAAAGGAATATCTGGTTAACTTCAGCTTCTTCTTCTCTCATGTCCAGATCAAACAGTGGACTGACAAAATGAAGCCACTTTCTTGGCTTTGTCATTGGCCAAACATAAGTCCTCATTGGTACATGTTTCTGGCAGTCATTGGCAGACCAGTAAATGAACCGGATTCTGTATCTCTCCACATTCACACAGTGTGTTGTTGTCCACCAGCAGCCCTCACTTGAGCATGTTGGTCTTGCATTTAGGGACTCTAACCTACAGTTTACTCAGGGTCATCCAAGTAATGTAGGGGAGGTTAAGATTATCAGACATACCCTCTTTTAATGTTATTCTTTCTCAAGTGACCTCCTTCCTCCATCTTCTAATTTGGTTTTGCTCTTACGTACCCTTAAGAATGTTCGTTCCTGCCATAAAGCACTTCCTGCATCTGAGCTGGCAGACATGAGGCTCATATCCATTCAGAGGGTGTTGAGGGCCGTTCTCTTCCTTAGTTGTCTCAGTATCTGCTGCTATTTCTCTTCTGATCTTAGGTGGAGCAATACCAACAAGAGGGTATAGTTTGTCAACTGGTGTAGGTTTGAGGCATCCTGTCACTATATGTATAGCTTCATTAACAGCAATGTCCACTTGTTTTGCATTTGTGGATGCACTCCACACTGGAGCAGCATACTCTGCTGTGGAAACATCCAGCTAAAGTGAAGTGACAAAAATTTAGAAGGCTGGGAAGAAGGAAGTCAAATGGGTGTAAGAGTAAAGCAAAAGAGACAGAATAGAGTTCTGCCAGACAAAAGTATTCAGCAAGCAATAATGTAGAGTTATTTCCTATTATGCTCATCTTCTATCTCTCCCCTCATTTTTTGATGGTAAATATGCTTAGCTTCCCCAAGAAATCTCAACAAATCAGATTATTTGATTTGGTAATTTTCTCAATAATGTTAAATCCAGTATAAATGCAGGCTGCCAAACTGGGAATAAAGTGCAGAGTTGTGGGTCCAGGAGATGCTGGTCCTTTTATTTTCACAACAAAGGATACTCACAGACAGGAAAAGAGAGACAGAGAAGCAAAAATCATCTAGTCCACAGATTAGAGTTTAGAATGTGATGGTTAACTAGATTAAATAGATGAAGAGATTAACAGGGTTAGATTAGTGGGATCATTTTAAGGACATTAACGTGTAAGCTTAAGTGTTATCAATTAACTTGATCCTTCTACAGGCTAATAGAGAAAAGAGGTTGAGATCAAAGGGGGATGAAGAGTAAAGATAAGCTCTAATTGATACACAGGTAAAGTTAATGTTTATTTGCTTGACCATGCAGTTCTCTAAGGTTTCATTTATCCTTTAAGTATCCTAGGATTAGGAACACATAATTCCTCCTGAGCTAAATATGTGGCTCCACCATCTCAGATGTGCAGAACAAACTACAGATAAACATCCCCCATACATGCTCAGAGATGCTTTTGGTTGAAAGACCAGGCTAGTTCTTTCTATAGTTACTTCTCCCCGGCAGATAAAGTGCCATTAAGAAGCCGAGTGGACAGGGTACTTTCCAAATGACATCTTAAAGGTAATAGGAAGAGTATCATAAACACCTATCAGTGGTGGTGGTGGTGGTGTTTCCATAATTTAGATGCTTCTTGCTAGCACTTGCCTACTTCACCTTAGAAGAGATGGCCATGTGAACAGAAAGGTCCTTGATCATGAAAAGTTGACACAAAAAGTCTTACCTGTGATACCAAACTCAGACAATAAGCTTTGACCAATGACTCCCCCAAATCTTTGGCTTTCTGAAGCAGAACTGATGCTATCTCTCATTCACCCACATCAAAAAATATAGTATCTCAAAACAGCCATGTTATTTTGGCACCCGAGGCATAGAATCCCATAAATCAAGCATCTTCCAAGGAGTAAAACCTGAAGTAATTGTTTGCTTCCCATTTATCTGCTCAGAAACAGCCACCTCATTCTGGTGGAGGTGGCCTTAATAGAAGCCCTTTAGTACAGGGGTTCTCAACCTATGGCTCACAGGCTGGAATTGGCCTTTGGCATCATTGCATGTGTCCCACGTTGCCACCACTGGTGGAAGTGGAAGTGGAAGCATTTACAACAGCCATAAATGTGCCCGCAGCTGTTGTAAACATTTATGACAGCTGCGGATGCATTTTACGGCAGTGTTTATGGTGGGGGAACCACCGGCCCAGCCAGCTCAGCTGTCTGAGAAGGCATGGTCCAGCCTGCATCTTGAAAAAGTTGTGAACCCCTGCTTTAGTACATCAAGGTGCATTCAGTTCCAACTGCTCACCCAAGACTTCAAGAAGTGGGCTGGTCTAGGCTCTTGGTAGACCATAGTCTATGACACTTTGTTAGTGACTTTCAACTTAAGAGTTTGCAAGGCTGTACAGATATGTCTCACATGAAAGGCTGGAAAACTTACATTAAAATACAATGGTTAATCTTTAACATGCCACAACTTTTTTGTTCTCTTCATTTTATTTTGTTTATTGTCAGATATGCTAAATGTCTGGCCAGACATCCTACTACAATAATGGAGTAGACTGTATAGCCAATGACTCAATGCCAAGTGTTGGGCAGCGGTAAATAACCTGACTCTCTAAAGGGGCCAACGGATATAGGCAGATGAGCCCCTTTAGGTGGGGTGAGGGTCCCCTCAGTGGAGGAAATGCCACTGGAAATCATCATATTGGGCCCAACGGCAAAATGAGCAGAGGAGGAACTCTGTCATGGAAGCAGAAGAGGCCATGCCAGATGGACAGGCTGTGAAGACACACCTTGTTCATATCCTCAAGGCTGTAGCAGTCCATTGCAGTTAAATCCTGTGTGTCTCATTTCATATGTGCCGCAGGAGATGGTTCCATGATCATAGTGTCTGGGTCACTTCATGGCAAACTGCGATCCACCTTAAACAAATTCATGCCAATGGCATTTTTCCTGCCGGATGTATCTCTCCACATTCATACAGCGTGTTATTGTCCTTAGTTGTAATTCGTATAGCTAAATTAGTGGAAGCAGTGGATTAGACAGGCAGGCAGGTAGACAGGCAGAGAGAGAGAGAGAGAGAGAGAGGTAGAACTTCCAGACTACCCAACCAGTATCCAACAGGTGCCATGATAGCTTTAGATTCTGGGAGGCAGAGTATAAAATGTCTTTCTCCCAAGCTCTGAGAGCAAGCTTATCGTCCTTCATTTCTGATGACACCCTCATCTGCCTGCAGGTGAATTGCTAAGGACCCAGTGATGAAGTACGCCTTTTCTTCCTTCTCCCTAACCTTTGGTTGGTGTGGCTGGACCAAAGAATGTGGCCATCTGCAGTGCATAGCCTCACCTGCATTAGACCTTGTGTATCTTGTTCCCTTCATCTCTGCTCTCTTGTGCATTTGTGTGTCTGTCTGCCTTAGGAAATAAATCAATTGGGCAGTTTACTGTCTGGTCGGTCCCCAAGTGGTTTCTAGGTTACTTGGGCTTTATCGACACAGCTGGTACAGCGTTGGAATCAATGGTGACCAGCATTGCTTGATGTTTCCTTCATGCCCTTGAAAGAACAGAGCAGCTTTGGCTTGGAGAACTCCTGTATCCATATTTGGTTTCAAAGGGAGAACCTAAACTAGAAGCAGAGGCTATCAATCAAAGTTGAGAACATTGGGTCAAATAGATCAGTGGTCTCCGATTCAATATAAGGAAGCTTTCTATCTTCTATATCACTTAAAGAGCAGTGGTTTACTGAGCAACGTGTCCTCTTTGGAGCCATGAAGTCTGGCTTAAAATGCCTACCTATATTGAAGGCTCATTGGTTGTGTTTTTACCCACCATCCTTACCATCTGCTCCCCATACTTCCTTAGGCCCTATCCTTTCTGTCATAGCTCTCTTGACCAGTTCAGCAATCTTTCATTGACTACAGAAGGAAGGAATGAAACAGTAGGGTGGTTCCATGTAGTAAATCAAGTTGGAAACTTCCTTTTATGAAGGTCTTCCCTCAATCCAGGTTGTCCAGGTCCCTCCCATGACCCTTTCATCGGCCATTACAGATTGAAAGCAGGTGCTGCTGTAAATCCAGTGGAGATGTGGGGACAGCTAGATGTCCAGCCTTCAGCATCAGATGTCTAGCCCATGGTCAAACATTCAGGGAAGAGGTATGAAGTTGTGCTCGCCAGCAGGTTCAGATGAACTCCTTTACTACAACCCAGTGGTGGGCTCCAGCAGGTTCGGACAGGTTCAGGAGAACCGGTAGCAAAATTTACTGGCCCTGCCCACTGCCCCCTTGCCCCGCCCACCTCCTCATCCTCCTCTCACCCCACTCTGGATGCAACTCCAACATCCTTGCTGCTGGGTCCAGGCGCCCAGAGTGGGGTGCGGCTGAGCCAGCAGTTACTCTGCTGCAGTTACTCTTTAAAGGAAAATTAGAGCATTGAGGTATAATTGCTAACTAATGGTCTGATGAAATGGACTCAATCCACAAAAGCTCACATTAAAATACAGCAGTTTAACCACACCCAACTAATCATCTGGCCATGCCCAAGAGTTGCCCATCCCCACAGAGTTGGCCACACCTACAGTGTAGTAGTAAAAAAATTTGAAGCCCACCACTGCTGCAATCTGTGAGTGAGATAGCCCTTGTAGAACAGAGCTCCTGAATATGGAAATGCTGTCATTACATGCAACTGGTTCCAATTACAAGAGTCTCCTTAGATCTATTCCAACCGCTGTTCATAGAGTTTTATTTGGCTGTGTCAGAGATCCCACTGACACTCAATTCAGTCATCAACTTAGATATTACAGATAGCTTGTTGTTAGAAAGAGCAGTTCGTCAAGGGTCGAAGTGCATCAATTATCACATTACTGTATAGCTTTTCAGACTACCTATGGTTTGTAAATTTACCTTCCTTTGCTTTGTGATTGGTCATCAGGAGGTAAACACAGGCATCGTTTGCAAGCATGATTTCTCAGGCACAAATAATGTGTCAAGGATGCATGCTGTCTGCAATGTATTGGGTGACCCACCACAGCCAGTGGTTCCCAATGTGGGGCCCATGCCCCAAATGGGGGCTTCAATTCCCAGAAGCTTAAGTAAGTACATTGGCTGATCAGTGCTTTGGGAAATTGATTTAGGCTTCTGGGAAATGGAGTCCAAAAAACAAAAGTTGGGAAACACTGGTCTAAGGTGAGGTAAGGTAACAGGTATAGAACTAAAGGTAAAGGATTCCCTTGCTCAAAAGCCAGTCGTATCCAACTCTAGGGTTCAGTGCTCATCTCTGTTTCATAGCCAAAGAGCTAGCACTGTCTGCTTCTGCAGACGTTTCTGTGGTCATGTGACAGGCATGACTAGACACCGGAGCGCATGGAACACTGTTTACTTTCCCACCAAAGTGGTCCCTATTTATCTATTTGTAATTTCTTTCTTTCAAACTGCTAGGTTGGCAGGAGCTGGGACAAAGCTCATTCCGTCCTGCAGTACTTGGGAATCGAACTGCTGACCTCCCGCCTTCCAGTCAGCGTCTTAGCGACTTGAGCCACCGCAGTCCCTACAACAGAGTAAATTCAACACCTTGGACAGCAGTGTAAATTAATTTCAGGACCATGGCTAGCAATGCCATTGCAAAGACAAACTATCCCTTCAGGAGCTCCACCTACTGAAGTACACAGAAGCTATTAAAGAGCTAAAGTGGGGATTCCCAACCTTAAGGCCCACAGGCCAGATCCACCCCACAGTGCCATTTCATGTGCCCCCCCACTCCTCCAAGGACATTCGAGAAACAAAGCTGTTGGGACAAAATGGCCATCCCCATTGTGCAGGCAGGGCAAAATGGCCATCCATCCTTCAAAGCTGACTGAGAGACCATGACCTGGCCCCTGGCTTGAAAAGGTTGAGAACCCCTGAGCTAAATAAATCTTGGTGTTCTATCTCATTTTGACCTACTTCACAAGGTTGTTGTGAAAACAGAAACAAGGACAGCCTCAACTTCAGCACATCCATTCCTTGGAGGAAAAGTAGGATGGAAATGGAATAAATAATTATTGGTGAAGACCAATGCTAATATAATTGGGACACCGATTCACCAACCTTAATTTTTGAAGAGTGGCTATTTGGATTTTGTGTGACTGTAGCAAGGAACGCAGAAGAAGAAAAATATTCAATATGACCTTTCCTTCTCAGAAGCATGAGATTGAGTAAAATTTAAATTTAAATTCTCATACTCCCTGGAGTATTTTATTTTTAAAGGAAGCATTAAGGACGGCTTTGTCTTCCATTAAATTGTAAATTAACTTACACTTCCCCCAGTACCTCTCAAAGATCCTGCATTGAGGTTTTAATAATATGGATTTAAGAAATAGCAGTTGTTGAAAGAAAGCTATAAACAAGAAATTGAGCTATCCACTGAGGGATTACAGCAGGCTTGCACAATCTATGTCCCTCCAGACACAGTTGGATTCCAACTCCCATCAGCCACAACCAGCTGGCCAATAATTGGTGTGATGGAACTGTAGTTCAACAGCTAGATGAACTTTGATTCTCCCCTTACAAGCTGTAGGATCAAGCAGTGTACATTCTGTCACACAGGTAGAATTTGTCATAAGCCTCCAGCATGAAAGATAAACTAGCAGAATTGCTGAGCTATATCTGCAGAAAATCCTTGTCATTCACAGCTGTTCCTGCAGGTTGAATACATGGATAGAAGAATCCAAAAAAGGAAGAATCACAGGGAGGGCAGGAGGTGACCAAGCTTATGCAACAGCCAGTCAGCCAGCCAACCAACCAGCCAACCAGCGAACCAGCCAGCCAACCAACCAACCAACCAATCCACCTTCTGGTGCAAAAATACTTAAAATCTCTCCTTTGTCTGCCTCTTTGTCAATTTTCTTACCCACAACTTCATAACGGAGCATAGGGGTTGGATTAATTCTGCATTCCAATATTAGTGTGCAAACCATGCCAGAAAGATACAAACATGTTCAAACAGGTTACCTCCAGAAAGGTAGAGCATTTTCATGTTAACACATATCTGCCTAATATCAGCATAATAAAAAGTAGAGACATCACCCTGCCGACAAAAGCCTGCATAGTGATGATCTTCCCAGTAGCAATGTATGGCTGTGAGAGCTGGATCATAAAGAAGGCTGAGCACAGAAAAATACCTTCATACTGTGGGGCTGGAGAAGACTTTTAAGACTACTAGGAGATCAAATCAATCCTACAAGAGATCAACCTTGACTGCTTCCTGGAAGGACAGATACTGAAGCTCAAATACTTTGGCCACCAAATGAGATGAGAGGACTCACTGAAGAAGGCCCTGATGCTAGGAAAGATTGAGGGCAGCAGAGGATGAGATGGTTAGACAGCATTGTTGATGCAGTGGGCATGGTTCTGGACAGACTCTGGAAGATTGAGGATAACAGAAGAGCCTGGTGTGTGGTGGTCCACAGGGTCAATAAGAGATGGGCTCAACTGTGTGACTGAACAACAACAAACATATCTGCCTAGACCAGTGATGGGCAGTGTTGGCCCTCCAGCTGTTCTTGAACTTCAATTCCCAGAGGCCCTGATCAGCAGGAGTGCTGATTTGGGCTTCTGGGAATTGAAGTTCAAGAACTGCCCATTACTGGCCTAGACCATGGTTCCTCAAACTTGGCTCTCCAGGTGTTCTTGGACTTCAATTACCAGAAGCCCAAGTCAGCACACCTGCTGGTCAGGGCATCTGGGAATTGAAGTCTAAGAACATCTGGAGGGCCAAGTTTGAGGATCTCTGGCCTAGAATGTTAATACATACTTCATCTTGGCTACCAACAAGGAAACTGACTTTTGAGTACTACAACTTCCACAATGCTGTCTGACCAATCAAGAGAACCGTAAACCTAAGCAGCACCATTTCCTATCTTTGCTCTTGGGATTCCAGACTCAAAGAATGCAATAATACAACCATGTGGAATCAACTCAGTTCCCTTGGGACTGTAGTGGTTCAGTGGTTAAGAAGTGCACCTTGTTAGCTGGAAGATCAACAAGCTGGCAGTTCAAGACCCAAGTACTGCATGATAGTTTGAGTGCTCGTCTCTATCCCAGCTCCTGCCAACCTATTAGTTCAAAAGCAAGAAATTGTAAGTAGATAAATAGGGAACACTTTGGTTGGAAAAGATCATGGGGACATGAAAGGAGCCTCATTTGGGTGTCCCCTGAGTGGAATTCCTCCAGGAAAAAAACCTTTCAACACAGAAAGGACCTTCTTGTGCATCTGACACAATAGAAAAAACTCAATTCCAATTGATGGTGACTCTTTCTAGGATTTGCTAGGGAAAGAGTACTCAAAAGTAGTTTACCATTTCCTTCTTCTGAGATTGTTCTGGGGCTCTGCAGCTTGCTCAAGGCTTCACAGGCTGGCTCATCTCCCAAGAGGCACGGCAGAGAATCGAACTCCCAATATCTGTCTCTACAGCCAGATATTTCATTCAGGAGCTATCCAGCCAGCTGAGATGTGAATACCACACTCCAGTCTTCATCACTCTCAAGCAGTACATGCAATTCCCAGTTGGTAACATAGCTTCCACCAGAACCTAGGATCACTCTCTTATATGGCAAACAATTAATGAAATACCATGATATTTTACCAATTGCCATTGAATCTCTTCTTAATGTATGGAGAATGCATCTTCTCCATGTATTGCCAGACTACAATGCCAATTAGCCTATGAGGCCTGTAGTCAAGATCATGCGACCCAGTAGCTGTCAAAGGGCCACAGCTTTTTCCACCCAACTTTTGTATGGTTTTCGAAACCACCTTTAAAAATACTAAATGAGAACTAAGGTTCACAGAAATAGGCCTTTGAACTGAGAATTAAACCAGCTGTGTGCTAGGCAGGCTAAACACACTCATTCCCCTACGTGCCACCAGCTTAATTGACACGGCACTTATTATCTCAGTGTGTGCCAGTTGCCAGTTCATACCGCATTAATATCTTAACAAGAAACCTGCAGCCCAAGATTAGGCTGGTTAGTTCGAATCAATGTCTGAAATTTACCCAATTCCCACCTTCAGCCATTTTTCAACCTACTTACCCCATTAATCCATCTGTCCCTAGAATCGGAGTGATTTTTAGTCAAGTGTTTTCATTGCTCTGAAAATTTGCACTGTTTGCAGACAGTCCATTCCCTGCCTATTCCTCCTTGGAAGGCCTATTTTGTGACACAATTGTTTTTTAAGCTGGGTCTGTGTTGGGTGGTGATACATAACCTGACTTCCTAAAGGGGCCAGTGGCTATGGGGGAATGAGACCCTTTTGGTGGAGGAAATGCCACGAAACCATCATATTGGGCCCAATGGCAAAATGAACAGAGGAGGAACCCCTTCACTATTCTGATTCCCAATAGTCATGGAGGTGGAAGAAGCCATGCCAGATGGACTGGCTGTGAAGGCATGCCTTAATAATGTCCTCAAGGCTGCGGCAGTCCATTGCAGTTCCGGTGTTAAATCCTGTATGTCTCATTTCATACATGCCGCAGGAGATGGCTCCGTGATCATAGTTTGTGGGTCACTTCATGGCAAGCTGGGATTCACCTAAAGCAAATTCACACCAATGAAATGTATACTCGGACACGAGTAGCAGCCAACAATGACAGTTTTGTGACATCCGAGCAGTTAAGCAATATAAAGGTAAAGGTCTCCTTTGCTCAAAAGCCAGTCGTGTCTGACTCGTGTGTGTGTGTGTGTGTGTGCGTGCGCGCGTGCGTGCGTGCATGCGCTCATCTATGTTTACAACCCAAGAGCTAATGCTGTCTACATCTGCAGACATTTCTGTGGTCATGTGGCACATGACTAGACATCAAAGCACACAGAATGCTGTTACCTTTCCCACTAAAGTGGTGCCTATTTATCTACTTGCAATTTCTTGCTTTTGAACTGCTAGGTTGGCAGGAGCTGGGACAGATGATGGGCGCTCAATCCATCATGCAGTACCCAGGTCTTGAACTGTTGACCTGGCTGACTTTCTGGTCATCAAGCTCGGTGTCTTAACCACAAACCACTGCAGCCCCTAATGAGGCAGTAGCTGGGGAAAATAAAAGGCCAGTCCTGGCTGTTTAGGTCAGAGGCAGTGAGATTCAGGAGTTTGATACCCCCCAATCTGGAATTTGAGAAAAATCCCCATCAAAAGAAACATTTTTTAAAACTGACCATTTTCACCATCCAAAGTTTCATCATAAGTACTGTTTTGTCGTAGCATGGAGAGCACAAGTGACAGGTGACTCTCCAACTATTCTTAGAACACATCTCACCAGAGAGCTGTGTTGCACTGGTGTGCCATACTGTGTTAAAGATGAAGCGTTTGGAGGAGGGGAGGGGTAGAAATGACCAAATATTACACAATGAAAATGGTTAAGCATAGAGGCATTCAAGCCAGACTTTTCAGAGTTAAATACTCAAAGACGAGGGCCTGGACAGACAAATCTACCAGCTCCTGCCAAACTAGCAGTTCAAAATCAAGACATTGCAAGTAGATAAATAGGTACCACTTTGGCATGAGAGGTAACAATGTTCCATGTGTTCTGGCATCTAGTCATGCCTGCCACATCACTACAGAAATGTCTGCAGGCACAGCACCACTGGCTCGTTGACTGTAAACATACATGAGCACCACCCCCAGAGTCAGACACAATTGGGTTTCTAGCAAGGAAGACCTATCCTTTCTTAAGAAGCCATTTTAGTAAGCTGAGCTTTACTTAGGCCAAAGCAAAAGTTGTCTTTTAGACTTGCTGTCTTCTTGTGAGTAAAAAACACAAACATAGAGAGAGAGAGTGAGAGAGACTGCAGGGGTCTCTGCCAAAGATGAAGCATCTTTGCTGTGGTACATTTCTCTGTCTCTCAAACCACAACTGCTGATGTTCTCATTGATTTTCATGTTCCCCTCCCACGTGTAAACCCACAGGTTGCATGAGAAATCCTTCACACCACCTCATCAGGAAGAGAACCGCTCCCACTCAGAGCAGAGCCTTGTGGGGTGAAATATAGCATGCCATTGCCCTGGGTTATGATAGTTATATGCACAGTTCATCACCTCACATTTTCCTCTCCCTCCCACACACATCGCAAATGGCATCTCCTCTGTTCTGTGCACATGTATGTAGGACTCAACAGAGAGGTCCACTATCAGTGTTACCACAAATTGGAGTAGATGTAATGGCCAAACCCCTGTTGCTTAGCCTAAGAAAATATTTCCAGGTGACACTGGCAAATTGGTTTGGCATCTTCAAGAATCATGGCCAGGACTCTTTATTTACAGATGGGAAACTGTGTGCAATTTATGAATTGTTTTTCTGCTCAGCAATAGGATTTCAGCTGATTTAATGGAACTTAAATTGTTGCCATACTAAGTTTCCAATGATTTAATGGAACAACTCCTGTTGGGATTAACAAACTGGATTTAGGCAAGCCCAGAATACCTTCTTGCTGTCTGGATGGCTCAGTGAGTTGGATACTAGCCATAGAGCCAGAGGGCAGAACTTTTGACTTTTTCTCCTGTAAGAAGAGCCAGGATGGGCAGTTTGGGGCAACCTGTACCGAAGGAGGGAATGACGATCCACTTCTGAGTACTCTGCACCTAGAAAATCCTTGGAAGGGTCCTTATAAGTTGGGATTGACTTGACAACATGTAAAAACCACCACAACTATTTCTGCCCTGAAGAGGAGCTGAGATATGCTGTCTGGAAATCTTGGCATATATAGTGGGTTTCCCCCCTCAATTCAAGGTCCCAGTTGTTTGTAGTTTTATTTAGACATTTATGCATTCTTTTCCACGATAGCCAGGATGATGTAGTGGGTTCAGTGTCAACCTAGGACTCAAGAGAACTTGATTCAAATCCTCACTCAGCTTTGTCCAATGACAAAGCCAAGAATGTGGCTTCATTTGGGCAGCCCAGGGTTTGATCAGGACATGAAAGAAGAACTCAGCCATGAAAACTCATAACAGTGATTGTAACAATCCCTGAACAATTCAAATATCTCAACAACTCTGTTGAGTCATTATAATTCCAAAGTGACTTTATGCCACATAACAACCATGAATACTGTTTTGCATTTCCCCCAAATCTTAAATGGGGTTTACAGTAGACCAGCATTAAATTTGTGAAATACAATGAATTGACGCAATGCAGCCATAAAACAGCAATGTTAGATGACCCAAAATAGGACAAGAATGTCAACCATCTACACTGACCAAATTCAATAGATGAAAGCATTTCCAATATGGAATGAAGGATACAGTTAAAATTTCTCTCTAAACAGGATAGAAGTAATGGGAGAGTTTTAAAAATGTAGATGTGTAAGAAAACAATATTGTCAGATTCCACAGTTTCTCCCAGTTCTGACTTCATCTTCTTGCATGACATTGTTTAGACCAGCATTTCCCAAACTATGTTCCAAACTATGTCCCATAGAGGACTGCAGATCCCAGAATCTTTAGCCTGCAGATCCAGTACTGAAGACTTTTGGGAATTGTAGTCTGAGAATACATAGTGACTCAGGTTTGGGAACCACTGTTTTAGACACTCCATCTTTCCCACTTAGTTGAGGTCATAGCTGTCAAGAATCCCTTATTGGCCAGGAAAACCCCTTATTTTACCCTCTTTCCCGCCGTCATCCCTTATTAGTTGGACTGCAATGCCCTATTGCCACCATTGGAGGGCAGCACAGGGTAAGCATAGCTGTCAAGTATCCTGTATTTGCCGGGAAATTTTCCTTATTTCCAAATCCAAAACTTGACAGGTATGGTTGAGGTACTGGAACTGAAGAACCAGGGAGAAAACATTCAAAAGCAGAAGACAGCAAGGTCTTAGCATAGAAAGGAAAGAGCACTTTACATTCCTCTCCATATATACATTTTGCTATGAACTTGCCTTCTAAATCAGGATATAAGAAGAACCATTGAAGCATGTTGGGCCAGTATTCTGCAACGTGTTCTTTGAGGCTAAACATATTTAAACTATAGATATTGCTTCTTTACTGACATTGAAAGTCTTCGTATTTTCATACACTGTAATCTTAGATGTACTATATTATATATCATCCTTTTTTATTATACTATGCATATATTATGATTTTTACATGAAATATACTAGCTCTTATTTAATTGAATTTAGCTTGAACATTCTGAATTTGTTTTATAAACCCACCACAATATATTCAATCTTGTTGTAAACATTTTATCTATAATTTGTTCTGGTCTTTGACTGTAATAATAAATTGATTGATTGGTTGCAATTTTGCCCACAAGGGAGAAAAAGCAAATATACATTTAAAATCATTGACAGAAAATGAAAATTGGGGGTGGGGGAGAGAGAACAGAAAGATATGCTACTGAAGAAAGGCCTGGTCCAGAAGAAATGAAGATCTGGTGGAAACATCTTCTGTAAGAGAAGTGCAATTAAATCCAGAATGCATGTACAGTAGAACCCCACATAATGAAAAAACTCAATTCCACTGATATCTTTGCTATGCAGTTTTTTTTGTTATGCGGTTCCCTATGGGAGATGCCCCACATAATGAAAAAAAGCTCGTTAACTGGGGTTCCCATAAAGCAGGTATACCCCGGTTACCAAAAACCCCACATAACAAAATGCGCTTCCCAGTCAAACCACGTCCCAGAGATCCCTCAGATAAAGAGCACGATGGAGCAGTTTTCATCCAAATTGTGTTCCCAGCCAGACTGCACCCCAGAGAAGCCTCAGATGAACAGCAGAAATGAGCAGATATGCAGGGAGCGCTCTCCCAGTACCCACAGAAGCAGCATGGACTCTGGAAAACACGGCAAAACTGCCACAATCACCAGTGCTGCCTCTGCCGCCTCAATGGTAAGTGATGTCTTGCAACTTCCGGCAGTGGGGTTGGGTGGCATGGGGTGGAATTTTAGAGTTTACATTGGCAGTGGTGCCATATAAAACTCTAAAGATGCAAGTAAACCCCTTACATAAATTGATTTTTTTGCATAAATCGGGATGCATTTTCAACACAAAACCCTTACGTAAGTCAGTTTTTACGTAAATTGATGCATAATTAAATCGGAGTTTTATGGTACTCTGAATATATGGGCCAGGGGGGCTCCCAACCTTTTTATGCCATTGGCCTGACTACACTCCCGGACAGCTGAGCAGACCAGACCACGGCCTCGGAAGCAGAAGTAAATGCACCCACTTCTGCATTTATGACAGATGTGGGCGCATTTACAGCTGACGTAACTGTGTTTATGCATGAGAGGGTCATTTTACGGCTGTCATAAACACGGCCACTTCTGGGTGTGGCAGCGGCGGGCTACCTTGTAGTGGTGCCTCGAGCCAGGTCCGGCCTGCAGACTATAGGTTGGGAACCCCTACTGTAGGCATTTATGAAGGGCAATGATGACTGAGTCTCCAGATGTTTTGTAGCTCTGTTCCCAGGAGCCTTAGCTTGTGCAGCAAACTGTAGTGGATCATGGGTTTTCTTACCAAAATCACCCAGAGAATCAAACGTTCAAAAACCATTGATAAAAGAATCACATGAGGAACCAAAGGCGGAAGTCGACTGCTTACCTTCTGAGTCCGGAGTTTAGATCCACACACCCATCTCTCCTATCGCTGCGTTATTCATAAACAAAAAGTCTTAACGTGATGTTCCCTGATCTCCCCACTGTACCATAAAATGAATTCAGTTGCCATTTGTCTCACCTTCCTCTCTGTCGCAAGCCCTGCCTCCCTGCAACCCATCAATATCAATGCACACATCTGATTGCAACATTACTTAAACCTTGGAGAAAAATAATTTCAAGGATAAATTATTAATTTGTATCGAACTTGCCGTAATTGTCCTATTAAGTCTAACAAAGCCATATGTTTGGTCAGGGTATTTATTCAAGGCCTTAATTCCCATCGACGTCCTCAATTCTAATTAACAGACGTTTAGCAAACAGGTTCCATAATTGATATGCCCTACCCCTATATTGATCACCTTTTCTTTTTCTCCACCCCTTTCCATCTGTGTCCCTAACGGCTTCTTTGAAGGATACCAATTCATTTATTTTCCTTTTTTTTAATTGTAAAAAATGGTTACTTTGCTTTTCACCTGGTGCTGCAGTTGAAATGCAGCTGCCTCGTGTGCAGGATGGAAAACGGGAAAGTAGAATTGCTGAAACTTTCAAACTTGCAATAAAGATCTTCTGTATCTTCATTCCTTCCAGACTAGGTTTCATTCTCCCAGTTCCTGGATATCTGTGGATTCCTCCTGTTCTACAATCCAGCATCAGACCTGGTTTTTTCCACATCTTACCTGGTTCTGTTTTTTTTTTTTAAAAAAATTCCCCATGTACTCCACATCTTCTTTAAAAACATTCTTCTTCTTCTTCTTCTTCTTCTTCTTCTTCTTCTTCTTCTTCTTCTTCTTCTTCTTCTTCTTGTAAGTGCCATATCTGATTCCGATTATTGGTTCTCATCATGGTGATGAGCCATGCAGATTGTCCTGGGAACAAGACAATGCAGTGGCCTTCCATTTGCTTTCTGCACCGCAGTGTGACACCCGTACCACTGATCCAGTTTCACGAGTCACTTCCCGGTCCTCAGACCTTTGGACACACAAAGTCCTCATCAGCCCCAGGCTTGTATTGATGGAGCTGCTGCCCTCCCTCAATATGGATTCAAGTGGAATTTAATCCACTTGGGGACCATCACCCTTTCATATAGACTGTCACCCAAGGCCGTTAGTCCTCAGGGTTGTCATGTTAGTTAACCACCACCAGAAGATCTGCATTGAGTCACTGAAAGGATGGTCTACTCCAGGAGTTCTCAACCTTTCTAAGCCAGGGACCAGGTCATACTCCTTCAGACAGCTCCGGGGACCAGATGGCAATTTTGCCCTTCCTCCACCACATGGTACTTCCTGGTGTGGTGGAGGCAGTGGGGGGCTAGATGCACTGTGGGCCGCAGGTTGAGAATCCCTGGTCTACTCTAATATCATGGCAGGATAACCTGGCTGGACATGACCAAACATCCAGTTCCTTAAAAAAAATATCCAATATGTCAATTAAAATTAAAAATAACTCAAAACATTATTATGAAAGTTATTTAAATAATGTTAATAAAAATGAGCTTTTAAAATTAAAATAAGCACAAATAGATTTACTTAATACAAATAATCAGTGAAAATATCATATATTTATTTAAAAGGCAGAAACTAATCAATTTAATAGGAAAGATGTTTATGCTCTGAATCCAAATTTCTTTACCCTTCCCACCCCACAGAACCTGAAAGTGGGTAAATTGGTTTTCTGGTTGGAAACTAATGGTGTAATCCAAAAGTCAAAACACTCGAAGCCTCCAGTCAAAATTTCCTCTTGATGAAGATTTTGTGCTCTTTTATGAGGTTCTCTCTCTTCCTTCCAAACAGGAAGACGCTATAACCTTTCCTAAATGAGGGGGACCTCTTGAAAGAAAGCATGGAAGGGTGATTAGATTATTATTATCTCTCTTTTCTAGAGAATCTTGCTCAAGATGGGACAGCCTATCCTATCATCATGTTTGCTTCCAGATAGTTCAGGTGTGATTTGCAATATGAAGCACTTATTTTTGGTCCAGGTGTCTCTAAAGCTCTCCTCCAGCATCATATGCCAAATGAATCGATTGTTTTAAAGAAAAAAATAATGCAGGCGTTTAAGTAAATGCAGATGGGAATTCAACAAAATTGAGCAACATTTTCACTCTCGGCAGCTTTGAGCCTAGTCGTTGCCTATAATTCAATTTTCAAAGAGATTAGAACAATCAATGGATATTAGTCATGATATCATGACAAGTAGGTCTTAGGAGAGCTTTAAGCCATTCTTTGGCTACCCAGGACTCCGCTGCTCAATTGGTTAAGCTTGGGTCATGTGAGGTTAGCCTTCTTGGGGGGGGGGGAGGAGGATGGAAGAATGAACATCAATGGCTAGTTCTCAGTGCTTGGTTTCATCATCCACCTGTTTTGGTTCCTTCTGTCTAGAGTAGGGTGGCTGGAAATGGATTGTGCATTGACAGTATTCAGGATCATCCTCTTTCATAAATGTGCCTTCCCCACAGAATAGCTTCTGCACTCTTCAGACTTTGATGCCCCAATTCAAAGGTTCAGTTGCCCCACGGCTTAACAAAATAGACTTAGACTTAGATCCTCCCATGCTATTTAGCACAGGGGTCCCTAAACTTGGCTCTTCAGGTATTATTGGACTTAAATTACCCAAAGGCCAAGTCAACACACCTGCTGATCAGGGTTTTTTGAGGTCCAAAAACATCTGGAGAGCTATGTTTGAGGACCACTGATCTAGCATATCAGGAAGCAAGGGATCTCCAATGGTTTCAGACTTGGGTGAGTAATTTGGCATCCTCCCATATCATTTTCAGGGTCTTTAAATATGCCATGAAAGTTCTTCACCATGTATTTCGAGGGCATCTTCATTGTCGTTTGGCATTAGGAGGAGTCCAGCTTATTGCCACCTTAGGGATCCTATTTTTCTCCATATGAAAAATATGACCTGCCAATTGGAGTCTTCTCCATGCAACAATGTTATGTAATTTGCATGAGCCACTCCTTCGAAGCACCTTCTCATTGGTAATATGGTCACAATATCAAATCTTTAAAATTCGGCGGAGGTACCTCTTCTGTAAGATGTCAAGTCTCTTGTTGATTCAGATTCCTGCATTCCAACTCAGTTATTCCATTATTCTTGCTCAGGAGTTCTCAACCTTTTTAAGTTGGGGGCCAGGTCATATTCCTTAAAACAGCCTCAGGGGCCGGACAGCCATTTTGCCCTTCCTCCACCACATGGCACTTCCTGGTGTGGTGAATGCAGGTGTGTGTGTGTAGATGAAATGGCACCATGGACCACATTCAAGCTGTGGGCCGCAGGTTGAGAATCCCTGTTCTTGCTGAGGCTTTCCAAATCTCACAGACATAGATGGCTGTTGGGATCACTCTGGAGGCGAACAAGCAGAGTTTAATTCTCAGTTATACAGATGGCCAAGAAATTGCAAGTAGGCCAATAGGGACCACTTTTGTGGGAAGGCAAACAGCGTTCCATGCGCTCCGGTGTCTAGCCATGCCTGCCACATGACCACGGAAATGTCTGCAGAAGCAGACATTGCTGGCTGTTCGGCTTTGAAACAGAGATGAGCACTGGACCCTAGAGTCAGATATGACTGGCTTTCCTTTACCTTTACTATAGATGGCAAGGATCAGATCTTATGCATTCTCTGGAAGACAGCTGTTGATTTTCCAAAGCGGCATTTGACATCTACAGTACCTCTGCATCTCCATTTTGGGATGATCACACTGTCCAAGGAAGTAAACCTCTCCACTTTCTCTAGATGCTGTGACCCGAGTATGATTAACAAAATGCTGTTCCAATGGCAACACCAGATTTATTCTCTACAACACACTCAATCTGAACTGCGGTAAGCAGTCTCTGGAAGTTGGAAGTCTGGAAGTTACTGCCTTCGAGCATCACAACCTGGATACTTTAGCTAAGTAACAAGGACTGATTACAGCCTGGGAATAAAACAGAAATAGACATAGTGTCATAGCAATATCTCCAGAACCGATTCTGCTGTAACCATCCTGGGAATAGTATAGGCACCGTTACCCGCGTCCCCTGTCTGCTGTTTGTAATAGCTGGTCAGTTCCGTATGCACAGTATTTATGGGTTGCCTTTTTTTTTTATTGCTCAGAAGTCGCTGGAGGAGAAGGTCAGAGGTTTATGATGTGGCGATGAAGATGTTATTACAGGGCTTGCAAGCTAATATTAGCAGAAAATTATCTGGAGTTAATAAACACAGCTCTTATAGATATACAAACTCCTGTCACACACACACACAGCAGTGCAGAATACAACTGATACAAACGACAGAGGGAACCCAGCATCTGATTTTGAACTATTATGGGCTACTGATTGCAATTCTGGACTGGGTTGTAGGACAGCCATTTTCAATTTCAAGTCTCCACTGAGCCACAAAACTCATTGGGTGAGTTTGAGTCAATTGCCTTCTCTCGGCCTGACCTCCCTTACAAGGTTGTAGGGCAGGGGTTCGCAACCTCATGCCCACAGGCCAGATTTGGCCCATGACACCATTTCATGTGGCCCCCTACCCCTCCAAAGGCATCTGAGAAACAAAATGGCTGCCATTTTGAAGCTGTTGGGACAAAATGGCCACCCTCATCGTGCAGGCAGGGCAAAATGGCTGTCTGGCCCTCAAAACTGACTGAGAGAGCATGGAGTCAGCCCCCGGCTTGAAAAGGTTGGGAACCCCTGTTGTAGGGCATATAAAGTGAGGAAGTTCACAACTATCTGTCCAGTGATCTAAAGCAGTGCTATAAGAGCACAATTTTCATGGAATGGAGCAAAGGGAAATTGATGGGGACAAGTGCATGTTGAGGATGTGCCAACATGAACTTAAATGCAGAAGCAGCAACAATACAACCCAAACTTTTGGTATCTGGATAGGATGGGATAAAAAGTGGCAGCTATATACGAAGTTGGAAGTTATAATAGCTGGTTGCTTGTAATTAATTTATTTTTCCTCATTTGATAAAGAGGGAGGGATATAATCACTCACAAAATTGAAACCCCCAATGATTGATTGATTGATTGAACTTTTGAACCAACCAAAGAACTTTGGGTCCAACACATGTCCTATGATTTTTGTAAAGTAGCTTGTTAGATGCTCTTTACATCTGAAGTAACTATTTGTAGGTAACTGTTACTTGAAACTCACTACCTCCAACTTTTGCAGCCTCTCACATTCTTTTTCTGTATTTAACATACCTCACAGGGTTGGTGTGAGGAAGGAAGAGGAAAAGGAGGATCATGTATTCAATTCGGAGTAATTACAGGAAGCATAGGTAACTAACTGAAAAAGCAATCCAAACTAGTCAAAATGGCCAGCAAAGCTGACACCAGGCTAGCTGGACTTCAGACAAATCCAAATCCTTCCCAGTTGAGGAAGATCAGAAAGTGTTTGGGACGATCCATAACTTGACCTACACTTGTGCCTGTAGAAAGGTTGCATCTCAAGGCTGAGGAAGGTATAAAGCTAGCATAGCTCATACCTGTCAAGCGCAGCTCCGGAGATTACAGGACCTGCACAGAACTTTTCTGTGCAGGTCCGTTCTATGCATGCGTAGAAGGCTTTTACGCATGCGTAGAATGGACCTGTGCAGAACCGTTCTGAGCAGCTCACTTCTACGCATGTGTAGATGGCTTTTACCGTGTTTCCCCGAATATAAGACACTGTCTTATATTTTTTAAAAACTCCAAAATTAGCACAAGGTCTTATTTTCAGGGGGTGTCTTATTTTTCCATGAAGAAGAATACCAGTCTCGATCGCGCTTCCCCCCTTGCAACCAAGGGAAGTGTCCCTTGGTTGTGAGTGGGGAAGCGCGATCGAGATTGGCCTCAGCTGTGAGGCAGAGCGTGGCCCATAAGAAGGCCTGCCGCATCGGAGTCTCGATCCCGCTCTCACCAGGGGAAACTTCCCTTGGTTGTGAGCGGGGAGGCAATCGAGACTCCAATGCGGCAGGCTTTCTTATGGGCCATGCCGGCTGCCTTACAGCCAGGAGGTATGGAGGTCTAATTTTTGGATGGGGCCTTATATTTCAAAGGCAGGGGGAAAAAGGGGGGTGTCCTATTATGGGAGGAGGTCCTATATTCGGGGAAACAGGGTAAGCATGTGTAGAATGGACCTGCGCATCCCTTCTGCGCAGCTCACTTCTACGCATGTGTAGAAGGCTTTTACGCATGCATAGAATGGACCTGCGCAGAACTGTTCTGCACAGCTCACTTCTAAGCATCCCCTTCTGCACAGAAGCCTTCTACGCATGCGTAGAAGGGTTCTATGCATGCGTAGAAGAGTTCTACGCATGCGTAGAAAGGACCAGCACAGAAGCGATGCACAGTAACGCCTTTTCCCCCCCGCTGCCAAATTACGGGGTAGCGGCAGCTCCGGGTGGGAAATGGCCAAAAATGGCGTGAAAATATGGGAAATCCCGGCCAATCCAGGATACTTGACAGGTATGCCATAGTTCGACCCATTCCTTTCTTACGCCACTTTTTCAGGCTCTTTTGCCAGGAGAATCTAGGCAGGAAAGCAATCCTACTGACAAATTCTCTTTTCAGAAAACTGTAAGGTCAGCCAGCAGAATTTCAGAGGAACTCTTCTCTCCGCCAAAGGGTGAGTTTTTTTGCTGGCAGAAGAAGTTCCCGCTCACTCTTAATCCTCCACAGCCTCTGAGTTGGGGCTCTGTTGCAATAATGAACAAACAAACAGATAAATCCCCACCTCTACCCTGCTGCTCAGAGTCGAGGAGTCCCGTTCCCCCCTCCACCACCAGAGACGTGAATCCTTCAGAAGGCAAATTAAGCGCCTCTCCTGAAGTGCAATGGCATCCCCATGGCCTTGCTCCTCCATCTGTAAAATGGGAACAGTGATGCTGATCCATCTTGACGGTTCTGCATTGAACGGGAACAAGATGCAGGCTAGAAAAATAACCTAAAAGACGGGGAAAGGAGAACAGCTTCAGGGACACACCAGTTTGGTCAAAGGGCGAGCTGAGATGATGGAAAGGAGGCGGCCGTAACACACCAAACACACCATCACTGCTGCATTAACCTCAAAGCCCCCGATTCTTTGCGACCCATGCCCTTTGCGTGTCTGGGTAGGCTTTTCTCCATCCTTAACGCACACACACACATACACACCACCCAATTCAAGAGCGACAGAACCATTGTCTCTCCAAGGTTCAACCTAACCCCAAATATTTCTATTACATCCATACTGAGGAGGGTAGCAATATAGATAAAACCTCTGACCAAAATTATGTTGTTATGGCAACACCTCAGGCCGAAACCTTTCCACGCTGCTTGGGAAATATTGTCCAATACATCATGCACCAGGAGACCTGACAGCAAGAAAATTGTCCTTAACCAGCGCCTGTCGGGGTGATTTATAAGGTGTTAATTTCCCCATGACAATAGGGTATTTAACTTCATTTGCGGCCAGGTTTCCCCCACTGCCAACATCTAGACATTGTTTCCTGAGTGAAGAGTGGGAACTTGCTCCCCACTTCAGAAAAGGACATTCCCCCCCTCATTGAATGGATCTGACAAGGAGGGAGCTTAAAGATGTCTTCACTAACATCATATACCATTATTTGACTTACCAAATATCTCCAAAAAGGTCCCTTTCTCGTGTTCCATTTCCTCCCATTATCGTTATCCAAAATCCTTCCAGACAGGAGGGGAGAGAGCAGGAGAGAAAGAAAGAATTAAATTGACATGTGTTGGAAAATGCGTATTTCCTATTCTCCCCACCCGCACAGGCCATTGAGTGATCAAACTTGCAAATGAAGCCCATGTTTACCTCTCAAAGACCAATCACGTGAAAAAGGCTTGTGAATCTGCAAGAAGTGCATTGAGGCTTCTGCTTGAAATGGCAGGCACGTTTTACCTTTTATGACAGTAAGAATCTAATGATACACCAACTATATCATTTAATATGACTGAGAGAGAGAGAGGATCAGTGTTTGTTTTCCTACGAAGGATATATTTACCACTACTCAGGTAGAGAAAGGGCAATAGTGAAGATGACCTCTAACAGATCTTCTGCTACACTAAGACATAAGCCCTGATTTTTTCAGCTTTGGAAGCGACATTAAAATTCCTCATGAAATACCTGCTGACAAGGCAACTGATTGTGTGTAATAATTGTGTCACCAAGTCAATTCTGACTTATGGTTATTATTTTAAGGGTATTCTAGGTACAATGCATTCAGAAATGTTGTATCATTCTCTTCTTCTGGAGATGCCCCGGGACTGTGCAGCTTGCCCAGGGCTACACAGGCTGGCTCTTCTGGGATACACAGTGGATGGTGTGGATTTTTCCCCTATGCTGTTTATCTTAGTGGTTAAGACACCAGCCTTGACGAATGGAAGGTCAGCAGGTCCACAGTTTGAGACCCGAGTACTGCACAACGGAGTGTGCTCCCGTCTCCGCCTGCTAACCTAGCAGTTTGAAAGCAAGTAATTGAAAGTAGATAAACAGGTACTGCTTCTGCAGGAAAGGTAACATTGTTCTATGTGCTCCGGTGTCTAGTCCTGCCTGCCATTTGACCAAGGAAATGTCTTCAATGGTTCTTTGGCTGTAAATAGAGATGAACAGCGACCCCTAGAGTTGGGCACGGCTGGCTTTTGAGCAAGCGAGAGCTTTACCTTTGCCTATAAAAATGGATGAATAGTAAGAAGACAATATTACAATTGTCTGACAATATTGCCAGCAACTCAACATCAAGCATCAGGCAGCAGTTAACTAACCCAACAACTTTGAGAACTAGCCACCTTGGCGAAGTCCACAGGGAAGGGTGATGGTCCCCAAGTGGATTAAATTCCACTTGAATCCATCTTGTTGGAGGGCAGCAGCTTCATCAATACTGGTCTAGGACTGATGAGGACTTTGCATGCCAAAATGGCTCAGGACCAGAAAGTGACTCACGGAGCTGGATCAATAGTCCAGGGGTCACACTGCGATGCAGAAGGTAGATGAAAGGCCACTGCATTATATTCACAGGACAGTCTTCATGGCTGATGTCATGATGATCGCCAATATTCGGTATCGGATAGGGCACAAGAAGAAAAATAATGTTTAGCTTGTTTTTCTTCCCATAGCATGTTTCCCAGCTTTTGTTTTTGGACTTCAATTCCAAGAAGCCTAAGTCAATTTCCCAAAGCACTGATATGCCAATGTACTGATTTAGACTTATGGGAATTGAAGTCCACCAGTGGGGCATGGGCCTCACATTGGGAACCACTGCTTTACAAAGATGTGTCTCTGTGGCCAGACTTACTAATGAAGCTTGTGTTGGTCTTCCAGTGACTATTCGCAGGACTAGGCATGTGGAAATGCAAGCTACATTGGGGAGGAAAATCTTGTGCCATGTCAACCAGATATCTTTTACCTCTTGAGGGAGGACCTCTTCTAAAAAAGTGCCGAACTAGAAAGATTGCCTAGTTTGTTCCTCTGTAGGGACAAGGAGAAAGTGTGAATTTTCTACAGCTCCTGCTCTTGTCAGAGTTGATGGGCTTTTCACAAACTAAATTAATGGGTTGTCACTCTGCAGGAAGGAGAAGGAGGGGGAGATCTGAACTTAAAGATGATTCATAGCATAAAAACCTACAGACGGTTAAGTAGAAATAGACCCTATACAGCAAAAGATGTAGATACTTAAGCCTTAAAATGAAAATGCACACCTGCTGGTTTGCTTAAATCGATATGTGAAATACTGCACGCTGGCCAATGTTTCTTGGCCTGCGTTACCAACAGACTTGCCAGGTCAGGTCACATCAATGGCCATGGAAACCACAATGGGAAGAATTCCCCACTCTGAGATTTAACCCTAGATATTGCAACACAGCTTGGTTTCCCCCTTTAACTGCCAATTTCCTTCCCATCTATAATGTATAGTAGGGATTGTAGCTCAAGTTTTGAGGAGGAGACTACAAAATCATCCGTGCCAGGAGACCTAGTTGACAAACATATGTTCTATAGACACCTACATGTGGCTATCCCAGAAGAAAAACAGAAGCAAGAAGTCCAGCTTCCTACTCAGAACAGAAGCTCCAGCTAGCTCTGGACAACTTCCTTTTTGAATAGGAAGCTAGGGCAGAGCTAGGCGGCCGCCACATCTCCTGGCCTCGGTGGGGGTGAAGAGGCCCTCCCACCTCCTGGCCAACCCACAGGCCGGCATCCTAGGCCCCACCTCCCCCTCAGACTCAAAAGTCGAGGGGGCGCCAGGTGAGCTGCTGCTGCTGCTGCCGCATCTCCTGCTCCCGGTGGGGGCAAAGAGGCCCTCCCGGCCACCCCACTGGCCAGCGTTTCCTGGGCCCTGCCCTCCCCCCTAGCCCTTGGACTCAAAAAGTGAGGGGGCACCGGATGAGCTGCCGCTGCTGCCACACTCCTGGCCCCAGTGGGGGTGAAAAGGCCCTCCTGGCCACTCCACTGGTCCGCGTTCCTGGTCTCCGCCCTCCCCCTTGGACTCAAAAGACTCTAAAGGCAGGGGATTTCGTGGGTGGTCCTGGCTAATTTTTGTTACTTATTAGTATTATTAATGGGTTTTTATACTGTATTAATTAATCTATGTTTTTTACTGACTATTGATTATTGTATCAAATTTACTTTTCATGCTTCTTTATTATTGTATTGTATGGTATATACATGTTGTAATGGCTGCCTTGAGTTGGCTTCGGCTGAGAAAGTGTGGGATATAAATTAAAATTTATTATTTATTATTATTGTTAGGTAGAAAAGTCTTCCAGGTTAGGACTTTCTCCCAAGTGAGCCATACTTAGATGCCTGTTTGTCAGATGGCACCCCTAGAATGGAGAATTATGGGATTTGTAATTCCAAATTTGAATGGCACATTTTGATGCCAGACTCCTCCTGTTCCTAAGTGACATTTGTGTTGTTTTTGTTGTTGTTCTTCTTCTTCTTCCAAAGTCAAAAACTGGTATAAACTTAACAGTTCAAAACCTAACTGAGGGCTTAAGAACTGTGAAGATAACATCTACGTATATTGGCAGCTCTCAGTAAATTTGATTTTTTTTTAGAGTTAATATTCAAGTCCAATAAATCCAAAATTTCCAAATACCCAGGGAGTCCATTCGGTATTGCTCCAAGGGGTCTGATGGGTACAACAGCAGATTTCTTTGTGCATCAGGGCCATAGTCAGGATTTTAGACTTTTATTTTTTTATTATATTTTTTAATATATATTTTTTGGGGGGATGCGGGAAAAAAATTCAGGAGGGGCAAAAAAAATTCAACAGGGGCAACAATGTCAACTCATATATATAACATTGGCACCAAAGGGTGGGTTGGGGAGGTGGCTTTTAGCTCAGGAGGATTTTCTGTGGGCCCTGGCCCTCCTGGCTACAGCCCTGTTCTCCATAAATGATAAGTTTCAATCTGCAATTTGCAATGTTTTGTAATTTTCTCCAGTTGTTTGTCTTCAATTTGTGCATCTCCTGGTATCACAATGTCAATAATCCAGGCCTTCCTGTTTTCCACAACAGTTATATCAGGTGTGTTGTGTGTCAGACGTCTACCTGTTTGAATTTTAAAGTCCCACAGGATCTTGATGCTCTCATTTGATACCTCAGGGACCGTATCATCCCTAGGACATCGACCCATCCCACAAGAGCAAACTGAGAGGGCACCCTTCAGGTGCCATCTGTTGGGGAGGCTCACCTCTCCAACACGAGGAAAAGAGCCTTCTCGGTCATAGCCCCCACACTATGGAACCTCCTCCCAGTAGAAATACGCCTCCAGACCCAGTTGCTACCATTTAGGAAAGAATTGAAGACGTGGTTGGCAAATGGGTCTGGGGGCCGGGATTGTCAACAAGCTCCCCCTTTTTGGCTTGTCTGAGGTTTCCCCCCTCCTGTAATTAATTTTTTAAAAAGGTTTTTAAGATTTTATATTTGTTTTTAGATAATAGATGTCATGGCGGGGGTGGATAGGTAATATTGTTATGTTTTTATGGTTTTTTAAAATTGTTTTACCTGTATATTGGTCTTAATGTACACCACCCAGAGTCCTTTGGATAGGCGGTATATAAATCTATTAAATTAAATTTTCCAAAACTTTCTCTACCTGATGAATAATCTTTCTACCTAAAATAAATTTTTCTACCAGAAAATGATTGTTATTGTCTATCCCATGACTAGGCTGCACCTTACAGATTGGCCACCACTTGGAGAATGCTGATTCTATGTGTTTGCCACATTAGGAGCTTTTCTCACGTTCCTGAATTTGCGGATTAGTTTGCTTTGTTTCAGCAACTGGTCTGCAGGCTGTGAGCACAATCTTCCGTCATAAGCCTTAGCTTTCAGATTGCAAAGTCTGTCTCAATCTCATCTTTTGAAAAATGAGCGTGATTTCAATGCTGAAGGGTTACAACTGTAATGTATAGTTCTATCCTCCAGGCTTGCTTCCTTCTCCTTCATACTCTCTACTTTCCTGAACTCCATACTAGAGCTCAAAAAGGAACCTATTGCATTATTGCTTACTTCTCCACACCTGGGTTGCCGTTATTGTCACATTCCTTCTGTTCTCTGTTGTCCTTATCAACAGACATCAGAAAAATTCAGGAGGTCTGTTCCACTCTAGCGGCCAGTTTTGTTGGTATATCTAATCATTAGGACATGAGCAAGAAATCCAACTGTTCTCATGTCACAATGGCATAAAACCCGAAACCTTCTTGTCGAACATCTCTAAAATATTTATTTTTTTATTTTTATTTTTCTGATTTATATTGCCGCCCAACTCTGAAGACTCGGGGCGGCTCACAGAAAATAAAACCAATATCACATTTTAAAACCAACAAAAACCCTATTAAAACTGCTACCAAAATTACCCCAACCCCTAACAGATTAAAAGAGATTAAAAGAGGGAGAGAGTGTTCTTACTAAATCAGCCAGCAGGCAGGGTTCACTACATTGCTGGTGCCCCACACCTGCTTTGCCAGCCAGATTTTTTTTAGCCCTTTCCTGAAAATAACTTAAAAACACCTTTAAAAATAAATGTTGCAAGTTAGGTGTCACTCATTGTACCTGCAGATTAAATGACTTGTTTTTATTGGAAAACTAAAATGAACTTTTAATTGAAAACAGTTACAGTACTCATTATTATGTTACCTATAATTAGTTATAGATCAGAGACTTAGCCATCTGACTGCACAGCCAGAGGTTGGGAGTTCAAATACCCACAACACCTCTTGGGAGAAGAGCCAGCCTGTGTGGAAATGGGTAAGCTGCACAGTCCCAGGGTGCCCCTTGGAGGAAGAAAATGGTAAAACACTTCTGTAAATTCTCTACCTAGAAAACCCTGGGAAGGATCAATAAAAATTGGAATGAACTCAATGGCATGCAATTATTGTTCCTAGTCACTTCCAAGCTCACAGAATATTTAACTGTATTGTATGCCTTGTTTCTTTGTTTTTTGTTAGTTTGTTGGTTTGTTCTTTCATTTATTAATTTGTTAACTTATTATAATTATACTTTTTTTCACTAAAGATAGTACTCAGGGCAGCTTGCAAACAGATAAAACCACATTTAGCTAAAGATCATTAGATCATATAACTTACCCTACTGTAAAGCCATTAAAACCGAGTAAGTTCATTATAAACAATTAAAATCAACCGAGGATACAGTGAAAACAGTGCTGCAGGGGCAGATTATACACCATTACACCAATTTTAAACGATGTGCATTTAATCCCTCCAGAATGGAAACACAGCAGAGTTCATGCCCTGGGAGCCCACAGGAGAAGGTCCACTCCTGTCTGTTTGTTAGACAGGCCTCTGAAATTGCTGGTATTTCAAAGTGGGTTTCTTCTGAAAATCTTAAAAGTCTGAACAGGGTCAAAATGAGATTGGCAGTCCCTTACATGGCCTGGCCCCAAGCTATTGCACCCAGAGTTAAGATCAAGACAGTGCTATGGTAGTAGAGTTGACCATAGTGCCAGTGACTCAACACTGATTGTTAACTAACCTGATAACCCTGAGAACTAATGGCCTTGGATGGTGAAGTTCACAGGGAGAGGTGATGGTTTCCAAGTGGGTTAAATTCCATTTGAATCCATCTGGATAGAGGGCAGCAGCTCCATCAACACTGGCATGGGGCTGGTGAGGTCTTTGTGTGCCCAAAGGGCTCAGGACCAAAAATTGACTTGCAAAACTGGATCTGTCATACGGAAGACCTTTGCATTATATTATTCCCAGGACAATCTTCATGGCTGATCACCATGATGATTGCCAATACAGTATTCAGAATTGGATATGGCACATGAAGAAGAAGAAGGCAATAATGAAGATGATGATTGGTGAAGATGGTGAAGAAGATGGTGGTGATGATGATGATGAAGAATATGGTGATGATGAAGAAGAACAGGAAGAAGATCCAGTACCAATTTTCCTAGCTTCCACATTTTGCATAATCTGAAAATCCCAGTAATGGTAATGTGAAGATAGTGTGAACAACCTTCACTGCAACAAATTACTGATGGGGCTGTCTGCCCATTTGTCACGCATCAAACTGTTACCAGAAAAATGGCTACTGGATACAGTTACAACTTCGGTTCGAGTCACTGGTGGAGCCCTTCTCCCAAGAACGAGGAAGCGTTTAATATAGGCAAAAATTAAAATTGGTTTATTGAAAAGGGGTTTAAGCGTCACTGGCCAGGTGCCGGGAAAAGCCCTAGACTCAACCTTTTTGCCTATTAAAGTCCCTTAAGTGAGCAGCTCTTTTTGGTTCCGATGTCTTGCGTGCAAATGTGCTGAGAGCGCTCCTGACATTTCCTATCAGGAGATTTTTATACCCTCCACCTAAGGGAGCTCAACTAGTTCTACTGCTAGCTAACAAGTTTACAAAACAAGAGATTTACAATGGTGAACAAAAACCCGGCACCAGACTCTTTTGTTACATTAAAAGGTCAATCATACAGAGACAAAACAGGTCAATTACATAGAACAAAAGGTGATGGGTAGAGCAATTGCCCTGGAAATGACAGAGTTCATAGTTTAGCAAATGCAGGTTGTGACATCATTCAGGTGACATCCAATGGGCGCCAGGATTGTGATTTGGCACAAATCAGAAGGTTCAGATTTGAATCCAGGATGCAAAAGGACCAATGACGAAGATGGGCATCCTTCAGACTCCCCTGAGGAGGAGCATTGCTTGAGGCTCTTGGCAAAATTCCATTCCCACCCAACAATTAATCTATCCTGAGTCAGCCCAAGCACTATCTACAATTGAATACAGGAGGGGTCCCAAAAACAATGAGCATGCCAGGTGCAAGAGTAAACAAAACAATACAACAGGTAAACAGAGGAATCAAGGTGGGGCAAAATGTTAAGTGATGGCTTCCTGTGGCATTGAGCCTTCCTGGATGCTTGCAGGAGGTAGGCTGAGGTGCAAGAAAAGATCCTGATTTGAGATACAAACAGAGCATGTTAAAATCAAATTTAAAATATTTTAGAGTCTTTTGGGGGGGACATAATCTATACAGAGCAAAGGAAATATGCTAGCTTGAATAGAACAGTTCCAGGTATTCGAAAACATTTTTATTAAGTTATCTCATATCCCAGGTATAACTGCCAATGAAATAATATTTATTAGGAGTGAAAGGGGCCAAGTCTGTTGTGTCAACCCTTGCAGTATATACCTTCAAGTGTGTGTGAATGGGTGCATGGTCAGAGTGGTGCTTGTGTACACATAAGCCTAATCAATCCTAAGCATGTGTGGCAGAATAAAGTGAGTGAAATAAGTTTATTTGAGAGGAATAAAATGGAATAACTTTAATAAAAGGGGATAGAAAGATAGAAATAAAAGACTGGGGGGTGCATTTTCTGAAAATGGGGTTACAACATCATGGAAGGTACACACCCATTGCTACAGTCCTGACTTCTATTCAGATGGTTGGAATAAAGGGAAAGGGAGCTCTTTAAGAGTTTTAGGATAGTTAAAAGTATTTCTGCAGCTTCCTCCCACCCGCCTCTGATTTATCCCTGTTGTTGGGGAAACTAAGTCCCCTTGCCAGTTGGCCTAGAACTTGACAATTTCATTCTCCAAGCCACTTGCTAGGGGGATTTTTAAATAAATGAAGAAGTGGAGATGAGAAGCCAGAACATTTATCATTGTTTTAATGTTCTCATCTTTAAAGCCTTTGTAAGGTGGATAAGGACAGCCCCAGTTATCAAAGAGCTAAAGGGAGTATAATAGAAGATCCTGATGTTTGGGGCTTTTTGCTTAGAAAGAAGAAAAAGCAGAGGGGGCTGGAAATGATACAAGTTGATAAAACCAAGCATTGTGTGGAGGAAATTGGACGGAGTAGTTTGACCTGCTTTGTGAAGAGCTTTATTACTTTTGAAATGCAGGGATTTTATTTTTGAAATGCCATAAGTGCTCCTTCTTTGCACAGAAGGGCAACCGTTGACAGGTAACTCCAGCTTTGCCTTCAAGGTAGACAGGTTAGCGGCTTTCTATTCCATCTTTATGATGTCACAGAAGTTGGGTAGGTATAGGATGGGAGTGGGTGGTGGTGGTCACAAGGCCATCACCATTGTTGGGTGCTACTTGTGCCTGAGTATACATTCCCCCCCAAAAAAATAAAAAATAAAAGAAGAGTAACAAACAGGAAAAATCCCATTGGCGTGAGTTTGTTTAAGGTGGATCCCAGCTTGCCATGAAGTGGAACAGTACCTTAATGTGGTGGAAAGGCTTGTGTGTTCGTAAGAACCAGACTAAGTCTGCTGAGGGTGGATGAGCCCCTTTAGGTAGGGTGAAGGTCCCTATTAGATATTCTTAGCCAGGGCCTGAAATGTTTCCCTTCTCATGGCCAAGAGGTTCAGTAACTCATGTGCAAAGAACCTGCCTACCATTTGGCAGGGAGGGAGGGATAACATTTAGTGTTAAAAGAGAGAGGTCTAGGATCTTGAAAATGGTCATTTACAGGGACTTCCCAGACACTTGAGTCAGCAAGAACATAAATCAATCTTATGTCTGATGAAGTGGACTTGATCCACGAAAACTAATGTTAAAATACAAGAGTTAGTCTTTAAGGTGCCACAACATATTTTGTCTTGTTTTGTTTACTTCCTGATATATCACCTAGTCATGGTATAATGACCCTAATATGCTTTCAAGGTAAGTGAAATATTTAATGAATTGTTTTATCACTTCCACACACCCCAGTGAGCTTCCATGGCTAAGCAGGGATTTGAACCCAGATCTCCTGAGTCCGAGTCTTTCACTCTCTCTGCTAAATCACACTGGGTATCTATCTATCTATCTATCTAAACATCCATCTAAACTTCTATCTATCTATCTATCTATCTATCTATCTATCTATCTATCTATCTATCTATCTATCTATCTATCTATCTATCTAAACATCCATCTAAACTTCTATCTATCTATCTATCTAAACATCCATCTAAACTTCTATCTATTGCAAGGGCAAATCATGTCTCACTAATCTGTTGGAATTTTTTTGAGAGTGTCAACAAGCATGTGGATAAGGGGGATCCAGTTGACATTGTTTATCTGGACTTTCAGAAGGCTTTTGACAAGGTCCCACAACAAAGGCTCTTGAATAAACTTACCAGTCATGGAATAAAGGGACAGGTCTTGTCCTGGATCAGCAACTGGCTAAGGGACAGGAAACAGAGGGTAGCACTAAATGGACACTTCTCCAAGTGGAAGGAAGTAAAGAGTGGGGTCCCCCAAGGTTCAGTACTGGGACCCCTGCTTTTCAACCTCTTCATAAATGATTTAGAGGTAGGAGTAAAAAGCAAGGTAGCCAAATTTGCTGACGACGCTAAATTATACAGGGTAGTGAAAACTGTGAGAGATTGTGAGGAGCTCCAGAGGGATCTCTCGACACTGGGGGAGTGGGCAAAACAGTGGCAAATGAGTTTCAACATTAGTAAGTGCAGAGTGATGCATGTTGGGGCAAAGAACCCCAATTACATTGATAAACTGATGGGGTCTGAACTCTCTGCGACAAACCAGGAAAGGGACCTTGGTGTCCTGGTGGACAACTCAATGAAGGTGTCAACCCAGTGTGCCTCAGCAGTGAAAAAAGCAAACTCAATGCTAGGGATCATTAGGAAGGGTATAGAAAATAAGTCAGCAAGTGTCATTTTGCCTCTTTATAAATCTATGGTGAGGCCCCATCTGGAATACTGTGTACAGTTCTGGTCGCCATACCTCCAGAAGGATATTATGGAGCTGGAAAAAGTGCAGAGGAGGGCAACCAGAATGATTAGGGGACTGGAACACCTTCCTTACCATCTGAGGCTGCAACAGTTGGGCCTTTTCACTCTTGAATGACGGCATCTAAGAGGTGACCTGATTGAAGTTTATAAAATCATGCACGGTGTGGACAAAGTAGATAAGGAAAAACTGTTTTCCCTATCGCATAACACTAGAACTAGGGGACACTCCATGAACCTTTTGGGTACTAGTTCTCAAACAAATAAGAGAAAATACTTTTTCACCCAGAGGATTACTGGTCTATGTAACTCCCTGCCAGAAGAAGTGGTGACAGCTGTCAGTCTTGACAGCTTTAAGAAAGGATTAGACAAGTTCATGGAGGACAAGAGTATCAATGGCTATAATTATGGATACTTAAGGACAACCTGCGGGTTGGAGAGATAGGCAGGATATCTCTCAATGCCATTTCCAGGGAATCCTAAGCAGGTGAAGGCATCTGCTTGGGAATACCCTGAAGGAAATGGTGAGCCACTGTGTGAGACAGAATGCTGGACTGGATGGGCTGTGGTCTGTTCCAGCAAGGCTGTTCTTATGTTCTTATGTTCTTATCTATCTATCTATCTATCTATCTATCTATCTATCTATCTATCTATCTATCTATCTATCTATCTATCTATCTATCTATCTATCTATCTATCTAAACATCCATCTAAACATCCATCTAAACTTCTATCTATCTATCTATCTATCTATCTATCTATATCTATCTATCTAAACATCCATCTAAACTTCTATCTATCTATCTATCTAAACATCCATCCATCCATCTATCCATCTATCTATCTAATTTTTCATCCATTCATATATACTGGTACAGGGTCCTCTTTTGTCTTCCTTTGTGATGATATGTAAGTGCCTCATGTAGGATTGCAGCCCAAGTGATGAGCATTTGAAGATGACTCTGAAAAGGGTTGCCTTTTTCTAAAAGGAGGTGGTGGTGGTGGTGAGGAGAAACATTCATATTTTTCCACCTCTACCCCAAAAATATTTATATGGATTTATAAGGGATCTTTTTATAGTAGCTTCAGGCTTTGTGCTTGAGAAGATTTGAATAAAGTGGCAGGGAGGTGGCAGAACGGGGAAGTGCATGTGTGTGTGAAAGCTAGAGAGAAGGAGACAGCAAGACAGAGAAGGTTGGAAAGGAGAGGAGGGTGGAAAAGTCGCATTCTGGAAGCAAAGTCAAGGCTTATGTTGAGGTCAGGAGAAGCCAGAGCCCAATTTTGAGTCAGTCCATCATTGCCAGCTAACCTCCAGTGCCGGGAAGAAAGAGAAGGACAAGTGGGACCAAGGGCAGGGGAAATGGGCAGCTGCCAAGGTCTGTGGCTTGTGGAGATAAGGAGGTGGGAGGAGATGCTCTCAGCTCTGCTGGAACCAAGTCCAGAAGTCGAGCCAAGCATTTATAACCCATTTGATGCCAGGAAGGTACAGCAAAAGAAAGAATAGGACTCAACATAAACAGCATTCTCCCAAAGCCGAAATAACAGAATGACTCTTGTTTCAGCACCTCTAAGCACCTTTGAGCACAACTGTTCTTTTCTGCTTTCCACTTGCTCCGGCCGGAAGTCCCAATCTTGGATCTGGCCCATTGTGTTTCCTGCATCCGTTCCTTCACATGGGCTTAACGTAAGAATACGGAAGGGATGGATTGCAAGTGTATATGGAGGACTCACCTGTATCTAATTCTGTAATAACTGTCATTCCGAGTCAGCTTCAGCCAGGGGGTTTGCTCCGCCCCAGCAGTTTGATTTTTGCTGCTCTGCTGAGACTTGAGTTGTAGGTACTGGGACAATTTCCTACCCCTGGCAGACCAACCAACCAACCAACCAATCAACCGGATGTGGTGAAACAGTTGACTTGGTCTAGATCAGTGGCTCCCAATGTGGGGCCCATCCCCCACAGAGGGACTCCAATTCCCAGAAGCCTGTCAGTACATAGGCTGATCAGTGATTTGGGCAATTGACATAGGCTTCTGGAAATTGAAGTCCAAAAACCAAATGTTGGTAAACATTGGCCTAGACATTTTTTCCACAGTGACCAATCCTCTATTTGAAACAGTGAGATGTGGTCACAAAAAAAAGCCAACACTGTTTTAGGCTGCATTAACATATATATATATATATAGGGTCCAAAACCCGTGGTAGGAGTCCTCCTCTATTTAGTACTAGTTAGACCACTAGTACTGTGTACAATTCTGGGAACTGCACTTTAAGAAAGATACAAACAAATTAGAGCAAGTACAGAGAAGGGCAACATGGATGTTCAGAGGACTGGAAACCAAGCCACATGAGAGAATTGGACAACCCTCCATCAAATCTGCTTTGGATTCCTCCATTGGACTCGATGGCCTAAAAGGCCCCTTCCAACTCTATGAAAGGGCTGCCAGGGAGCAGATCTTTTGTTCAAGGAACACTCTACTCAAAGGAATGTTCCCCATGAATCTAATTAAAAGAATTGAAATGAATTACAAGAAGAATGATCCCTTGTATGATTGTTGGCTTTCAAACAAATTCTGAAATATGTACTGCGGTGGGGGAAATATGTAGCACACAATAATTTGGAAGCTTTTGAAGCCAGGTTTCAAGGCAGCTGATGACAATAATTTAGATTAGTTAGGTCGCCTTTGGTTAAATGCCAGTTGTATCCGACTAGAGGGTTCGGTGTTCATCTCCATTTATAGCCAAAGAGCCAGTGCTGTCTGTATCTATAGATATTTCCATGGTCATGTGGCTGGTAGGACTAGAACAGTGAACGGAACACTGTTATTTATTTATTTATTTATTTGGTTTATTTATATCCCGCCCTTTCCTACCAAAGTGGTACCTATTTATCCACTTGCTTTCAAACTGCTAGGTTGGCAGGAGCTGGGACAGATGGGTTCTCATGCCATCGTGCAGTGCTCGGGTCTCGAACTGCTGACCTGCCAACCTTCCAGTCATCAAGTTCAGCATCTTAATCGCTAAGCCACCAAAGTCCCTGATGACATAAATACTCATATCCAAAAGAGTAAAAAAATTCAAAATTCAGAACAAATGCAACAGAAATGTATACGTGCATGATGAATGCTGAACAACAGTAATTAAAATCGACGCATAAATACAGCTGTCCAATTTGAAACAAAAAAGAAAAATATTGAGAGATGCTTGTACTGTATATTAAAGGTCAGGCTGGGTGTCAAAATAGCTGAAATGTCAAAGGCTGCCTGGATAAAGATAGAATTTGTCTGATAGTAGAAAAGAGAAGTGGTTTAGCTTCTCTTGCAAGTTAGATCCTGAATTTGGGTGCGGTCACCAAGAAAGCCCTCTTTCATCTCTGCACTTAAATGTCTCCGGGGACAGAAATATCAAGAGCTGTGCCTCCCCCGCAGCTCTTAAAACCTGGGCAGCCTCATTTGAAAGAATACAGTCTTTCAAGAGCATTTATTTGATTTATAGCCTGTCTTTCTCCTAAAACTGGGACTTCGGGTAGTTCATAAGATTTTTGTTTTTACAGAAGCGGCATGAAGCCCTGAGAAATTATAATGCTAAAACAAATTAAATATTAAACACAATTGATTAAAAAAGCAAGCCAGGAAAAATATATCTAAGTACGGTGTTCGTGCTGGAAGCCCCTTCTTTAGTGGCTGGGTGATGGAACGAAGGCTGCGTGAACAGTTCTATCTGAAAGAGGACAGGGAGCCAGGCTACATGTCCCCAGAAAGGAGGAGAGGGCTCTGATCTGCATAAAATTTAATATATTTATGTATTGGCACACAGGCAAATTGAGGGGTTCTCAAGGTTTTCATGCCATGGGCTGGAATACTCACCCTCAGACACATGAGCAGGCCGGACACGTGGTTTCCCCTTGTCGCAAGCACTGCCAATCGGGCACGTTTGCACATGAGCGAGCTTGTTTACAGCTCATCGGCAATCACTTCCGGGTGCAATGCAGGCATGCATGCACATTGGTGAGCACATTCCCATCCACTTCTGGGAGCGGCGAGGAGGGGTGCAAGCCTAATGAATTGGTGCTATGGGCCATATCTGGCACCCCTGCTCAAGAGGAAGGGAACGGTAAACCACTCTGTTGAGAAAACCCTGGAAAGGGTCACCAGAAATCAGAGTTGACTTGATGGCATGCAATTATTCTAATTATATCATGCCACCCATTTTGCAGAATATGCTACTCCAAGCAGTTTACGATCAAACAAGGTTAGAGTTGTTGTCAAGTTCAGCAACTTAACCATTAAGCCACCGTGGTCCCACTCCCATAATAGGGTAGTATTATTAAAGCAATGCCGCCCTATTCCCCCCCCCTCCCCTCTCTCGATCTCTATGTATGTGTTGCAGGCTGTTGTAAGCATTGCAGATGAAAAGCATCATCCTAAAATTTATGCATTCTTCAATTACCCCACATGTACAGGAACTTCTCTTTTAAAAACACGATTGTACTGCAACATATCTGTACATTGAAAGAGCAAGGAAAACATTGCTTCTAAACTATGTATATATGCAAATTTGGCCACTGAGTTTCTCAACTCAAATATTGCAATTAGTCAACTAAAACCTCTTTAAGCCTTAGTAAATACAAGGCAAAAGATGCAGAAGATAATAAAATGATTCCTGCTAGCAAACATACAATCTCATTACAGTAAGAACTGGTAGTAGAAAAAAGTGATTAAGTTTCTTCTATGTAAATGCTCCCTTCTTTCTATCCTTCTCTGAATCTTAAGTAAGGTAAAGGTCTTCCTCACTAGAAAGCCAGTCATATCTGACTCTAGGGTTCAGTACTCATCTCTGTTTATAGCTGAAGAGCCAATGCTGTCAAGCATCCTAGATTGACCAGAAATCCCATATTTCTCTGCGCGTTCCTCCCCTTTCCCACTGCCATCCCATATTTGAACGGCAGGGAAAGGGGTTACTGCGCATGCGCGCCCATCATAAGTGGGCTCTGCACATGTACAAAGGAGTTCTGTGCATGTTCAAAAGGGCTCTGTGCATGTGCAAAGGAGTTGTTTCTGTGCATGCATGCCCAGGCTGGAGCAGTTCCCATATTTTCCAGAACTGCGCTTGATGGGTCTGTGTCTGTAGATGTTTCTATGGACATGTGGCAGGCATGATTTGACACCGGAGTGCACGGAATGCTGTTTACCTTCCCACCAAAGTGGTCCCTATTTATCTACTTGCAGTTTCTTGCTTTCGAACTGCTAGTTTGAAAGAGACGGCGGTATCATTTGGGTCTCAAACTGCTGCCATGCCGACCTTCCAGTCATCGAGTTCAGCATCTTAACCACTAAGTCACTGCAGTCCCCTGACTCTTAAGTATATATGTGCAATATATTTCTGATACTCTGCATTATTTAACCTGGAATAACTGCCGCCACCACCTTCAATATTATTCAGTATCAATGATCACATTACTTACACCGGTATGAATCACTGTTAAGAATATGCATTGGGAAATAGGTGTGCAAAAGAGTGCCGTCCCTATATATCCCATCATGATGGTGAGCGTGACAGCTACTTAAAGGGTGTCAAGGGGTAACCGATCTGCATTACGTGAACCTCTTGCATATATCCCCTTAGAAACTGTCCCGCCGTAGTGCTCCACCGGCTAACCCTGATGGAAATTAATCCCCCAACAGTTTGTCAGTGGCTTCACTCACACTTCATTTTGTCGAGGCTAAATTGGATGATCCATCACCAGCTCCAAAGAGACAAGTTCCTTTCCCCACCGTTAAGCAAAGCACAGCATAGAAGCATCATTAAACTGTAACTTATTTCTGGCTTTAGATGATTGCAGAAAGTAGGGGGGAAGGGACTTTGATCCATGGGGAGGCAGTGATGCCAAATGGTCTTAAGCAGGTGAGGTTTGTGGTTCAGCACCCCTGGGGAACATCAGCAGCTTTGGAAGGGCTCAAATGGTCTTATAAAGGAAGCTGAGGACATTACAAAGGTCTCTTGGGTTCCCAGATAAGAAGGGATTTAGCTCAATCGTAAAACATTTGCATTAAAATCTCCCTTGCTTGAAGCCAGTTGTGTGCGACTCTAGGGCTCATCTCTGTGGTCATGTGGCAGGCATGATTAGATGCCAGGGTGCATGGAACAGTGTTTTACCTTTCCCACCAAAGTGGTACCTATTTATCTACTTTCAATGTCTCGCGTTTTGAACTGCTATGTTGGCAGAAGCAGGGATAATGATGGAAACTCACTCTGTCGCACAGCACTCAGGTCTTGAACTGCTTCCGGTTGTCAACCTCAGTGTCTTAACCACTAAGTGGCCCCTAAATTTGACAAACATCAATGCTAAAAAAACAACAACCCTCTACTTCACTTCAGATCTAGAGGCAAATCGAATTGGATGGGGTACCAAAGAGCCCTTGACCGAATCAGGACTTTTCAAAACTCTGAACCAGCCTTCAAAGAAGATTGGAGAATCAGTTTACTACCCTCCTCATGAGACTTTGCCTGCCACCCCCGAGTGAAGAGACAGACACACGTCATGGGTTCAAACATGAGCCACGTTATTAATCCAAAATAAGTTGTTGCAAACTATTGCACTGGGGACTAAGTAGTGTGGGTGCATAATATTAACTCAGGTCAATACCAGAGAATTTGGATCCCAAATAATAGGGACAGCAGAAAAGCTCTGCAGGCAGGCTACCACTGTGCCCAACCATAGGACCAAGCTATACGGCCAGGAAGCTTCCTGATCGGCTGTTCCAGGTCTGTGGCTAATCTGACAGCCGTGAAGCACCCCAAGTGATAGTGCTGTCCCGAGGTCCCAAATTATACTGAGACCCCAACCAAATAGCTAAATGGGCCACTCTGATTAAAATCACCCGCACTACCCACCAAAGTGACCGAAATAACCTCCAGGAGAAAAACTCGACCTGCAGCAATAGTATGGGATGGGTGAAAAAAACACAACTCCAAGGGCCAAGCAGTGGCTGTGCAAAATTCACATCCAGCCCTGAAGTGACTGAATATCACACTGTTACTGAGGGAGGGAGGGTGGGATCCTAAGCCAAAGAGTTAATGAGGCAGGAAGGAGCCACCACATATAAAGGCTTCCTGGCTTCTCCCAATCACACCATGCAGGCAAGGCCTGGGAGAGCATACCCATCTCTTCCCAGGGGAAGCAGGCAAAGCCAGCACAGGGGGGTATTTTACCCACAGTGCTGGTTCATTTGCTAAAATTTTGTTACTTAGGTACACTATAGGGTTGCCATACATCCCGGAAAACCAGGATTGTCCCGGATTCAAGGTCGGAAAAATTGTCCTAGCCAGTTCAATAAAAATCATGTTAAGGTCCCAGATTTTTAAAACTTACTGATTGTGTATTATAACAAACCATTAAAATAAATTCAAACTCTTGCCATCAAACAAGTGATTTCCTGCCACAATGGAGTTGGAGTATACCTGGAGACAAATCTTAACATCCTCGCCTCACACCACCACCCAATAAGTATGACCAGTGTGTTTCCTGGAACTGGGGACGTTAAGAGTTGACCACGACACCACTTCTCAAAAGTACAACAGATCATCTTACAGTAAGAATTAACTGTTGTAAATAAATTCATTTATGTTTTGGTATATTTAATACGAAAGTGTTTTACAGCTGTCATTATGTTATGTTTTTTTTAAAAGGCTATTTTGTAGAAAACCCACCCATTTTTGTCAAGTATACTTCTGTTCCGGTTTTGTGGGAGAGAATTATGGCAACTCTAGGTACACAAAAAACATAACTTTTGTAGGGAAATTGCCACTAAGTTAAATCTGTATTCCTCCTCTGCTACTTACAGAGTTGCCATGCCGGAAGTTAAAGAATCTCTAAAGGTATTTCCTATATGTATGGGACTGTAGTGGCTCAAGTGGCTAAGACGTTGACTTGGAGGCGGAAGGTCAGCAGTTCAATTCCCGAGTACTGCAGGACGGAATGAGCTCCCGTATTTTGTCCCAGCTCCTGCCAACTTAGCAGTTCGAAAGCAAGAAATTGCAAGTAGATAAATAGGGACCACTTTGGTGGGAAGGTAACAGTGTTCTGTGAGCTCCGGTGTCTAGTTATGCCTGCCACATGACCACGGAAACGTCTGCAGAAGCATACAACGCTGGCCCTTCGGCTTTGAAACAGAGATGAGCACTGAACCCTAGAGTTGGATATGACTTGCTTTCGAGCAAGGGAAACCTTTACCTTTTCCTTTACCTATATGTATACTGATAGAGATTCTTTTACTTCTGGCAATTTGCCACTAAAATGTTACTCCTTTTTGTGTAAATGCACAACAGGATTTTGACTGTTGTTTTTCATCCTTGTATTACATGCAGTAGTTTGTCTTCAAAGGTGCCACAACATTTTTGTCTTTTTTGTTTTGTTTTGTTTATTATCTGATATGTATTAAAACATGTGCAGTATTCATTTTTTTTGGTTCAGTCAATGTGCACTTGATTGGGCAACTGCATTTATTTACACTCTGTGCATAATTTGCATTTTCCCCTCTGTAGTTCATTTACCACAGCTCTTCAACAAAAGCTGCCCCAAGGGAGAGAAGATAGCTGGCAGTTTCCTCCTATTTCTCTTCTTCAAACCATGTTCTTTCACGGATACCCTTTCTATGACACTTGGAAAAACACCTTCATCCACCAGAACCTGTAACCTTCAAAATATTCTCTTTTTTTCTACTTCAAGAGGAATGTAAAATTGTAGCATCCCAACATTGCAGAGGAAAAAATATATCTGTAGATGTCACACGGGAAAGGTTTTGCACCAGCATCGCAATCTTGGATTCTGTTTCTGGCCAGTGTCTTCTGAGATGGATGGAAGATCCACACAGCCTGTCTTAAAAAGCACACACAGACAAGACTGCAATGAGATGCCAGATTGTAAATTCTTCACCTCCATCTTGATTCCTTCCAATCAATATCTGCTGTCTTCCCTCCGCTGCAATGAATGAGCCCCTGAGCCAAGGGGGAAAATCCTAGTTAATGGAATGCAGCATTACAAAAGGAGCTTTGCGGCCTTTTGATTACTTGGCTTCCAACCAAGTCTAGCTTAAAGGCCTTGGAAGGAAGCACAAAGCCTACCTGAGATCCAAAATCCCAGGTTCCCATGCTCACTCTTGGAGTTCCCAGTTCTTTTTCTGCTTCAGATAGTGCCAAGAAAGTGAGCAAAGAGAGAAGAGAAGAGGGCAAGAATGGTACAAAATAAATAAATGAAGAAAGCTTCAAGTCTTGAACAGAACATGAAAAACTTCTTCTTCTTCATCATCATCACCACCACCATCATTTTCTTCTTCTTCACCATCACCATCACCATCAGCATCACCACCACCACCTCCTCCCCCTCCTCCTCCTTCATCTTCATCTTCTTCTTTATCTTCATCTTCTTCTTCATCTTCTTCTCCTCCTTCTTCATCATCATCACCACCATCTTCTTCTTCTTCACCATCACCATCACTATCACCATCACCACCACCACCACTACCACCACCACCACCTCCTCCTCCTCCATCTTCTTCTTCTTCCATGAGTTGGTCCTGGTAGAGTTGCTAGGTCTTCAGAGCGTTCCCTATAAGAGCGTAAACAAAACAAAAAGACAAAAAAATATTGCGGCACTTCCCCAAGTCCACTTCATCACACATAAGAGAAGTGGACTTAATCCATGAAAGCTAACATTAAAATACAGCAATTAGTCTTTAAAGTGCCACAATAGTTTTTTGTCTTTTTGTTTTGTTTACTCTCTGATATACTTGAAAGACAGACTAACATGGCTATCATTTCAAGACTTTACCCTAAAACTCATGTCTTCGGATCTGTTCTTCTGGCCACACCTCAGAAAGTGGGATGCCCAAGCAACTCAAATTTGGAGATTTACTCTCATGGCTTCAGTTCATGCTATTTATATATGCTCCTACATACTCTCATCCTTTCATTGTACTGTGTGCTTTAGAGCCGCTGCATCTGCAGCTAAAATTGACACCTTTAGCCTTTAAATTCATCATAGACTCTCTACATTGATGGCGACACACACGGACAACATTGGTTTGAAAACAAATGTTTCTTGCAGGTCAGTACAGAGACCAAGCATAATGCACAGCTCTGCTTCCTGCCTCTTCCTCCCATAAGACCAAAAATACCACTGCACCAGGACATAATTTGGAAGAAAGTGTCTATTAAGCAGGACTGCAGTTGAACATTGCAGAGTCAAAAATCATGACTACGGAAGAGATATACAACTTTTACATTGGCAAGTGAAGAAACTGAAATAGTGGAAGAATTTGTATACCTTGGTTCAATCATCAGTGCAAAGGGAGAGCACAGCCAAGAAATCAGAAGAAGATTAAGACTCGGAAAGGCAGCAATGAAGGAATTAAACAAGATCATCCAGTTTAAAGATGTGTTACTGGAGACCAAGTCAAAAATCATTTGTACTCTTGTATACTTGAGCACTAGGAATGGATGTGAAAGCTGGACGATAAAGAAAGCTCGGGGGAAATAGGGTGCAGGGGGAGAGCTTTGAGGATATTCTGGACTGCCAGTAAGACAAAATTTAAAAAATTCAAATTCAAAACTTTTATTGTCATCACGGCTGAAAGCATCATGGACAGTGGATACAAGGTGTGGTACAATTAAAATCATGGGGAACCTGGGATCAACTACTCAGTGTGCACACACTGAAAAGGCAGCCACTCGATCCATAAAATCAGTAGCATCGTTGCTTAAAAGAAGCAACAGTCTAATCAGTGGTTCCCAATGTGGGGCCCATGCCCCACAAGGGAACTTCAATTCCCAGAAGCTTAAGTTAGTACATTGGCTGATCAGTGCTTTGGGGAATTGACTTTCTGGGAATTGAAGTTCAGAAGCCAAAGGTTGGGAAACGCTGGTCTAGATGGATCCGAAAGTCCGTTGAAATTTGTCAAGAGGGGCTTAATCAATCCAGGGTTTGATCAGGACATGAAAGAAGAAGAAGAAATGAGAAGGGAGAGCCTTTGGGGGGAAAACAATGATGCTGAGAATGGTGGTAGGCAACAGGAAAAATGGAAGGCCCAATGTGAGATGGATGGACTCCCTAGAGAAACCACGGGGTTGAGCATACAGGAGCCGAGCATACCTGTTGAGGACAGGGTGTTTTGGAAATCACTGTTTCATACAGTTGCCATAAGTCAGAGTTGGCTTGATGACACACAATAGCAATGACAACAGGTCAGGCCTTGAACCTAGATCAGGGTTGCCCAAACCTTTTGGGCAGTGGGCTAGTCACGTGGTTCAGAGGACTGGTCACAATGGCCCAGGGGCTGGATCTGGCCCCCAACACCAATTCATCCGGCCCCCAAAGCCCTTGTCGCTCCCGGAAGCAGGAGTAAAACACACCCATATGGGTGCGGTTTACTTCCACTTCCAGGAGCAACGAGGGATTCGCAAGCCAGATGAATCGGCATCAGGGGCCGGATCTGGCCCCCAGGCCATAGTTTGGGCACCCCTGTCCTAGATACTTCAGTCTTACCACTTGGGATGTTTGGTGGACTCCAGGCCCCACCTCTGCCTATTTGCAAATTGTATCTATTTGCAAACATGTCTTTCTGCCACTCTTATTTATCATGTTTCTCATGGGGAACACTGGCAGCCACGGCGAAGGCACAATTAGCATGCAAAATGTGAAATGGATTTCTATCTGCCCCAAAATGATGTGGTTAAATGTCTGCCATATTGAAGCCACACATCCTCCCACCTCTAAGATAATGTGTTTGCTGTATTTATTTATTTATTGTCTACCAGGCTCTTTTTCTCGTCTTTCCTGGAGGCAGCTGTTTCTCAGCGGTGGGCAACCAATTTCTGAATAAACACTTTTAAGATGTTATGATTATTTTCCCTGTTCCGAAGCCAAATTGACCATTTTAAAAATTAACTCCACTGCTACCTTTTTCCTGTGTTGAAACTCTTTTCATTACACCCCGGAAAATGGATCTTAATTGGATTAGGCACTCATTTGTCAACTAATTAATTGGCTTTTAGAGATACCTGGAGCCATTTCACTTGAAAAGATGGCTATGAATGCAGACAAGTGCATTTTGTGATGGTGCAATTATGTGCCATGATGCCTGCATGTAGCAGAGGGAAAGAAAGAAACACCATCTGAACCTAAATATCCATCCTATTTCTTTAAGAACATTCTTTTGCTACCATATAATGTTCCTTCTTCTATTTTTCTTTTCTTTTTCTTTTCTTAGCGTGAATGGGCTGTCACTGCTTGAGCACTTAGCTGTGACCCTGGGCCGTTATGGAAGCAGTCTTAAAAGTGGAAAGGAACAGTATCAAAAGTCCTCCATACCTCAATTTTATTCAAAATATCCCAAATCACTTAATGGTAAGAATCCTATTTCCAAATAAATAAGGGAGATTTGTAGGTCTTGGCCGGGGCTGGGGTGGGGGCTGGTTGAGCTCCTCAATGTGCAGCTGGGTGTGTGGACAGAAACATCTCAACCTTTTCAAGCCAGGGGCCAGGTCACACTCTCTCTGTCAGCATTGAGGGCAGGGCCGGGTGGTGGTGGTGATGGCCATTTTGTCTCAACAGCTTCAAAAGGGTGGCCATTTTGTTTCTTGGATGCCCTTGAAGGGGTGGGGGAAGACATGAAATGGCACCAAGGGCCAGATTTGGTCTATGGTCCTTAGGTTGGGAACCCCTGCTCTCGGGGGAGCTCATCGGACTGTACAGCTTGCTCAAAGCTACATAGGCTGGCTCCCCCCCCCCCCCCGAAGGCACAATATCTTACCTCCCAAAGGACAGGTAAGAGTAGATAGAACTTGTGGTATTCTTGTAGGCTAAAGTATATTGGCCAGAATCCTGTTTTTACTTTATGCTCACAGACGGAACAGTTTGTAAATCTGAGCGGCAAATTGCCACTCCTTAGCAAGGTCTTGGTTGGATTACTGAGTGGTTTAGGTATCTGGCTTCAGAGAGATAGGGAATATAGGGAGAAAGAGGGATGGAAATCAAATGTTGAACAGCACAGAATGCTATTACCTTTCCTGCCAAAGCAGTACTTATTTATCTACTTGCAACGTCTTGCTTCTGAACTGCTAGATTGGCAGAAGCTAGGACAGACAACAGGAGCTCACAGCACTCAGGTCTCAAACTGCTGGCCTGCCAACTCTCTGGTTGCCAAACACAGCATCTTAACCACTAAGCCGCCACGGCCCTAGATATACCATTAGAGCAACACGAATGATGCTTTGGCTTCTGGACAGTCATGAGTTCCTTTTAAAAAGTAACACTCCAAGCAGTCCGCTGTACTACAACTCAACTCCTCTCTCTCTGTTTCTTCCTGGGAACTCAGCCTCCACAGACTAATGTTGTGTTGGATTGCACTCAAAGAATGAGACAGCTCTGAACTCGCAAGGGAAATTGCTGCACCAATTAGGGGCGCTAATGGTGATCATCTTAATGGCTCCTCATCAGCCACTTTCCTATTCTCTTCACCCTTCCGTTATTTCTTCTTTGGACTACAACAGCTGAGCAAAGGACACTCTGACAGCTGTGGGAGATTTCCCAGCAATGACGGCATGCAAAGAAGAAATCTTTTGTTGTTTGTTGCATTTCCTGGAAGCTGAGTACAGAAGAAGACACACATGCACACTGACTGCCAAGTTTTCATTTCTAAAAATGGGAAAAATAAGTACTTTGGATTGCTAGCAAGACTTAGAAAAGTCCTGTGGGTTTGGACTCCACCTCCCAGAAACCCTCAGTCACACAGGCGGAGGCCATACTGGCTGTGGAATTCTGGGATTTGTAATCTTAAAATGTAGCTTTTGAAACTCTGATATGTTGCTTGGACACACTAGCAATCCTGCTAGAAAATCACATGCAGAGCTAGTTTCCCCAATCTGGTACAGCTTTCCCCTGGAAGCGTTGCACTACAATTCCCATTGTCCACACGTAGCATGGATGTGCTGATTCAATTAATGGGAATTACACTGCAACATATCTGTGGTAAGGGATTTGCAGGTTGTCCAGGACTGGCATAAAAAGCCAAGATGGTATTCATGCCCTGCGCTCTTGCCTACTCCAGTTGAACCAAAGCAAATCAGCCAAGAGAACTAAGCAAGAGAATGACTCTGAACAGATATGAGCCTCAAGTCCATCAACTTAGATCCAGGAAGAAATTTATGGCAAGAACAAACAATCTTGACCATATGCAAGAGCGAAACCAAATTAGAAGATGGAGGAAGGAACACTGGACAAGGAACAACATTAAAGGAAGATATGGCTGAGGAACACAACCTCCCATGTGTCACTTGAAGGACTCTGAAAAGGCTGCGTGTTGGAGTGCCTAAATGTAACACCAGCATGCTCAAGTGGGGGCTGCTGGTGGACAACAACACACTGTGTGAATGTGGAGAGATGCAGAACCCCGCTCATCTACTGATCTGCCGATTACTACCAAAACATGGACCATTTAATGTTGGCCAACAACAAAGCCAAGAAAGTGGCTTCATTTTGGTCGTTCAAATTTTGATCTCAAAATAAGATTAAACTTTCACAAAAGAAGAAGAAAATTTTATACAAGTTTGGAAGATAAATGGCACAGTTCAAGACAATGTTCCCTTCTCTGCGTGGGCAAGGAGTGAATGAATACAGTTCCTCCTTGAGCAAAGAGCACAAAAAAAAAAGGGATCTTTGTGTGGAATGGACCCATTAACTGTGATTCAAATGGGGCATCATACTGGTATCTCCCTCGACACTCAAAAGGGTGGTGGTGGTGGTGGAGGAGGAGGAGGAGGAGATGATAATGATGATGATTCCCATGTTTCCCACTTGTGGGGTTATGGGAAATTGGGTACAAAAACAGTAGGTTTTCCCACAGTAGGTTTTCCCACCCTGTGCCTAGAACGACTCCATTGTGCAGGAGGCCATTGTATACACACAGAAAGTCATTTTGTTTCAAGGTCAGTTTTATCGCCTGCGATATTTCTTAGAGGTCAGCTGGTGACCGAACAGAAGGGTGAGGGAGTCCATTTAACACTGTCTCCCTGTTCTCCTTCAAGTATTCTCTAACCCTCACAAGCTCAAGGCCTTCAACCCATGGGCTGTCTCTTTGCATCCTTCCCCCTCCCCAGCCCTTAAATGTTTTGCCATTCTCCTTAACCTCGCTATGATTAGTGCCTCATTTGCATTCCATTTGCATAATTAGCATCATGGCGATTACAAAGCAGATTACAGGGCAATTTCCCAAGGAAAAATAAAAATTTAGACCCCATAATCTACGCCACAGCCAAACAATTGAATTAGCAGGGAGAAGTGAGGTCTAGTGGTTAAGCATGTGCAGGCAAGAGGGGGTAGGGTGGCAGGGAGTCTAGGTTCCTGAATGTCAATCTTGGCTCTGGAAGGCAAATGAAGTCTAGTGGTTAGAGCAGGGGTTCTCAACCTTTTTGAGCCATGGGCCAGACTGGCTGAGTGGGACAGACTGGTGGTTCCCCCGCCATAAACGCTGCCATAAAACGCATCCACTGCTGTCATAAATGTGTTTACAACATCCGGGGTGCATTTATGGTTATCATAAATGTATCCACTTCTGGTGGCGGTGGCAACGCAGGCCACATGAAATGGTGCCACAGGCCAGGGCCAGCCCACAGGTCATAGGTTGAGAACCTCGGAGTTAGAGAGAGGTGATTTGATGCTCTTGTTTCCTGCTTAGAATCAATGGCCAAAATCCTATTGCAGAGAACCACATCAGTAAGGGGCAATTGCAAAAATGTTTTTTCTAGTTTGCTGGTGCTTGGTTGGGCAGCCGACACACAACCTATTGTGCAATCAATTGCACAGCCGGATAATGACTTGGAATATAAAACAGCATCCGATAAAATACTTCCTACACTTTATCCTATTGCCTGTATAAGACCATGTAAGGCAACAGGGTTCTGGCCTGTGGCATAACAAATTACATAGAGAAAGTGCAATCATGAAAGGGGAAAGGGTTATATTTCACTTTCTCCTGCATTCAGATTTTCTAAAGCCCAAGGTACTTTCCGTTGTGAACATAAATGAAGCAGATCCATAAACAAAGCTTGCAATGATTTTTTTATTATTAGCGATCCAGAAAAGCTATCATCTACTACTTTTGCACATAAATGAAGCCATTTGTTGGTGAATTTTTGGAGAATACCTGTAACTAAGATCCTTGCCATCTACACCAGCAAATCCAATAGGCACAACGATCCCCAACCTGTTGTACCTATCTGCTACACAGCTGCTCATGAAAAAGTACTTGATCCTCTGGGCTTTGAGTCCACTTCTTCATCTGTACTTCCACTACTGAACAGCTTTTAACACCAGTAAGATTCTTCTTTTGTGTCCCGATCAAACCCTGGACTGCCAAAATGAAGACACCTCAGCTTTGTCGTTGGCCAAACTCAAGCCCTCACTGGTGCTTGTTTCTGGCAGTAATCGGCAGATCAGCAAGTGAGCTGGATTCTGTATTTCTGCACATTTGAACAATGTGTTGCTGTCTGCCAGCAGCCCCCCTTGAGCATGTTGGTCTTGCATTTAAGCACTCCAACCCTCAGCCTATTCAGAGTCCTCCAAGTGACATAAGGGAGGTTAGGTTCTTCAGCTATATCCTCTTGTAATGTTTTTCCTTGTCCAGTGAGCTTCTCCCTCCATCTTCTAATTTGGTTTTGCTCTTGTGTACCCTCAAGAATGTTTGGATCAGAGCCGGTGGACTTGAGACTCATATCCATTCAGAGAGTGTCGAGAGTCATGCTCTTGTTTAGTTCTCTCAGCGTCCCCTCCAGTGAGATCATCCTAATCTAGTCTGACTTAATTCCATTCTTGTAATTTGACTCTGTTGGTCCAGGTTTTACCCTTCAGAGACTCAGAGAGCAAGTATGCTCTCTCTTCAGTTGGCCAAAATCCTGTGGCACAGTAACACATAGTTTAATAAATCTTTGTATACTTTATTGGCTGCTCACCAAGTTCAATGTCTCAGCAATGCAACGAAGACTGTCTACAGAGATTTTTCAGCCTTCAACAACTCGTCTCTACCTTTGGAGTAACTGCACAAACAAGATTCCAGCCATTGACTACCAAAAGATGGCTATCACATTAGCACTCAGATTTATCTCCTGCAAATTTACCATATCCACCACCCTCAACCCTTCCTCATAGGCAGCATGACTGTCTGTATTTATGGGCTACCTCTAAGGTTTATTGCTGGCTCCATGTGAGAGGACTACCACAGGTATACACGTTTGAGCCTCAAAGCAACTTTCTGTTGACAGCTAGCTAGCTCTGATGCACTACCCAGTTGGAGATTCTCCCGGACAAGGGAAAATAAAATAACTTGGAGGAGTTATGGGTTTAGGAACTGCACCAAAGTAAATTACACACATTTTATAATCCTAGTGAATGCCTGTGTGAGGGAATGACATTTTGCCTTTTTGGTTTTCTGAATCAAATCTAAATATAATTTTGGCCAGTCCACTCTGTCTGTCTGTCTGTCGGTCTGACTGACTGACATTTTCTTTCTTTCTTTCTTTCTTTCTTCATTCCATCCATCCATCTATCCATCCATCCATCCACCCTTCCTTCCTTCCTTCCTTCCATCCATCCATCCATCCATCCATCTTTCTTTCTTTTTCTTTTTTTCTTTCCTTCCTTCCATCAATCCATTCACCATCATTCCTTTCTTCCTTTCTTCCTACCTTCCTTCCTTCCATCCATCCATCCATCCATCCATCCATCTATCCATCTATCTATCTATCTATCTATCTATCTATCTATCTATCCATTCATCCATCTATCTATCTATCTATCTATCTGAATCTCCTAACTAACAAACCTGTTATACTCTAATCATATCTAATCTAGCACTTTCTCTCCTCCTCCCCTTTGGTCTCTGCTCTTTAATTGATAGCTCTGTGGATTGTCATTTCCACTGATGGAGGGACAGCAGAGAAATGCAGAAGAATGAAGGCTGTGAACGCAGCGAGTAAAGGCAGGCAAGCATGCAATCATGCAGGCCTTGGGCGTCTCCTTGGTGACCCAGACAACCTGGCCTGAGACAAAAAACAGAGAGAGGTAAGAAGAGGGGGAGAAGGATGATTAACAGGCCTAGAAAAGCTTGGAATGATGGAATCAACTTGCTGTGAAATTGGTGTCGAAGGTTGAGGAATGAAGGGAGGCTGGCTGATGAGATGGCAATAACTGGCGACAGAGGAAAGAAGCACGGGCTGTCATGAGGCCGATGCATGTTGCAGAGTTTTGAATTTCTGGTGAAATTCCCTTTCGCCACACCATAGAACATTTCTTCACTTACAATTACTTGAAATTACAGCCATGTGCATGTTGCTTGCTTTATGGCACACACACTATCAGTCAACCAAACAGGCTAACAGCAACTGACAAAAGAAAGGGAAGGAACACAGAACAGAGAGAGGATTTTGATTTTAGACATGGGAAGGAACAATCGGCTAGTGCCGGATGGACAGGCAGCGACCCTAGGCCTGAAAAGTCCCTCACAATCACTTCAATTACAAGCAGCATGCAAGATTGCTGCCTGCAAAAGAAAGGGCTGAAAAATACTCCATTGTGACTCCCAAAGGTCCACTATGGTGATAATGGTTGCTCAGTCTCAGAGCACAAGTTGGCGTCTTCAGAAACCACCATTTTTCCCCAGCTCACAACAAGCAGCACTGGAAAGTGAGTAGAGATAGCTTGATATCAGATACGTGTGAGGTAGCCGTGAAGCCTGTGTGAGCCTTCTTCATTATTCCCAGCCAGCACCAGATTATCAATGCTTCAGTTCTTGAGTGTGTTGCACTTTTTGGGTTGGTGTTCTGTTGTGCAGACAAGTCTGACCCATGGACCCCACACGCCAGGCTCCTCGGCCATCTGCCATCCTCCGGAGTCCACCCAGATCCGCACTCACCACATCAACGGTGCTGTCTAACCATCTCATGCTCTGTCACCCCTTCTCCTTTTGCCTTTGATCTTTCCTACCATTAGGTTCTTCTCCAGTGAGTCCACTCTCCTTATTTAGTGGCCAAAGCACTTGAGTTTCAGCTTCAGTATCTGTCCTTCGAAGGAGAAGTCAGGGTTGATTTCCTTCAGGATGGACTGATTTGATCTCCTTGCAGTCATGGGGACCCTCAAAAGTCTTCTCCAGCACCACAGTTCAAAGGCACCAATTCTTCTGCTCCCAGCCTTCCTTATGGTCCAGCTCTCACAGCCATACATTATGACTGGGAAGACCATCACTTTCATTATACAGATGATGCTCTACTTTTTGTGATGCTGCCTAGGTTTGTCATAGCTTGCCTCCCAAGGATCGTTGCCTTGCTGTGGTGAGGGGGCTTGTGTGGTTCGATGAGTCTGTGGGCTATGTAGGGCCACCCGAGATGGACAGGCCATAGCAGAAAACTCAGACTAAACATGATCCACTGCGGAAGGAACTGACAACCCACTCCAATATCCTTGCCAAGAGAACCCCATGGACAGTGTTCCACTTTCTCCCCTCCAAATGCTTACCTGTCCTACCTCTGTGACCTTATACCTGTGACATCATGTGGGGGAACTTCGGTGTCATTCAGACCTTGAACCTCAGCTCACCATGGATGGGTTATTTCTGACTTGACCTCCTGTGCTGTGAGGGACAATTGGAGCCGCCCTAACCGAGTTTACTGCCTGAACTGTCATGAGGAATAGTACCCTATACAATATATACAAGATTGTATATATTATCTTGTAACTATTGTATTGCTATTGCTGCTGCTGCTTGTTAGATTTTGTATTTTGCATCATGTATATTATTGCTGTGAACCGCCTTGAGTTGCCCGCTGGGTAAGAAAGGCGGTATAGAAATAAAACTTCAATTCAATTCAATTCAACCCTTTACTAAGCCATGCAATATGGTATTTTGTTTGGGATCCACCCACACACACACACACACACACATTCAAGTGCCATTTAAATTGCACATTCTTCACATCCCAAACATGAAGAAACTAGTCCATTTTGGTCAAACCTTAATTGAAGGGACAGAAACAAAATGCTAAGTTCCCTATATTATTTGTTTCCTTATGATGTCAACTTCATCATGAATATATATTACAGTCTTCAGGTGATGTGAATTAGGGAGATTCACCGTGGCTTAGTGGTTAAGACACTGTGATTGAGGACTGGAAGGTCAGCAGGTCAGCAGTTCAAGACCCGAGTGCTACACAATGGAGTGAGCACCCATTTTGTGTCCCAGCCCCTGGCAACCTAGCAGTTCAAAAGCAAGAAATTGCAAGTAGATAAATAGATAGTGCTTCTGCTGGAAAGCTAACAGTGTTCCATGCACTCCAGCATCTAATTATGCCTGCCACATGACTACAGAAATCTCTGCAGACACAGAGAGCTCTGGCTCTTTGGCTGTAAACCATGAGGAGCACCACCACCCTAGAGTCAGACACGGCTGGCTTTCAAGCCAATTAGACCTTTGCTGATTCAGTTTAGTGACTATCAGTGAACAGGAGCAGCAGGTAATAAAGGTGTGGAGTAGCAATCAGCTCCTCATCATTGTAAAATTTCCGCTCTGAAATCTGGCCGCCAGGTTGTCACACTCTCTGAGGAATACTCTGGCCAACATGGATTTCCAGTTTATTGTTGTGTTAGAAGCCGGTCAGACTCGTGACGTGGCAAGAGCTCTCTTGAGGCTAATTCCAGGGACTTCGCAGAGGGATTTTATATATATAAAATCTCCCAATGGTAGATTTTTGATTCCATGTGGGGAATGGAGGAAGGGATCCTGAGCAAGCCATACATCAACTCCAATGCCTTCATGAATAAATGATCAAATAAAAAAAAGGGTGGTGGGAGGGAGAGACCGTCTTACAACTTAGTAGTCATTGGACAAAATGGTGTTTCTCTTTCTCCAGAGAGTTTTATCCCCACTGGTGCAGCTAAAACGAAGATGTATTAAGGCACTGGAGAACCGGGGCGGAAAACTTCACATAGTTGGCTGCGGGGCTTAGCTTGTTTTTCACAGAAAGGTAGAAGTAGCACAAATCTTGAACCCACACGTAGGTTTGGATTTATTGTCGTTGTTACGGGCCGTTAATCCACCTCTGACTTCTGGTGACCTTATAAATAAGCACATGCCAAAATGTCCTGTCCTCAACAAGGCTGCTCGGTTCTTGTAAACTCTGCCTTGTGGTTTCTTTTAGATAGTCAAACCATCTCACGTTGGGTCCTCCTCATTTCCTGCTGCTTTCCACCTTTCCCAGCGTTATTGCCTTTACCAAAGAATTTTGTCTTTTCATGATATACCCAAAGTAGGACAGACTCATTTTTATCCTTTTTGGCCTCCAGAGACAGTTCAAGCTTGATATACTATAGTATGGGGTTCCCAACCTAAGGCCTATGGCACAATTTCATCCTAGAAACAAAATGGCTGCCCCTTTGAAGCTGTTGGGACAAAATGACCACCCCCAACATGCAGGCAGGGCAAAATGGCCATCCGGCCCTTGAAGCTGACTGAGAGAGCGAGACCCTGCCCCCGGCTTGAAAAGGTTGAGAACCCCTGTGCTATAGGATTCACTTCTTTGTCTTTCTGGCAGTCCAGGGTAACTGCAAAGCTCTCTTTGAACACCACATTTCATATGAATCCATTTTTCGCTCGACTTTCTTTAAGAAAGTGAAATGTTTTGTATATCTTGGTTCAGTCATTAAATGGGGGCTACAGCCAAGAAACCAAGAGATGCCTGAGACCCGGAAAGGCAGCAACGAAGGGTTTGGAGTTAAAGTATTCTTATTTCCCTTGACCTGTTATTCAGTGTTTTCTATCAAGCCTGTTCACACATTCATTGGAAAACTATGGAGAAATAAGCATGTGTGAGTGATTCCTGACCCTTGGACAGATGAGGCTTTTACTTTTTGCTGACGTTTCTCATATATTCTAAATTTGGCATGAATTCCATTAAAAGAAAGCAATAACTTTTCTAAAAATGATATGGAAGAGAGCAAATCTGACAAAATGTTGAGGTTTTACACAGCAATATGTCTAGTTTTGGATCTTGGCATATTCATTTAGTTGTACTCAAACAAATTTAGTTCTCAAACAAATAAGAGAAAGTACTTTTTCACCCAGAGGATTACTGGTCTATGGAACTCCCTGCCAGAAGAAGTGGTGACAGCTGTCAGTCTTGACAGCTTTAAGAAAGGATTAGACAAGTTCATGGAGGACAAGAGTATCAATGGCTATAATTATGGATACTTAAGGACAACCTCAGGGTTGGAGAGATAGGCAGGATATCTCTCAATGCCATTTCTAGGGAATCCTAAGCAGGTGAAGGCATCTCCTTGGGAATACCCTGAAGGAAATGGTGAGCCACTGTGTGAGACAGAATGCTGGACTGGATGGGCTCCTGTGGCCTGTTCCAGCAAGGCTGTTCTTATGTTCTTATTACTGAATTAGGTTTTCTTTCTTTCTTTCTTTCTCTCCCTCGTTTGAGATATCTCAGTGATGGCAAACCTTGGCACTCCAGCTGTTCTTGGACTTCAATTCCCAGAAGCCCTGATAAGCAGGAATGCTGACTTGGCCTTCTGGCAATTGAAGTCCAAGAACACCTGGCATGCCAAGGCAAGCCATCACTGAGATATCTCCTCTTTGATAGCGATGTGGTACAACAAAAACAAGAGAGACATAGAAACAAAAAAATATAGTATTGTTAAAGGGTACCAGATTTATTGTGTGAGCTTCAGTCCATTAAAAACTGCTTCCTCTGTCATACAGAGTGAAATACTCTGCTCCAGATTTATAAACAACTAGCATAGGTTGGCCGGCGTTGCCGGGCTGTTATAAATTGTTTCTTGCTTTTTTGTGTTGTAGTTAGGTGTTTTGTCTGTGCTTTTGTGGTATTGTGGATGTTTTTGTTTGTGGATTTTGTGGTTTACTTTTTTTGTTTATTAATGGGTTATTTATTTATTTATTTATTTTTGTTTTATTAATTTTTATTAATTGTGGTGTTTGTTGTTGGTGTGTACTTTTGCGTGAAAGAAAGGGCTGCCTGTCAGTTCCTCTTTTCCCCATTGCTGCTTCGAATTTTGGTTTCGATGCAGCAATGGGGAAAAGGAGGAGCCGGCAGTCAGCCCGTTCTTCCCCTGGTAAGGTTTGTTAGGTAGGTCGGGGGAGAAGGAGGCAGAGAAGAACTATCTGCTTGACGATGATTCTCTCCTCTCTCCTGGCTTACCTAACCGGAGATCAGCAGGCAGCAATCCATAAGGGGTTGTGCTCTTCCTTGCGGATTGCTGGCTTCTGCTTTTGTATTACCTCCACCGCTGTTTCATGTTAGTTCTCGAAACAGCGGTGTCGGAAGTACAAAGGCAGCAGCCAGTCATTCGCCAGTTAGGGTGCTTCCCCTGACGAACTGCTGCCTGCTGTTGTTGTTTTTTCCACCCCGGCTCAAGGTACCTTGAGGCCAGCAGTGGTCTCACCATGTCTTCAGCAGGGTAGCATGGAGGAGAGGGAGTCCCTCTTCTTCTCGTTGCTCTGGGGAAGAAGGCCGATGGGTGTCTCGTGGTGGCTTTTTGTGGGTGTTTGTTTTGTGAGGCTGTGAGGTGCTGCGTCCGGCTGCTGCGGACTTGCACTCCCGTTGTGTTTTTTAATTTTAATTTTCATGTGCCGGCTTTCTCAGCATTCTGTGTGCTCATGGCACGTAGGACGTTGGGAGTTTGAGTTTTTTGGTTTTTGTTTGTGTTCATGCGGCAGTTTTTTCCTGCGGCTCGATTTTAATTGGCTGCGCCACATTTCCCAACATTCTTTTTGCTTGCGCCTCTCAGCCTGATTGGCTGAGGTGCGGCACGGCGCACAGGATGTTGGGAAGTGAAGTTCTTTTCCTTTTTTGTGTGTTCATGGGGCTCTTGCCCAACTGGCACCTTTGGCAACCCTGCAGTAATCTGCGGGCCAGGTTCAGGCGAGTGCAGGAGGCTCAGTACATGATAGGATGGACGGATGCAGAAACATATAGCAAGTTCCAACGGTTAACCCTCGGATTTATAGGTATAGATTTACATTGTGGGAGTGGGGAATGCTCTGAAAATGGATACAGGATCTTAAAATACCATTTTAAAGTGGCCATTGTGTTTTTAACGCAAGTTGTGGGGTACACAGAAAGAGCCTCCTCTAAGATTGTGGCATTTTTGAACCACAATCGGGCATACCTTGGTAATGGCAATCTTGTTGCTAGATAATATTTCTCACACTAAGTCAGGCCAAAGGAACTGCAGAATGAACTCACCAAAAGGTGGCTTCATTTTGGCAGTTTCACGTCTGGCCTAGACACTGAAGAAGAAAAACACAAGTTGTGAATTTTGGCGAGAAGGAGCAGTGTTTAGCATAGGAACAGACTAGACTAGACTAGTCATTGCCATCATCGTCGTTGTCGTTATCATTGTCATCGTTGTCATCATCATCATCATCATGCAATCAGGCCCAAAGGGCCACAGAATGTCACAAAATAAGGTTCTCAATTTATCTCTATGATCTGCAATCTGCTTCTAGTGCTCCCAAGTTCTCGGATCCTCTCTTACTCCATCCATCTCTTCCTAGGTCTTCCAACAGGCCTCCTGCTTGACAGAATCCTATCCATCACTGGCTTTAGCCACTGTCTCTCCTCCATTCTCACCACATATCTTGCCTATTCAAGCCTCATACTTTTCTTCAGTCCAAGAATGTTAGGTTCCTTGTAGAGTTGTTCCAACTCTATATTATGGTATTTTTTCCATCCCCTAGGAGATGGATCTTGGATTGGTCCATAGATTTTATTGAGTACTCTCCTCTCAAAAACAAGAAGTAGAGTAGAGTAGAGTAGAGTAGAGTAGAGTAGAGTAGAGTAGTGTAGAGTGTAGAGTGTAGAGCAGAGCAGAGTGATGGTAATGCTCTTGTTCCTTTGAAAAGCATGCCAAAGAAGGAATTTCAGCAATGTAAACTTGCATGACAAGCTACCCCAACTGAAATTCTCTCTTTCACTTAACAGTTAAGGGCTATAGCCAGTTTCTACCATCTTATATGCCTCCTTACCCCCTGACATCTGTTACTCTCTGCTCATGCACACAATTTTCCTCTGTTTGCCAGTAAGAATTGGTGGCACACACACACAGAGAGTATGCAATGGTGTAGAGGAAGAAATACAATTTTGACAGCTACCTGCAATAATTAGAACTAGCATCACAGTTGAAGGCTGGTGAATGCAACCGGGGTGGGGGTCAGGAAGAGGGATCCCTGCTGATTTTCACTCCAAACTTTTACAGCTGTTGTCCAAGGTGTGGAGCCGTATTCCCCAAGACAGGTCTATAACTTTGGATGGTCATGTTAGAGATAATCTGGATTGGATTCACTTTTCTTCGCCCCACAAAACAGCAGCAACAGAACAGATTTGCCTGGCTTTTACTGCTGCAGGAAAGCTATGTTCAAAAAATAGCATCCCGATCAAACCCTGGACTGCCAAAATGAAGCCACTTTCTTGGCATTGTTGTTGGCCAAACTTAAGTCCTCATTGGTGCATGTATCTGGCAGTAATCGGCAGACCAGCAAATGAGCCAGATTCATACCTGTCAACCCGCGGCTCTGGAAAAACAGGACCTGCGCACATCGCTTGTGCACAGGTCGCGTTCCACACATGCATGGAAAGGTTTTACCCCTTCCACGCTTGCGCGGAAGTGCTATGCCGCTTGTGCAGCCCTTACACAAGCAACGTAGCGCTTACGCGCATGCGTGGGATGGGTAAAACCCTTCTGCGCATGCGCGGAAAGCGTTTCCCCTGCTGCCAAATTACGGGTTTTGGCAGTGGGGGCCGGGTTATGACGTCAATCGACGTCAATTTACGGGGTAATCCCGGCCAAATCGGGAAGGTTGACAGGTATGGCCAGATTCTGTATCTCTCCACATTCACACAGCATGCTGTTGTCCACCCACATTCAGTCCCCACTTAAGCATTTTGGTCTTGCATTTAGGGACTCTGACCCTCAGCCTATTCAGGGTCCTCCAGGGGACATAAGGGAGATTCCTCAAACATATCTTCCTTTAATGTTGTTCAATGACCAGTGGGCTCCTTCCTACATCTTCTACTTTGGTTTTGCTCTTGTGTACCCTTAAAAATTCAGCTCTGGAAACCATCATAGAGGTATATCTCACCCAGATTGACTTTAGCTAGAGCAGAGTTTGTGAAACTTGGCTCTCCAGGTGTTAGGTAAAGTAAAGGTAAAGGTTTCCCTTGCTCAAAACGCAGTCATATCCAACTGAAGGGTTCAGTGCTCATCTCTGTTTCAATACCCGAAGAGCCAGCACCGTCTGCTTCTGCAGACGTTTCCATGGTCATGTGGCAGGCATGACTTGACACTGGAGCGTACGGAATGCTGTTTACCTGACCGGAGGGATAAAAAGACACCGCGCCACAGCCCGTGACGCCGCGCCGAAGCTCTCCTGGGCCCCCGCCATCGGCCCAGGATGGGAGCCACCTGCGGCTCTCTCCCCAGGCCAAGTCGGGCAGGGGAGATGGGAGCATTGGTGCAGCTGTGCCTTGTTCTCAGCGGGGACTTTGGAAGCTGCTGCCACCGAGACGCTGAAGCCGACACATCACCTCGGCTCTCTCCCCTGGTCTGTGGTGAGAGGGGGGGGAGGGAGACAGAGGGACTGAGGCTGATGTTTGCCGCAGCTGGGGAAGTTGGGCTGGGCACTATATGGGATGTGAGCTGTGCTTCATCCCTTGGGGATTTTGTTAATATTGATTATTTTTGATGCTTTGTACTTTGTATTATGTGATGTATTGATATTGTGTTTTTCCCCTGAATTTCTTTTGATGTAATTGAACTGTATTATTATGTGTCATGTATTATTATATTGTATTTATTGTCCGCCATGTAAACCGCCCTGAGTTGGGTTGCACCCGAGTGGGCGGTATATAAGCACGAAAATTAAATTAAATTAAATTTAAATTACCTTCCCTCCAAAGTGGCCCCTATTTATCTACTTGCGATTTCTTGCTTTTGAACTGCTAGGGTGGTAGGAGCTGGGACATAGACGGGAGCTCATTTCGTCCTGTTGTACCCAGGAATCGATCTCTGACCTTCTAGTTAGTGAGTTCAGTGTCTTAACCTCTTGAGCCACCACAGTCCCACATAAGGAATAGGTTCCATTTTAAAAAAAAGAAACTGGCCTTTCCCTGTGCATTTAACAACATCTGGCAGATAAGAAGGAATCGGCAGAAGCTTTTTTCCTTATCTTCTCATCCGAACGGTCTTCTGACAAATTAATTTCTGCATGTTAAGCCAAGGAGCAGATCTGTGGGGCAATACCAAAACACCCTTTGAGGGAAGGGCTCTTTGCCAAGGCTCAGAGGCACCCTTGTTCCCTGGTACATCATGTGCTTTCTACACACTGCTGAGCCCCAGAGAGGTTTAGCAAGTCAGCTTCAGAAGCACAAATGCTCAGGGAAACAGTCCAGTGTTCATCTTTCCTCCATAAATAAATACTTAGAAGTCAAGTCCTGAGGGATGCTCTGGTTGGCAGAACCTTCCGCTTTCCCCGGGGGGCACTTCCTGATGCATGTGTTGAATGCATTCCCACATGCTCTCTGTATAAAACATTGATGCATGGACAAACATGCTCGAGACACATGAAGAAGGAATGTAAGGGAGAAACCTGCTGTCATATCTCCGGATTTCTTGGCCATGGGTGCAGTGCCCCCTGTTGGGGTTTCCTTGGTTTTGCAACCACGCAGCATCAACCCAAAGTTAACCATCCTTTCAGTGCGGCCGTTGCCCATCCATTTGAGGTCCAAAGAAACCATCAGAAACCATCTGTACAAAAAGCAGAACAGGGAATATTACTTTTCTGGGCTGCCTCTCCCAGAATACTCCAGGCAGCATTCTGGAATTCCTTAGCCACAGAAGGAAAAATTGCCAATCTCTCGACTTTGAAGCTGTCTCGCCTGTTTCCGACTGATAGATTTCCCACACCTGATACTGTATTTTTAAAAGTTTTCTTTTTTATAATAGACAGTGAAACTTGCTGCCTTGAAAGTTGGTGAGCCCTCCATCACTGGAAGAGAGAATTGGGCCACCTTCTGTGCTGTTTGGAATTATTTTTATGCATGGTTTTAAATATGATATTCACTTAATTTTCTTTTCATATCGTAATCATGGCTTTTGGCCTTTTATATTGCTTTTTCTTAAATAATGTAAGCTGCCTTGCAGTGAAAATAAATCAATGAATGAATGGATGGACGGATGGATGGACGGACAGACAGACAGACAGACAAATGCTGTGTTGCCCATATCCTCAGACAATGCCTTCCCTGTTCTTTCTTGACCAGTTGATGTCACTGTTGTTATGCTTTCTCCCTCAACTGACTTTTCCTTCCAGACATATCCTTTGTACAATAGCTGCTTTCTGTGACTACTGCCACCACATTGGTGTCGTGAGAGTACATAGCCTGCCCCCACGCAGGTGCATAGTGCAGAGGAGCACAACAGGCAGCCGATTGAACAGCCATCCGCTCTTCTCAAAAGAGGCAAAGGGCTCCTTCTTGTGGCCAGCAGGAAGGCTTCTGTTCTCACTGACCGGATAGCCATAAAATCTCCGTCATGTAAGCTGAAAAACAGGTGGCATGGAACATTAATGTATTGGCAGGTCAGCAGTTCAAAACCTGAGTGTTGTGCAATGGAGTGAGCTTTCATCTCTGTCCCAGTTCCTGCCAACCTAGCAGTTTGGAAGCAAGAAATTGAAAGTAGATAGGTATCTCTTCATTAGGATGGTAACAGTGTTCCATGCACTCTGGCTTCCAGTCATGCCTGCCACATGACCACAGAAATGTCTGCAGAAGTAGACAGTGCTGGCTCTTTGGCTATAAACAGAGATGAGTATCGCACTGTAGAGTCAATATGATTCACTTTCCAGCAAGGGCAACTTTCTTCAGTACTAAAAAGGGACAATTGTACCATATCCCAAATGAAGATTGGCTGTGTTTCTGTTTCTCTGTTGATGAAGTTACTGAATATTTGCCTCTTTGCATAAATATGTTTGCTTACCCACTTAATTCTGTTACACCTTTGCCTTATTATAAGGAAATGTTCTACAAGATCATCGATATTCTATCTGGAGTATTTCTCAACTGGTGCAACCCAGGTGCTCCTAGCTAAATGGTTTAGGTTTCTGGCTGGGCATTCAATTTATTATTTTGTCTCCCTGGAGAAGAACCAACCTGTTTAGCCTTGGCCAAGCTCCACAATCCCAGGGCACGCCGTCCCGTCCCCCTCCCCAGAGGAAGGAGATGGTAAACTATTTCTAAATATTCTCTACTTAGAAAACCCCAGAACACCATAAGTTGGGTTTGACTTGATGGCATGCAATTAATATTATTTACAACCCAGTTAACAACAAATTCTGCTGATACTTTTTCTGTCATAAAGACTCCAGCGCCGATCTGTTTATACCAGGCTTGAAATATATGTATGGGTTGGTTGTTGTTTTTTAAGAATGGTATTTTTATTTTTCAATTTTGATTGATGTGCCAGTTTCATTGGCTCTGCGATCAAATAATATGAATAATGCATTTATTATACACTCATTAATTTCACTTAAAACCCGTTTCACATTTTTTTTGTCTAACTGCCAAAATGATTTTAAGTAGGGGGGGAAATCTCAGCAAATTACATTTTTAAAAAAGCACAAATAGAATATATAAATTTACCTGTATAAGAATGATTCATTTACAAAGAAAGAAACAAGAAGCATGAGCGAGTGGGGGTGGAACAATAGGTTTACAAAAGGCCAGTGGGAATTTTAAAATAAATACAAAAAACTGACAAAAGGTCTAATCCATGGCGTCTCACCAATATTTTAAAAAAGATGCCTTAGCCTTACTCTTGTAAGCCTATTTGGTCTTTCTCTGCCACAACACAAACAAAGAACAAAATTGCTTTTCTCCAGACTTTGAAACACAGCATACAGGAGGTTTGTCTGTGGATGTCATTTTTATGGTGAGGAAAGAAGTAGGAACAGTTTTGCCAGATAAAGCATACGAAGCAGCTTCAACCCAAGTGAGATGGCTTGTGGTGGCATAGTGGTTAAGAAGCTCACCTTGTTAGCTGGACGGCTGGCAAGTCAGCAGTTCGAGACCCGGGTACTGCATGATGGATTGTGCGTCCGTCTCTGTCCCAGCTCTTGGGGACATGAAAGGAACCTCATCCAGGTGTCCTCTGAGTGGAGTCTCTCCTGCAAAAATCCTTTCAACTCAGAAGAATTTCTGACACAAAATTATTACTATTATTAACCCAAGTGAGAGTCTTGCTCCCGTTTACATCAGACCTCTTTGTACACAGATTTTTCCTTCAGCACCTTGGACAGAGGTATATCTCACCCGGATTGACTTTAGCTAGAGCAGAGTTTGTGAAACTTGGCTCTCCAGGTTGTTAGATAAAGCAAGTACAGTAATACCTCATACAAAGTCCGCTTCATACAACATCGGATTCATACAACATCGCCTAATTCCTTGGGAAAAGTTGCCTCATACAAAGTCATGTGGCTTTGTATGAGGCATTGGGGTTTTCCCAGGTTGCATTGTGCCTGGGCAGTATAAAAGGCAGGACACATGCGTGCATTGCTCTTGTGGGTTTTGCATGAGGCGAAGAGTGTTTAGGAATTGGTTTGATGCACGATTTTGGATTTTTTTTGGATTTTTGGCGTTTTTTGCAGCATTCTTCAGGTTCTTGGACAATCAGGGTTATTTGACATGTTTTTGTAATGTATTTAGCCTTTAGACAATGATTTCTTAAAGTTCTGTCAGTTTCCTGTCTGTTTCCTTGACTTTGCCCTGAAGTCTGTGCTGTTACACTACAATGTATCTCTATGGAAATGACGTTGTATGAGGCATCGCGGCAAGGATTTGGACGTTGTATGAGGCATCGCAGCTAGGATTTTGCATGCCTCATTCAACTTCCAAATCCGTATAAAGTCCAAACTTGTGGAACCAAGTTTGGATGTTGTATGAGATATCACTGTAAAGGTATCTCTTGCTCGAAAGCCAGTCATATCCGACTCTAGAGTTCAGTGCTCATCTCTGTTTCAAAGCCAAAGAGCCAGCGCTATCTGCTTCTGCAGACATTTCCATGGTCATGTTGGCAGGCATGACTAGACACCGGAGCGCACGGAACGCTGTTTACCTTCCCACCGAAGTGGTTCCTATTTATCTACTTGCAATTTCTTGCTTTCGAACTGCTAGTTTGGCAGGAGCTGGGACAAAGACGGGAGGTCATTCCGTCCTGCAGTCCTCGGGAATCAATCTGCTGACCTCCCGCCTTCCAGTCAGCGTCTTGGCCACTTGAGCCACTGCTTGGACTTCAATTACCAGAAGCCCAAGCCAGCACATCTGCTGATCAGGATTTCTGGAAATTGATTTCCAAGAACATCAAGAACATCAATTACCAGAAGCCCAAGCCAGCACATCTGCTGATCAGGATTTCTGGAAATTGATTTCCAAGAACATCAAGAGAGCCAAGTTTGTGGAACCCTAAGATAGAGGGTCCATGATTGAACAGGGGATTTCAGCATGCTAAGTTCTGCATCCCATTCGTTCCAAAACTGCTGCTGTTAATGAAACAACCACAGACTTTAATTCAGGAGCCAGAAATCCTAGCTCCTTCCTCTGCCTTATCCATGCTAGGTACCCATTTTGCGGACCTCAGAAGAAAGGAAGGCTGAGTCCACCTTGAGCTCTCAGGAGTTTACAAAAAGACATACAGGACAAGAAGACATGCCAGGCATCCCAGAAGAAAAGATTTCTTCCATAGCACATCAAAAACCAAGTGGTATCCATGTAGGAAGAAATCAAGCATATGGTAAATGCCCTTAGAGCTGTCGTTCTTGTTTCCTTGCGAAGCCTGAGGACTATGACGTCTTGATTTCAGCATATTCTGTTTGGGAATATTCAGAAGTTGCTTCTGGGAGAGGTTGCAATGGATTAAATGTCACAGATGCATAATGCAGATCTTCCGGCTCATCGGTGACTTCATAGATGCCTTCTTCCATCTCCCCTTGTGCTGGAGGGAAATATTTCCTTTTCTCTGAGTTTAGTTCTATGCTGCTGGAATCCTGTTGCAGGGGGGAAATCCACACTCAAAGTTAAACAAAGTTGGAGATTATGTTAATTTTTCAGCCTACCCTAAGAGTGGGTGATAGTGATTCTTATCAACAGTTCCAGATATCAATAGGCATGCTCCCTGGAAGATCTGAGGCCTTCTATTGACCACTGACATGGAGAAAGAATTATGAAAAGTTACTTTTTGATGTACTGGTGTGTTCTAGAAGGCATTGACTAGTCCCCATCTTTTCATTAGTCATACCTAGTGTATAGCAAAGTTGTGAATCTGTTATTTTATGAAAACATCTTAATTAATTTTTTTGCAACTGTAAACTGAATTTCTAATGCCTCTATTCATAGTAGCTTATCTATGATCAAAATAATGAAGACTGAATGATTGAATGGGTTATCAGTTGTTGTTGTTGTTGTAATATATAAATGTATATTAGATGCTCCCTGTGTCTGTGGGAGATAAGTTTCAAGATTTACTAAAGATACCTGAGACCAAAGATAACTACAAACCCTATGTTATACTTTGTAGATGCTGACCTCTAGTGCCCAGTTCTGACAATGCATCTTTGAAATACATGTACAGTAGAACCCTGTATAACAAAAATAATTCATTCTACGATGTCCTTCGTTATACGATTTTTTCATTATACGATGCATGCATCATACAATGAAAATCCCTATGGGGAAAATCGTACAAGGAAAATCTCTATGGGGAAAAATCGTACAATGAAAAAAAAATTCGTTGTACAGTAAAACCCCGACTTACATATGCCTCGAGGTACATAAAATTTGACTTACATAATGATTTTGTGCTAAAACCATGTACCGATTTACACAATTTCCTATGGGTTTTGCTTCGAGTTACATAAAGATTCTTTTTCCTATGAGTTTGCTTTGATTTACATAAAAATTTCATTTTTCCTATGGGTTTGCTTCAAGTTACATAAAAAACTGATTTAAGCAAAAGCCTACGGGATGGACTTTTTCCGTAAGTAGGGGTTTTACTGTATGATTTTCCCCATAGATATTTTCGTTGTATGATTTTTTCCCCATAGAGATGCATTGCATCGTATAATGAAAATTTTCGTTATATGGGGCACAATGGTTGTTTTCAAATCCTTTCCGTTGTACGCTTTTTTCATTGTACGATGCATTAGTTATATGGGATTCTACTGTATAGTATTATGTTTTCAGGATTTTAAATTGAATATTAGCAGCTCCTATGATGGCTTGGTGGTTAAAACACTGCACTTGGAGAGTGGAAGGTCGGGTTTTGATACCAGAGAGCTGCACTTGGGGACATGAAAGGAGTCTCATTCAGCCATCCCCTGAGTGGAGTTTCTCCAGCAAAGATCCTTTCAACCCAGAGAAATCTCTGACACAAAATTATTATTATTATAAATTGAATATTTTTAGACCCATGGATGACTGAAACTGTGGATATTGATCCCATAGATAAGAAGGGGAAGACTTGTACAAGAAATGGATAACAGTGAGATGCTCCCCCATCCCAAATCTCAAAAGCAGAAGGGGATATCTGGAGTTTGGTTGCAGGAAAGAAATGATATCTTTTTTTAATTCAAAACTTAACAAGCTTTTGTAGTTCACAACTACTTCTTGCTAAATTTTGAATTTTTAAAGAGACCTGGGAAAGGTATCATTTATTTCCTGAATCTATTTGAACTTCTGATGGGTCGCACGGCTGGACTTTGTTAATTGGACTTTGTTTTTTCTTCTTAATTTAAACAAAAATAAAAATCGTATAGATTCCTGGTACAGTTTCCCCTCTCTGAGTACTGGGGGGAAAGACTTAATGTTCAGTCTGGGCACTATTGCCCACCTCTGTTATAAAGGGCTAATAGCTATTCAAGACCCACTTAAATGCCCAAGGATCCAGCCGAAATGTTTTTTAGCACTATGGCTAAGCAGATGTGGGTTGGGTTGGTACTTTCCTGGACACCTCCAGAGAAATCTAGAGAACTCTACATTGGGTTAAAGGGAAAAGATCCATCTTGAAAGATGGACTGACTTAGCAGAAAGTTTTCCATGGTCCCTTGTGATGTGCTGAGATGGATGGCTTAGAAATTACTGGGCAGAGCAAGCGCTACAGACCTTGACACCTGGAGGGCTCTTGTCTTGAATTGTTTTCTGCTTTGTGTAAGAGTCCATGTCAGTCACAGGTTTTCTCTTCTTTTGGTACCTGTAAGGAAAGTTCATTCACTTGACATTTAGCTGATCCCAGGCCATCTCCAGTCTAGTCATAAAAACCTACCTTTCCATTCATATAGAAATGCTGTTATTATATGCTGGTGGTCCATCTGACATGAATGAAGAAAGATATGGAAATGTACAGGTTCAGCACCATCGCCAACAAGAATTTATTTGGGTTCTTGTAACAGCGTTCCGTGCGTCTAGTCATGCCTGCCACATGGCCACAGAAAACGTCTGCAGAAGCAGGCAGCGCTGGCTCTTCAGCTTTGAAACAGTGATTAGCACTGAACTCTAGAGTCAGATACGACTGGCTTTCGAGCAAGGGAAACCTTTCCCTTTCCTAAATTCTAAATTAGGGGTTGTCATGGCTTAGTGGTTAAAACACTGAACTTGAAAACTGGAAGGTTGGCAGGTCAGCAGTTTGAGACCCAAGTACTGCATGACAGAGTGAGTGCCGGTCTCTGCCCCAGCTCCTGTCAACCTAGCAGGCCCCTATGCACTCCAGTGTCTAGTCATGCCTGCCACATGTTGACGGAAATGGTAAAGGTTTCCCTTGCTCGAAAGCCTGTCATATCCGACTCTAGGGTGCAGTGCTCATCTCTGTTTCAAAGCCAAAGAGCCAGCGCTGTCTGCTGCTGCAGACGTTTCCGTGGTCATGTGGCAGGCATGACTAGACACCGGAGCGCACGGAATGCTATTACCTTCCCACCAAAGTTGTCCCTATTTATCTACATGAAATTTCTTGCTTTCTAACTGCTAGGTTGGCAAGAGCTGGGACAAAGACAGGAGCTCATTCCGTCCTGCAGTACTCAGGAATCGAACTGCTGACCTTCCACCTCCCAGTCAGTGTCTTAGGCAAACACAGACAGTGTTTGGCTGTAAACAGAGATAAGCACTGATAAGCACTGAACCCTAGAGTTGGATACAACTGGCTTTCGAGCAAGGGCAACCTTAAATTTACGTTAACTTTACCTTAACTTTACCTTTACCTCCATTCTAAATGAGCTTTCTTCTTCAAAAATCATAATTATGATTTAGATTCCTCTCAGTTTATAAAATAACAAAGTGTGATAGTCTGTAACAACGCATCCTAGCAACACTGCTAGTAACACTATTGGCCAGATGGGAAGATATTTTATTGTATCTGTCAACCTTCCCGGATTGGCCGGGATTTCCCGGTTTTCGGCATCGATTTTTGTCCTTTCCCGCTCCGTGCTGCCAAAATCCAGGGTTTCGGCAGTTGGGGAAAGGAGGCACTGCGCAGCCCATCTGCGCAGGTCATGTTGTACGCATGCGTGGAAGGGCTCTACACTTCCGTAGCTCCCTTCCACGCATGCACAGAAGGCTATGCAGCGTGTGTAGAATGCTATGCAAGCGGCGTAGCCCTCCACGCACATGCATACAACGCGACCTGCACAGACGCGGTCTGTGCAGGTCCCGGATTCTCCGGAGCCACGGTTGACAGGTATGTATTTTATACTGCCAATCCTACTATGGATTATGGGGAGAGACCTCTTGTGACTGTGAGTCCAGAGGATATAGTTGAGATTTGCCATCAATTATTGATTAGTTTGGGCACAACAATTATGTAGTCTGAGAAGAAGAGGGTTGTGTAGTTCTGTAACATCCCTGTCTAGTACTTCATCTTCCCTTACTTTCTTCAACCACGTGGAAAAGGGCTGGCAAGATCTATACAGTGGTTAAGTGTTCCAATGGAACTTGCATCAGCTTGTGACATTTCCCCACTCTGTCTGGCCTATCTCAATGGGCTGTTGTGAAGAGAAAATGGAAAGAAGGGCCATATGCACGTCACCCACACATCCATGGAGAGTAGTTCCAAAACCTATGGTGGATACATGAAACCACCAATAACAAGGAACCCTAGTTTTACTTGCATACAGTGGCCTCTAATGGCCATCTCTGGTAATGCACCATAGAAATGTGTGTTTCAGGATTTATTTTGATTATTTTTAGAGCCGTGGATGGCTGAGACTGTGGCTACACAATCCATGGATGTGGAGGGTGACTTGAATGCCACCTTGTGTTCTGAGAGGCTTGATATATAACACATTGATAAATATATAAAGATCATGCAGGCAACAGGATTGGCATGTGTTTAGATGCTCCCTGGTTGGAGGGCATAAAAGGTTCAGATGAACCTATGACATCTCTCTGTGCAAATATGTTTTGTCAATAACCTTGTGGTTTAATAACTTCATTATACAGAGATGTTGTGCCTACTGTAAAACCTATTTAAAAATCCCACTTCCCCATTCATCTTAACTGCTTTTCTGCGCACTCCCCCCTTAAGTTATGAATCTGATTACATACATGCCAATTAAATATTTGTGAGTCAAATAGTGATAAATGAGAGGAGCCTCCTCTTTTTGAAAGGAATCTAAGAAGAATGAGAACATATTAGTCATTTAAAAAGACATATTGATATAAGCCTCAGGGGTCAGAATGTGTTACAAAATTCCCAGTCAAGAGCAGGGTGGTTTTCTCTGCTCCTATTTCTGTTATATCAAGAAATCTGATTGGGGGAAAAATCCAACAAATTGGTTTGTGGTGGGGAATCATAAATATATTAATAAACAAGCAGCCTTGATGAAGGAGGAGGACTATTTTTTGGTGACTGCAGTGGCTCAAGTGGCTAAGACGCTGGCTGGGAGGCAGGAGGTCAGCAGTTCGATTCCCGAGTACTGCAGGACGGAATGAGCTCCTGTCTTTGTCCCAGCTCCTACCCAACCTAGCAGTTCGAAAGGAAGAAATTGCAAGTAGATAAATAGGGACAACTTTGGTGGGAAGGTAAACAGCGTTCCATGCACTCCGGTGTCTAGTCGTGCCTGCCACATGACCACGGAAACGTCTGCAGAAGCAGACGGCGCTGGCTCTTCGGCTTTGAAACAGAGATGAGCACTGAACCCTAGAGTCGGATACGACTGGCTTTCGAGCAAGGGAAACCTTTACCTTAATATTATATTTGCATTTCAGAATTTCAAATGTTACTTTTTAAAATTAAAACTCATATCCCTCAACCTACCTAACCATTGGATGAGCTGCCTGGGAGATGCTGTGAATTTTATTTCCCCCCCCCCCCCCCAATAAAAGTAAGTTTTCCATGTTGCTCGATATCCATAAAATCCATCTATCTCAGCATTCCTCTATTCTATGAAATATCTCTTTTGCAGCCTCCCAGAAATTGATTTTAATGCAGCATATTTAAGTTGATCAATTATAAATAAGAGTAACTTTGCTCTAGGAAATTAAATAATTTGTTATTGTCAAGACAGCAAGGAGGTGTACTGATGAACTAAAGGGATTTTCCCCCCCAGACCTAATAATATTCCTGAGATGGATAAACTAACTAGATGGGAAACTAATAAAATCTAAATTGGCGAAGGCATTCATAAAAATTTCTTCTTATGTGAATTAAGGAAGAAAGCGTTTGAGAGGGTGACAGGGAGAAAAAGAAGAGGCAGAATATATTAGCAACACTGAGACAGTAAGAGGGGAAATGTATTAACAAGGACTAGCATATTAGGCTCTGTATAAAATGGAAGAGAAGCTCTTTAAATCATTTAAAAAGATTATACACAGAGCATAGATAATCTTTGTCGAAAGACAAAGAGAAAATACATAGTCATTTTGTATTTTAATATTTTCGGCCATTTTTTCCATTAGTCGGCATCCTTTTTATCTGCTAGACTACAATTCTTAAAGCTTGCAAGCAGAGTGAGTGGCTAGGGATGATGGTCATTGTAGTTCTAAGCATAAGGAGTTTGGAGGAAGCTGGAAACATGGGGAATGTACTACTACCTATATGGGTATAGACAACAGTGGTGTCACCATGTGCCATAACCATGTTACCTGCAAAGAGGTGAAAAGTTTAAGTGGGTGATGATGATGATATCACAGTCTTATTGGCCATTTAGCAATTACATTTATATACTGCCCCTTAGCACTTAGTGCACTCTCGGGGCCATTCACAAGTTAATTAGTATTTTTGCCCCCAACATACTGGGTACTCATTTTATTGAACTCGGAAAGATGGAAGATTGAGTCAACCTTGATCCCCATCAGGATCGAACTCACAATGTTTTGGCTGCGGTACAGCAGTTTCGTTCATAAATGAAAGTGCATAGGATACATTGGCAAATTGCTGCTAATTAGCAAGATGCCAGTTGGATTGCTGGTTTTGTGGTCAGACTTTCTAACTACAAGCAGCATGCCAGGTTGCTTTAAAAAACCTTTGAGCTGTGTAATCATTTTATTTTATTTTATTTCAGGATGCACTTGTTTGGTTCTTTTGTTCTGTATTTTATTATGCTCTATTGTTATTTATGTGTGTACTGCCCAGAGTGGGAAATATCCCAAATGGGCAGCATCAAAATGCAATAGATAAATAAATAAATATGCTATACCAATTTGAACTTAGCAGATCAGCTGCTAAGAGCGCAACAAAAACCCACATCGTGCCAAGCTGGGGAGTGTGGGGGTCACAATTCACTCCCCATGGATGTTGTTCCTTTCCAGGTTGCACCCTCTTGCCTCAGCTCCCCTCACTCAGCCCAGAAATTAGCGGCACATAATTACTTACTTTTTGCAAACCAGGACAACTCCAACAATGAGTGTGATAATGCCAAACACCACAAGGCCACCAATCACTCCATGAATGACCTTTTGCTGACAAATGCCCTCAGCTGAAAGGAAAAGGAAGAGTTAAGTAGAGTGACAAAAACCTTTTCCCAACATAGTCTAGCATTGAATGCTGCTTTCAACTAAACCCATCTCACCCAACATTGTAACTCGGTCAGCAGCAACTCTCTAGAACAGGGGTTCCCAACCTAAGGCCTGTGGGCCAGATCTGGCCCATGGCACCATTTCACATCCAAGGGCATTCAAGAAACAAAATGGTCACCCCTTTGAAGCCGTTGAGACAAAACGGCCACCTCCATCATGCAGGCAGGGCATAATGGCTGTCTGGTCCTGAAAGCTGACTGAGAGAGTGTGACCTGGGCTCTGGCTTGAAAAGGTTGGGAACCCCTGCTCTAAAGTTTTCTCTAAGATTCTTGTTCTACCTGGAAATCTCTGGTACTCCCTGGTGTTCTTCTTCTTCTTCCTTGTCTAGGCCAGATGTGAAACAGCCAAAATGAAGGCACCTTTTGGTGAATTCATTCTGCAGTTCCTTTCGCCTGACCTATTGTGAGAAAGATTATCCAACAACGCACGGTTGCCATTACCAAGGTACACGTGATTATGGTTCAAAAATTCCACAATCTTTGAGGAGACTCTTTCTGTGTACCCTGGTATTCCTTAGTGATTGCCCACCATGCACTAAGCAAATCTGACTACGTTTAGCTTCCAAAATCAATGAGATTTGTATGTTAGGGTTGACATTCGTTGGACTACAAACCCCATAATTCTCCAACCTGGGAGTTCTACCTGACAGGCAGATGCCGAATCTGATCACTTACAAGACTTTATCATCTACCATTAAGCGAACAGCTGTACGAATTAAGACTGCACTTGCAATCATTGTTTCCTGGCCAGCCTATGACATACATGTCAACCGCGGCTCCGGACAATACGGGGCCTGTGCAGAACAGTTCTGCGCAAGTCGCCTTCTACGCATGTGTAGAAGGCTTTTACGCTTGCGTAGAACCCTTCTACACATGGGTAGAAGGGTTCTTCGCAAGTGTAGAAGAGTTCTACGCAAGCATAAAAGAGTTCTATGCAAGCGTAAAAGCGTTCTATGCATGTGTAGAAGGCGACTTGCACAGAAGGGATGCGCAGTACCTCTTTCCCCCTGCTGCCAAATTCCGGGGTTTTGGCAGCTCCGGGTGGGAAATGGTGCAAATCGGTGCTGAAAAACAGGAACTCCCGGCCAATCTGGGAATGTTGACAGGTATGGCCTATGAAGACCCCTGACTGAAGTGACATAAGAGAATAAAGGTTGTGTCCTACATTGGGAAAATGTGTTCCAGCCTTAAAATCTGGAGCATCTGTATCTGGATAGCATAGTTAGATTCAACCCTTACAGGTGGGAATTAGTTTTCTCCCTGGAATACATTCCCCACCCCTCACCCCTAAGTACAGCCTGGTGTTTCATTTTCCCCTTGTTTTCACCCACCCCACCCATACTGCAGACAGAAAGGCAGAGGCAGAAATATTGCCAAGTCCAGCTTATTCACAACTGATTTCTGACTAGAACAAAGACCTTCAACTCTCCCATTGCAGACTATTACATTTCACACATGTAAATTCCAATGAGTGGAATTATTTTCATCTCTCTTACTCCCAAAGAATTGGGCAGAGTATCTTTTACAAACATCATATCTTTTTCCAATGGCGTCTTTGGCATTAATTGAGAGGTAATTGCTAATGTTATCCCTCATTAAAATAACTCCTACAAGCACAGTGGTAATTTTTTAAAATCAAAAGTATTATCTCTACAGTTATAAATAAGTACATGGAAGTACTGTTGTTAATCGCTTTCCTTCTCTTTTTGCTAAACCATTAGATGAAAATAATAAACTTTTAATAGTTCAGCAGTAAATTATTCTAATAGTAATCATCTATCTCTAAAATTAAAGTTATTAACAAAGATACACTTAATAAAATCTCACTCAGACTTGTCTTCAGGCCAGACACTGAAAAGCTCTTTCGAAAATCGGGGGATGGATCGATAAATTCTTGTTTTAAGAACACACCGAGATACAGAATGGAGCCTGGTCTTCATCTCACCTCATAAATTGACCCCAGAAAAGGTTTCTAAATTGAGATTTCAAGCACAGATTGTGAGTGAGAGCACTGATACCCCTGGGCATATGTAGAGTAACTTTTCCACATTGTTGCATTCCCAGGTTAGAGGTGGACATCGGAACTAGTAATACTTCTAGGTCAGATACTAGAACTGCCAAGTTGTTCTCAGGCTTAATTATGCAAAAATTAAGGTTGTAACTAATATTTATACATTTTCTTCTCCTAGATGAAAACAGGAACCGTTGAGACATCAAAACCTCATGCTTTTAAAATGCCTTCTGCTGCAAGATGTTTTTACTGCTGGACAAGAGCAAAAACCATTTATTCATTCATTCATTCATTCATCTGGGATGTGTTTCCACTCTGGGTGACTTACAACAATTGAAAACCATCACATCTACAATTGTCTAGTACAGCAATTATTAAAAAAATAGACAAAAATAACTATGCCCCAGGATAGTGAATCGTTTTTTAAAATTACAAAATTCAAACAAAAAACTTGCAGGGAGCAAACTAACCTTCTCCTGACCTAAAGTCTTTGGAACATCACTAGTTCATTTATTTCTGACTTTAGAGTGGCTCCAAAATCATCTGCTCTGAAGAAATAAATGGAATTTTCTTTTTTAAAAAAATTATGTGGTAGCTCAAAGACAGACAGGAGACATTTTTCTGGGAGGGGGTGGATGTGACTATGGGGTTCTGGGAGATATAGTCCAACTTTCCCCATCTCATGTTTCACTTCTCTGGACTTGGAGCACTTGAAGCAAGAAAAATGCCAGAGAAAAGACCAAAGAAATAGAAACAGAATGTTTAAAAGGATGAGGCAGAGCGGAATTGTTCAAGAGGCACAGTATGCTGGAAAGGGCTGGGAGGGGGACAGCTTTCAGACTTAAGGTGCCCTTGTTCTTTGACTTGCAGACATGGTCTTGCAAGAAAGAACATCTCTCAAAGCCTCACCAGCTCAAGGCTGCTATTGAAGACAGAAGAGCAGGCCATGCTAGTCATGGACAGATTAGCCAGCAATCCAGGGCATGGTCTCTGGTTGAGAGTTATGTCCCAGAACTGTGATGGTGAACCTTGGCACTCCAGGTGTTCTTGGACTTCAATTACTAGAAGCCCAAGTCAGGACTCCTGCTGATCAGGGAATTGAAGTTCAAGAACAGCTGGAGTACAATGGTTCACTGCCACTGGTCTAGTACAAGGCTGTCGTGATAATGGAAGGCTACATTTCTCCCCCAAAACATTGTTTGTTGTTGTTCAGTCGCACAGTCGATTCCGACCCTTTGCGACCCTATGGACCATCGTTCTCCAGGCGCCTCTGTCCTCCACCATCCCCCTCAGTCCTCCCAGTTCTGTGCCCATTGTGTCTACAATACCATCTATCCATCTCATCCTTGGCCTCCCCCTTCTTCTTTTGCCCTCCACCTTTCCCAACATCACGGCCTTCTCAAGTGAATCCTCCCTTCTCATTTGATGCCCAAAGTACTTTAGCCTCATCTTTACTATTTGACCTTCCAATGAGCAGTCAGTGTTGATTTCTTCTAAGATTGACCTATTTGTTCTCCTCGCTGTCCAAGGTACCCTCAAAACTCTCCTCCAACACCACATTTCAAAGGCATCTATTCTTCTGCGTTCAGGTTTCCTAATTGTCCAGCTCTCACATCCGTACATTACCACTGGGAATACCATTGCTTTGACTATTCTAATTTTTGTTTTCAAGGTGATGTCTCTGCTTTTCACTATGTTCCCCAGGTTTCTCATGGCTTGTCTCCCTAGAATCAGCCGCCTCTTTATTTCATGGCTGCAATCTCCATCTGCAGTGATCTTAGATCCTAAGAACGTAAAATCTGTCACTGCTTCTACTTCTTCCCCGTCTATTTTCCAGGAACTGATCGGGCCTGTTGCCATTATCTTGGTTTTCTTGATATTGAGTCTCAAGCCAGCTTTTGCACTCTCTTCCTTCAAACCGATCAAGAGATTCTTTAGGTCTTCCTCACTTTCTGCCATTAGGGTGGTGTCGTCTGCATATCTCAGATTGTTGATGTTTCTCCCAGCAATTTTGATCCCATATTGTGATTCCTCCATCCCTGCATTGCGCATTATGTGCTCTGTGTATAAGTTGAATAAGCAGGGTGACAGAATGCAGCCTTGTCTTACTCCTTTTCCTATTCCAAACCACTCTGTCATTCCGTGTTCTGTCCTAACTGTTGCTTCTTGGTTCATGTACAGATTTCTCAGGAGGCATATGAGGTGCTCTGGTATTCCCATCTCTTTAATCACTTGCCACATCTTGTTGTGATCCACACAATCAAATGCCTTAGTGTAGTCAATAAAGCAAAAATAAACTTGTTTCTGGTATTCCTTTGTTTTCTCCATGATCCAACGTATGTTGGCAATGTGGTCTCTAGTCCCCCTGCCTCTTCTGAAACCAGCCTGCACCTCTGGTAATTCTCTTTCCACATGCTGCTGAAGTCTATCCTGTATTATCTTGAGCATCACCTTGCTGGCGTGTGGGATGAGCGCAATTGTTCGATAATTTGAACATTCTTTGGCATTGCCCTTTTTTGGGATTGGAACATATACTGATCTTTTCCAGTCCTGTGGCCACTGTTTTGTTTTCCAAATCTGCTGGCATATTGAATGCAGTAATTTGATGCCATCATCTTTTAGAGCTTTGAAAAATTCAACTGGGATACCATCATCTCCACTAGCTTTGTTGTTTGCAGTGCTCTTTAGGGCCTTTCTGACTTCACTCTCCAGGATGTCTGGCTCAGGTTCAATTTCTTCATCATTGTGACTATCAGGAGTGTTGAGTTCCTTTTTGTAGAGTTCCTCTGTGTACTCTTTCCATCTTTTCTTAATCTCTTCTGCATCAGCTAGCTCCTTTCCGTCTTTGTCCCTTATCATGTTCATTTTTGCTTTAAATGTTCCCTTGATTTCCCGGATTTTTTTGAAAAGATCTCTGGTTCTGCCTCTTTTGTTGTTTTCTTCCATTTCTTTGCACTGTTCTTTTAGATAGTTTTCCTTATCTCTCCTTGCTTTTCTTTGAAATTCTGTGTTCAAATGATTGTATTTTTTCCTTTCTCCTTTGACTTTTGCGTTCCTTCTTTCCTCTGCTATTTTAAGAGCCTCATCAGACAACCAAAACATACCTGAGCTAATGTTGTGTATGTAACAGTATTACTTTAAGAATGTATGAATGTAACCTGACAATAATTACAATGTAACCCAGCTGTTTAAGGAACGCGAATAAGCTGCCCATAGAGGGCAGCTGCGAGCGTTCAGCTCACATGGTTCACATTCCCCAAATCACCGGCAGCCGTGGGAACCTTTCCCGCGCGAGGATCACCTGGAGAAGATGGGCATGACTCAGAATGACGTCACGCCGGTAGCAGCCAATGAGCTACCGTGCAACAATATTCAAATGTATTTACTGCAGTATAAAATGAGCTGTACCTCCGCCATTACCACATGTTCATCCTGACCATCATGAAATAAACCTGTGTTGTAGCCCCCACTGCGGCTCCTTATTTGTCTTCTGTGCAAGACACTAAATTGGCGACGAAGGTGGGATTCATGGCGAGTCCCAAGTCAAGCCCTACCAGTTCGATATCAGCGATCCAGAACAATGGGAGCTGTACGAGTGCCAGTTTCGGCATGCAATGGAGGCTGCGGGCATCGACGACGATGCAAAGATACGCTCGCACTTCCTGGCCCAGGTGGGGCCGGCCACGCTGCGTATCCTGATGAACCTGGTGGCCCCCCGGAAGGTAGACGTAGTACCCATTGACCGTATCCTGGCGCTCCTGAGTGAGCACTTCCAGCCGCCCGTCTCGATTTTTCCGGCCAGGGTCGCATTCCACAGGCGGGACCAGCGTCCGGGGGAATCCGTGTCCGCCTATGCGGCGGCCCTCAGGCTTGCGGCGGTGAACTGCCAATGGGAGGACCTGGACATGGCCCTCCGAGACCGCATGCTGTGTGGCCTGAGGGACGAGGAGGTCCACAGGAAGTTGATGACCCGCAACCACCGCCTCACGTTCAACGAGGTACTGCGGGAAGCCCAAGCGGCCGAGGCAGCCAGGAGCGGGTTCAGAGTGTTCAAGTCCCGAGGGGCCGCACCCGACAGGACCAAGTCACCCGTGCAAGCGGCCCGGCGGATGTCGGCGAAGACGGCCTGGGGGGCGCCCCCGTCGCCCGCAGCCACGCCAGCGACCTCCGAGGAGTCGTCCACGACGGCGGACCCCTGCTCCAGTGAGGACGACGACGTCCAGAGGATAAAGAAACGTGGGGAGAAGCGCCAGGCCAGCGAGCGACAAGGCCGCCGTTGCGACGGCTGTGGGGCATCTCACGACCGGACGAGATGCCCATTCTGGAAGGCCGAGTGTCACAACTGCGGCCGAAAGAGCCACATTGCCAGAGTCTGCAGGCGCGGGCGAACCGAGGACAAGGGCACATCGAGACACCCTCAAGCACATCAACGAAAAGCGGCCAGCATCGGAAAGGTCTCAGCCAACGACGGCGCGGAAGGCGTGAACCGCGTGGGCCTGGAGCACCGGCGCTTCTTTGTTGAGGTACTGTTACAAGCGTTCCCAGTGAGGATGGAAGTAAACTCAGGGTCGTCCTACTCCATCCTGTCCCAAAAGGAATTCATGCGCATTCCCCCAAATGCGCGGCCCAAGCTGCGGGCCATGAAGTCACACTTACGGGACGTGCAGGGCTACGGGATCCCAGTGTTGGGGGTGGGGAATTTCACAGTGAAGTTCAAACACTACACAGAGAAACTGCCCTTAGTGGTTCTCAAAGGGGGAAGATGCTGCCTTTTGGGAACTCAGTGGTTTGCTCCCCTGGGAAACGAACTGTCCGGCGTTAACGCCATAGAGACTGACCCTATGCGGGACGTGTGCGATGCACACCCAGACGTTTTCAAGAAGGGGCTCGGGACGTACAAGGGGCCCCCAGTCTCTTTTGAGTTGGACCCAGAAATCCGGCCCATACATCTCAAGCCAAGAAGAGTCCCCTTCGCCCTCAAGGACAAGATTGAGGCGGAACTGGACAAATTGGTGGGGCAGGGGATTTTGGTTCCAGTCGATTCAGCGGAGTGGGAGACTCCGATTGTTACAGCCTTGAAGTCAAACGGGGAGGTCAGGATTTGCGCTGACTACAAATGTACAATTAACAAGGCCATTCGGCCAAATGCATATCCGGTGCCAGTGGTTAGCCACTTACTGGCCACGTTGCATGGGGGGAGGTGTTTCGCCAAACTAGACCTGGCGCAGGCGTATCAGCAGCTCACAGTAACCCCAGCTGCTGCCGCTGCGCAAACCATCATAACGCACAAGGGGGCTTTTAAGGTCACGCGCCTACAGTTCGGCGTAAATTCGCCCCCCGGGATCTTCCAGTCCCTCGTGGAATGCCTTTTAAAGGGGCTTCCAGGCGTTCTCCCATATTTTGACGATGTCTTGATAACAGCGGGGAGCGAATCAGAACTAGCGAGGAGGCTAGACAGGGTCCTTGCAGTATTCGAGAAAGCGGGACTTCGACTGAGAAGGGACAAATGTGTATTCTTTGCGAGGGAGGTTGAGTTTCTCGGGATCAAGATAACCCCGGAGGGCATCAAGCCCTCCAAGTCCAAGGTTGCGGCTGTGCAAAACGCCCCTCGTCCCACCGCGAAACTGGAGCTGCAGTCATTTCTAGGGCTCCTAAATTTTTACCACTCCTTCTTGCCAAGGAAGGCATCCGTTGCAGAGCCACTGCACTCGCTACTAAAGAAAGAGGCAGTTTGGCGGTGGGGGGACAGGCAAGAGAAAGCTTTCAAGGAACTCAAGGCGCTTTTATCCTCGGATGCTGTCCTGACCCATTTTGATCTGAGGAGACCAGTAGTTTTAGTCTGTGATGCGTCCCCAGTGGGGGTGGGGGCGGTGCTGTGCCACGTGTTGGAGAGCAGGCGGGAAGCCCCGGTTGCGTACTACTCCAGGTCCCTTTCAAAGGCAGAGCGCAACTACGCGCAAACAGATAGGGAGGCCCTGGCCATAATCGCGGGAACAAAGAAGTTCCACGATTTCCTATACGGCCGCGAGTTTATGGTTGTGATGGATCACAAGCCTCTTCTGGGGATCTTCACTACCGGCAAACCCACCCACAAATTCTATCCCCCAGGATGCTACGTTGGGCAATTTTCCTTAATGCCTACCAGTATGAACTGGTCTATCGCCCAGGGAAGGAGATCTCCCATGCGGACGCGCTGTCCCGGTCTCCCCTCCCTAGCTTAGGAGATCCCACATGCGAGGTAGAGCAGGACCACCAAGTCCTGCTGATCGAGTCCCTCGACTCACCCCCCCATAGTCCCGGCTGACCTCGCCAAGGCCACGGCGGCCGACAAAGTCCTGTCCCAAGTTAGTTCCTGGGTTAGGAAGGGGTGGCCCACAACTCCCCCCGAGGAGCATTTTAAGTCATTCTTCAGGCGCAGAGTAGAGGTTTCCCTTGAAAGGGGCTGCCTGCTCTGGGGCCAGCGGGTAGTCATCCCAGAGAAGTTAAGGGCGAAGGTGCTGAAACTGCTGCATACCAGCCACCCGGGAATAGTGCGCTCCAAGGCTCTGGCCAGGAGCTACTTCTGGTGGCCCCAGATAGACACGGACATAGAACATTTAGTGGGTACGTGTGAGAGCTGCCAGAGCTCTCGGCCCGAGGAGTCCCGGTTACCCCATAGGGAATGGGACACGGCCCGCGGGCCATGGTCCCGAATACACGTCGACTTCGCTGGCCCCTTCCGCGGGTCCATGTTTCTGCTGATAGTCGACTCCTACTCCAAGTGGTTGGAAGTAATCCCCATGACTAGCACCTCATCTGCTGCAACCATTAAACACTTGCACAGGGTGTTCAGTTGCTTCGGCTTGCCCGACGTCCTCGTTAGCGATAACGCCAGTACCTTCACTTCTGCGGAATTCAAGGCGTTTATCGAGAGAAATGCCATCAGGCACATTACCGCTGCCCCGTTTCACCCCGCCACAAATGGTCAGGTAGAGCGCCAAGTGCGCACTACGAAAGACGCACTGCGGCGCATGGGTCCCGGTGAGTTGAACCTCCAACTGTGCCAGTTCCTCATCTGTTATAGGGCAACCCCCCTAGCTTCAGGACTTTCGCCGGCCGAACTCCTCATGAGGAGGTGGCCGGAAACCCTGTTTGACCGGTTGGATCTGACCAGGGTGGAGGATGAAGGGAGAAATATAGTGGTAGAGAGTTCCAAAAGCTTTTCAGTAGGGGACCCGGTTCACTGCAGGAACTACGCGGCCTCGGGACCAACGTGGGTCCCTGGGACGATCATTGAACAAACGGGGCCAGTGTCCTATAGGGTCGAGACTAGCACAGGTCTACTCTGGAGAAGGCACGCTGACCAACTCAGAAGGCGAGTCACCAGTGAAGGGGAATCAACGTTAGGGTCCTCCCCCACCCGCGTAACCCAAGGGGGAGACACGGCGGCGTCCTTGGGTACAAATGCATACCCTGGATTCTCAGCCGAGGAGGAGGATACTTTGAAAGAGTGGAATGAGTTTGATTTTACGTTGCTGTACCAGGGGGGTGTCGCGGAGTGGTCCCCCACCCGTCCGAGCGAGAAGAGGGGTTTCAGTTCAGCCCCTGGTACCTCCAGTCCCCCCAGCCCTTTTACTTTAGAATACACCATATCTCCAAGCCCCCCGAGACAGGCAGCAGGGGGAAATTCGCCCTCCTCATCCCCGAGAACTCCGGGCCAGGCAGCAGGGGGTGGCGCAAGCATGCCGGTTACCGGCGAAAGGGCAAGGGTCTCCTCGTCAGTCCCGAGGTTCGTACTGGGGGGGTCCCCAGGCGCCACAAGCAACAGGCAGGGGTTCACATCTCAGCTATATGTTCCGTTCCCTTCTCCCAATGCAAGGTTGTCGCAGAGTCCCCGCCAAACGACTAACGAGTCCCCCCTTTCCATTGCAGGACGAGACTCTGCGGAACTCGGAGCCCCTAGTTCCCCTGTACTAAACCCAGCAGCCACATGCCCCAAGCGCACGTGCGGGAAGCCACAATGGTTGAGGGACTTCGTCCCATCCTAGGGGGGAGGAGTGTTGTGTATGTAACAGTATTACTTTAAGAATGTATGAATGTAACCTGACAATAATTACAATGTAACCCAGCTGTTTAAGGAACGCGAGTAAGCTGCCCATAGAGGGCTGCTGCGAGCGTTCAGCTCACATGGTTCACATTCCCCAAATCACCGGCAGCCGCGGGAACCTTTCCCGCGCAAGGATCACCTAGAGAAGATGGGCGTGACTCAGAATGACGTCACGCCGGTAGCAGCCAATGAGCTACCGTGCAACAATATTCAAATGTATTTACTGCTGTATAAAATGAGCTGTACCTCCGCCATTACCACATGTTCATCCTGACCATCATGAAATAAACCTGTGTTGTAGCCCCCACTGCGGCTCCTTCTTTGTCTTCCGTGCAAGACACTAAAGCTAAAGAGGAAGAAGGTCACAAAGAACTGTCCCTTGAGATTAGTTCCTTTGCAGACAATATGGTGGTTTCCTTCCCAGACCCCTGTCAAATGCAGGAGGCCAGTGGCCATGTCCTCCTGGCTCCAGGCAGTGACTTGTATCTTCTCTCTGGTGGTATTTCCCTCAAAGGTCTCTCCATTCACCTGCCACTGAATTGTGGGTGCAGGGACGGAGCAGATGGAACAGTAGCATTGGAAGCCATTGCCAGTTATCTCACAGTGGGTAGGCTTGTGTTTGCACAGCTTGGGATGATCTGGAAAAGGGGCAAACAGAGAATCTGTGTCATGAATCTGTGCCTCCATAGATATATAGATAAATAGATAGATAGATGGATAGATGGATGGATGGATGGATGGATGGATGTGTGCCATCAAGTCATTTTTGAGTTATGATGACCCTTTTCAGGGTTTTGAAGGTAGAGAGTGCTCAGAAGTAGTTTACCATTCCCTTCCTGTGGCATGGATCCTAGGTTTGTGCAACTTGCCCATGGCTACAAGGCTGGCTCTTCTGGAATGCACAATGAGGAATTCATCTCCCAACCTTTGGCTCCATAGCCAGAAACCTAACACAGAGAGCTATCCAGTCAGCCATATATACCCTGGGCTTTCAGATGTTCTTAGATTTCTACTCCCGTTAGCCTTAGTGTAGCAAATGGTGATGGGGCATGGAGTCCAAGAGGATATCTATTGCCCACTTCACTGCTTGCTATGCTAGGCAGCTATATAAATTGGATGGATGGATGGATGGATGGATGGATGGATGGATAGATAGATAGATAGATAGATAGATAGATAGATAGATAGATAGATAGATAATGGGAGCAGGAGTCTAGGATCATTTGAAAGTCCAGAGTTTCTCAACCTAAGTGACTGGCTATCATACTTTTAATCCAAGTGAACAGATGGCCCATTAGACACATGACATCTACCTCAATCTCACAGCTCAGCTTCACCACATGAACCTGGATTTCCTTGAGAACAACACCATGCCAATTAAATCCAACTTTAGTGCCACTTACATGCTATGGAGAGGTGGAAGCTCACGTTGGCAAACCCCTCTGCGTTCTGTGCCCTGCACTCGTATTTGCCTACGTCTTGGGCCGTGACATTCAGCAGACTCAGTTTGTTGTCCATTATGGGCTGAGGAGTCCCTGAGGGCTGCAAAATCTTCACCCAAGTCACATTGGGCAACGGATTGCCATCCACGTGGCACTGTAATGTGACAGAGACACCTTTCTCTACCTCCAGCCGGGAAGCAACCGTGTGGTTCTTCAAACCTGCAAGATTCCAAAGGAATTTAGATTCAGATGTGCCCTAAACCATGAGACTCTCTTTTGTCTTGAAGAGTCACCAGATTAAGCCAAAGAAATTTTACTCCCAGATACTGCAATTCAAATTCTGGGAATAAAGAGTGCAGGGAACCCTGCCTTCCATAACATCAGGTTCCATAAAGAAGCATCCATGTGTTTTGAGTTAGAACTGAGGATTTAGCATTTTTCTACCATTTGTGTTTCTTTACCTTTGGGGGACTTGCCTTTTCTCAGCTATATCTTTTTTTTGTTTTAAACCCAGTGACAAGGATTCTGCTTGCAGTAGGGAAACCAGGTAAGTTTTTGTCTGTTCCAGCAGACACCACTACCCCACATAGCATGTCTGACTGTCCAGTGGATTTCATCATTAATCTTGCAACCAGTTGCTCAACTAATCTTGTAACTCCTTCGAGACCAGGAATGCAACATGGAGCCTGCCTGAGCTTAGCGAACACAAAGGCAGTCATACTCTGACAGTCTGTAACACAACAGGGCACTGGCCTTTTGAAACACATGAGCTCATGGAATGACACCTGTCTTCACAAAACCAGAGACCCACACAGGCCAGCAGAAAGAAACAAGACAGCTCTTTCCTGGTCAGAAGCTCAAAAAGGTTATGCAAGCAATTTCTCTGGCTACTTCTTTGTTTCTTCCACCAGAAATGTTTGCCAGCCCAAGTTATCAGATTTCATCAGTGACACGATGTAGTTTTGAATTGTGCTACAGCAGACACTGTAGGGAAAAATATTATTGCAGAATGGGGGTAGACAAAAATGAAAGAAGATGGGAATGGCATTAGAACTAGCTGTGTGTATGCCCATAGGTCAGGGGTTCACAACCTAAGGCCTGCAGGCCAGATCTGGACCTCGGCGCTATTTCATGTGTTCCCCAACACACCTCCAAGGGCATTTGAGAAACAAAATGACCATCCCTTTGAGGCTGTTGGGACAAAATGGCCACACACATGCACACACACACACACACACACCAGTTCAAAATGGCCATCCGGCCCTCAAAGCTGACTGAGAGAGCATGACCTAGCCCCCGGCTGGAAAAGGTTGGGAACCCCTGCCATAGGCCTTTCCTTCAACTTTAAGAAAATGGAATATTAGTTCTTCATAAAGTTATGAAGGGGGAATGAGCCCATTGTACAGGCAGATGGGAGTGATGCCCAAGAGCAAAGAAAGACTCCTCAAAAGGGGTGGAAGGTGCTTGATGGTCTCTTACACCTCACATGCCACAAATGACTTTCTGGATTGTCCTACCTTTTCAGGGAAACATCCACACCTGTGGGAAGATCAAATCTATTTTGCTTTTCTTTCACTTGTTAATGTTCACACTCTTTGCTTCAGATAGACATGAATTAACCACCTGTCTTTATTTTAATAGGGACTGTGGTGGCTTAGTGGTTAAGATGCTGGGCTTAATGACTGGAAGGTTGGCAGGCCAGCAGTTTGAGACCTGAGTACTGCATGACGGAGGGAGCTCCTGTCTCTGTTACAGCTCCTGCCAAACTAGAAGTTTGAAAGCAAGAAATTGCTAGTAGATAAATAGGTGTCACTTCAGGGGGGAGGTAAACAGTGTTCTGTGCGCTCCGGTGTTTAGTCATGCCTGCCACATGTACATGGAAACATCTACAGACACAGACAACACTGGCTCTTGTCTATAAATAGAGATGAGCACTGAACCCTAGAGTCAGATACAACTGACTTTCAAGCAAAGGCGACCTTTACTCTTACCTTTACCTTTATTTTAATGCTTTTTCTCATTGTAATAGTATTCAAATGCATGAAAACTTACTCTGATTTGACTGTACAACTTCTGCGCTGATACATAGCTTTTGGGGCGGGTCTGTAAAATAAGAACAAGCCTTTGAGGTGAGAGCTTCATTCCAGCAAAGATATAGGAGAGAATGAGACAGATGTATAGCAGTCCCTTACAGTTGCTATAACCTTCTCTCTCTCACTTTCTCCAGATAAAGCTAATGGTGGGATACCATTAATTGATTCTGTGAGGAGATGCATCATCAGCAAAATCAGCCCTCATGAAGGTGTCCTTCATGGGCAAAAGCGGTTACACTATAACGCTTTTAAAAAATATATATATACCTGTTTTTAAGAGTTGCCACTGAAGGCTATGAGCCTAAATGAAGTGTTCTTGTTTCATCACACCTCAGCCCAGTAAAGACATCATTGTCCATGTCATCAGGATACTTCACCCGATTTTAAGGACTAATTTTCAGTGGCTGCCCAAGTCAGAATGTGAAGCGAAACATCTCCACACATTTAAAAAATATATATTTTTTAGAAATATAGTCCAGAACAAAATGTAGCAAATACCCATGGAAAAAAGACCAGTTTTCTCATGATAAGATTTGTATCATGTAGTCAACTGGGGAATTTTCCTTATCGAAATTAACAGTAAGCACTGAAATAGTAGGGACAAATATCAGTTTAACAAAATCTTGAGGTGACTATTGCCTTGGGCGAGTCTTCCCCCACCAGTTTGTTCCCACGCCCAATGTCCTAAAACTGAGGTCATAAAGTTATATTCAAAGTGGCTTTAATTGGGAAAGGGGTATTGATATCCAGAGTAACTTACAGGTCACATTTAAAAGGACTGTTTTATTTATGTACAATGCACTGAGTCCTTCGCCATAGGTTACCCGGCAGGTAAATCTGTGGCCATGGTTTTCAACTGAAGGGATGAAATTGAGCACAGAGATCCAATCCATGGAGCTGTTTGACTGAGTTGCAGGAATCCCAGATTTGACTGGATCAAAAAGGCCTTCCCAGACGAGATGTGGACGCTTCAAGGAACAGCTTCCCAGAGCTATGCAAGTGATATTTACTGGATGTCCTGCCCGAATCTTTTCCGGAATCTGTATAACTGGGTTTGGTAGTTCTAAGAAGAGAGAAGAAGAGTCAGTAAGTAACTAGGCCAATTGGCCTTCTATCCAGTGGTGGGCTCCCCAAAAAATTACTACCACACTGTGGACGTGGTATGGTGGGTGTGGCCAGGGGGAAAGCCCTGCTTTGCACCCGAATTAGGACTACTTCATTTCAAAACTTGGATGGGCAGGGCCAGCCAGAATTTCTGCTACCGTTTCTGGCGAACTGACGCGAACCTGCTGATGCCCACCACTGCTTCTATCTGATCACCCATTCCCAGTTTTCTTCATCTCAGATAAAGTCAAAATATTTGGCTTTATCTTTCCATCTTGCTAGAGAATAATGAGCCCATGCGGTTTTCTATACTGTTTCCTTAGGAGATTCTAAATAGGTAAGGATGTTTTGAGGCTTGGATACCTTTATGGGGAAGCCTAGTATTTTTAAGATGAACCACAGTATGGAAAATTGAGATTGGCATAATATGATAGAAAGGAATAAAATTGGAAGGGTGGGGGGGATATGAAGTTGTACTTCCATAAGGACAAGAACATACTTTACGTTGTCTGCCTTTAGACCAGTGATTTCCAACATTTTGGTTCAAGAGGTGCATAGACTAAAGCTCCCAGAAATCTTCACCACTAACTATGTTGGCTAAGGTTTCTGAGATCTGTAGTTCAAGGGGGACATGGGCAAAGTTGGGAACCATTGGTTTAGGCCACTATTCTCTACCTTTGTTTTTTGGACTTCAATTCCCAGATGCCTAAGTCTAGATGTGATCTTGCAAAAACTCATGACCATGAGAGTCCCCAAAGAAGTCTGCAACTCTCCAGTGTTTATCTTATTAGCTGCCTCTTCAACCTGCAAGATATTTTCTTTATTTATTCGATTTCTATTCTGCCCATCTGGGATATGTTCCCAACTGTTTAACAATAGCTAAAAGCAAAAATATACACACAATAACCATTGATGGTATCCAAGGGTGGCCTAGTCCAATTGCACACTTATTCATTGGCCATAGGGAGAATGTTCTTAAACCATATGTTCTTAAGATCAATGACAGCCCCATTCTTGTTGACTCAACAGACAAAGGACCTGCAGTCCTGAAGATGGTGGGGCCAGAAAATGCCCAAGCTCTCTTGAAAATCTCAGCTAAGAGAATGCTCGGGGGCAGACTGGCTTGTCTCCTGCTGGAAACCAAATTTTGAGATGCAATAGCCATCTTCCAGAGACTGTGGTGGCTTAGTGGTTAAGACGATGAACCTGATGGCTGAAAGGATGGCAGGTCAAGACCTGAGTGCTGCACGAAGTAATGAGCTCCCATCCCTGTCCCAGCAGTTGCCAACCTGGCAGTTTGAAAGCAAGAAATTGGAAGTAGATAAATAGATCTACAGACGACACCACCCTAATGGCAGAAAGTGAGGAAGATCTAAAGAGCCTCTTGATCGGGTTGAAGGAGGAGAGTGCAAAAAGCTGGCTTGAGACTCAATATCAAGAAAACCAAGATAATGGCAACAGGTCCGATCAGTCCCTGGAAAATAGAAGAGGAAGAAGTAGAAGCAGTGATAGATTTTACTTTCTTATGATCTAAGATCACTGCAAATGGCGACTGCCGCTATGAATTAAAAAGACAACTGATTCTGGGGAGGCAAGCTATGAGAAACCTGGGGAACATAGTGAAAAGTAGAGACAACATCTTGAAAACAAAAATTCACATAGTCAAAGCAATGGTATTCCTGGTGGTAATGTACGGGTGTGAGAGTTGGACCATTAGGAAAGCTGAACGCAGAAGAATAGATGCCTTTGAGATGTGGTGTTGGAGGAGAATCCTGAGAGTCTCCTGGACAGCAAAGAGAACAAATAGAAGAAGTCAACCCTGACTGCTCATTGGAAGGGCAAAAAGTAAAGATGAAGCTTAAGTACTTTGGACATCAAATGAGAAGAGAAAGCCTTGATGCTGGGAAAGGTGGAAGGCAAAAGAAGAAGGGGGTGTCCAAAGATGAGATGGCTAGATGGTATTGTAGACACAATGGGCACAGAGCTGGGTGGGCTGAGGAGGATGGTGGAGGACAGAGGTGCTTGGAGGACAATGGTCCATACAGTCACAAAGGGTCGGAATCGACTGTGCGATTGAACAACAACAACAAAAATAGATACTGCTTCATCATGAAAGGTTCCTGGCTAGAGTTCCACATCCAAGTATGAAAGCCATTGAAAGGCTTCATCTGTGACACTATGCAAGTCCTCCAGTGTGTGCCTCCAAATGTGCATAAAGGTCACCTAGATATAATGTGTTCCATGGTTTGGTCTTCTTCTCCACAGTCACATTGGGGAGAGGACTTCCATCCCCATGTGAACAGAGTGGCTTCGCATCTGCCACAGCCATTCCTCACTCTGTTCAACATCCTCCACTGAACTTGAGATGGTCAATTTGTGCTTGTTGTTATATCAACATCAATGTAGATATTCATCATACGATAAATAAATAATCATGAAAGGTAACAAAGTAATAAGTCCCACTCTTCATTGGGAAGGTAAATAGTGTTCCATGCACTCTGGTGTTTGGTCATGCCTGCCACATGTCCACAGAAACATCTGCAGACACAGACAGCACTGGCTCTTTGGCTGTAAACAGAGATGAACACTGAACCCTAGAGTCGGACACAGCTGGCTTTTGAGCCCTACCTTTACCTTTACCTTAGCCATCTTCCAAAGTGGAGATTTGTCAGAGAAGGGAGAGAATATGTACTGAATGACAGCAGAGCAGCAACATGCTATTTCTGAGAGCCATGCTATTCTTCCTTTGGTGACCAACATTCAAGCCAGGATGGTCACCTAGCTAAGCATCCTTGGTTTCAGTTCTACTCTTGATGTACTTGTGGACTACACCTATGAAGAATCAACCTCCGGGTTGGAGAGATAGGCACGATATCTCTCAATGCCATTTCCAGGGAATCCTAAGCAGGTGAAGGCATCTCCTTGGGAATACCCTGAAGGAAATGGTGAGCCACTGTGTGAGACAGAAGGCTGGACTGGATGGGCTGTGGCCTGTTCCAGCAAGGCTGTTCTTATGTTCTTATGTTCTATGGTTTTAAAAGGAGTGCTGGGATGTGTCAAAAATACTGGTTTGTGACGGCTAGTAGAATTACATGCTGAATAGTTAGATAACGGTAAAATATTCTGTCAATAATTAGACAAAAAGATTACAATGTATTGCTTTTGTTTTACTATCTCTACCTATCTGTGCAAAGGTCATAATTGTTTGGTTGGGCTATGATTCTGTGCAATCAATTTGCAAAAAAGTCACAATTTTTAATAAAATGCTAGTTTTTATTGATCAGGCCCATAGCTGAAAGAATTTTCTGATGCGCCCAAAGCATCCTGGATCAAAGGGTAAATCTCCCTCTTGTTTTGCAGTAAACATATGCTCTTCTCTGCTCTAAAGCTTTATGATTTAGGAGCTATCAGAGCTTTCTCAGTGGTGACCCCCTCATTCTGGAACGACCTCCTCATCAAGAGCTAACAGTAGGCATCTGAAAACCTTTCTGTATAGAGACGCCTTTCCTGACATCCTTCCTAGTCAAGGTAAAGGTCGCCCTTGTTTAAAAGTCAGTTGTATCCGACTTTAGGGTGTGGTGCTCACCTCAATTTATAACCAAAGAGGCAGCTCTGTCTGCATCTGCAGATGTTTCTGTGGTCGTGTACGGAGGCTCTAATTTAGGGTTTTTCCCTCTCATATCTGCTTCATTATTATTTATTATAAATTAATTATAAATAATTATTTTCTGAATTTTTCACTTATTTTGAGCTATGTGTGTTTGTGACCGGCTGCTGGTACTGGTTAGGTAAAGATAAATTCGCTCTTGCTTGAAAGCCAGTCGTATCTGACTGTAGGGTTTGTTGCTCATCTAAGTTTTCAGCCAAAGAGCAGATACTCTCTGTGTCTGTAGATTTTTCTGTGGACATGTGGCAGGCATGACTGGACACTGGAGTGCATGGAACGCTGTTTACCTTCCAACCAACAGAGCACTTAGGACTCAAACTACTGACCTGCCGACCTTCCAGTCATCAAATTCAGCATCTTAACCATTAAGCCGTCATAGTTCCTTCACTAGTTAGTTGGGTTTCTATTATTTGATTTTTTTATTATTGATGTTTGCATATTATTAGGTCAGAAACAACCCTGAGTAGTGCCAGTGTTAAACTGGGTGGGAAAGAAAGAAAGAAAGAAAGAATGAATGAATGAATGAATGAATCTACTTGCTTCATTGTCTGCAGTGTGTCCTCTACATGTGGTTCAGGATAGATTGTATTTTCCAGAATGATCCATGTGTTTGTATACTCTTTTGAAGTAGTGACTATAGTCATACATTTTGTTATTCCTTCCAGCCCATCCAACCACCCAGTGGAGAAGGGTTTCCCCAAGGAACCAAGGAACATTGGTGGTACTCACTTGTCACTTTCACCATTAATATAACTTTACCATTGTAACTAAATTTTATAGGTCCCTTCTCCATTCTGAAATAGTACTCTCTCTCATCTTCTTCTCTGGCATCATTGATGATAAGGGAACAGTTCTTACTTTCCACTTCTGCTGACAGATTAAAGCGACCAACAGCTTTATCTTCAATCTTTTTGGTTTCATCATTGGTAGCCACAGGAAACCTCAGATTTCTTTGCCTAATGTCATACCAATATCCATACAAAGGAGACCAGGAATGGGCGGCCTCTGTGTCATACGTGAAATTGCAGGGAATGCTGATGCAGAGTCCCTCCTGTACGGACACCATGTTAGGGACGTTGATGTTATACCTGGAATGGTCACATTGTACTCCTGCAAAGAGACGAGAGTAAAATCAGCCAGAAATATAGAAAACATCTGTATTCTCCTTACTACTTATAAAGCAGCTCCTCCAATGGCTTAATGCTTGAAAGGCTGGAAGGTCTGGTTTCGATACCCGAAGGGCTGCACTGAAAGGAGCCTCATTCGGGCGTCCCCTGAGCGGAGTTTCTCCAGCAAAAATCCTTTCAACTCAGAGTCGTCCCTGGCACAAAATTATTATTACTACTTATGACGATACTGTCACCTTTCCATGAAGGAAAGCCCTGGTGACGCAATGGTTAAACTGCTGTCCTGCAACCAAAAGGTTGTGAGTTTGATCCTGACCAGGGCTCAAGATTGACTCAGCCTTCCATCCTTCTGAGGTCAGTAAAATGAGTACCCAGCATGTTGAGGGAACCACTGGAGGAGTGACCCCTGGCTCATATAATTAAGATTTCTCTCTCTCTTTTAATGGATGGGGTGAGTGGGTAAATTATTTAGAATTTTTAATGGGGTTTTTAAGGGCTTTTAATTAGTTTGATGTTGCTTTTAATTGTCGTTAGCTGCCCAGAGACGTTGCCGAGTTGAGCGGCACTAGAAATTTGAAGAAGAAAGAAAGAAAGAAAATGCTAATTAACTTGTGAACTGCCCAGAGAGTGCGCTGAGTGTTATGGGGTGGTATAGAAGTGTGATTGATTTACATTTGCTTTGCTATGTTGCATCCAATGCTGTATTCTCTAAACTTCTTCCTATGTCTTACCTTTCCAAAACTGTGCAGCCAAAAGCAGTCCAAGAATTAAGACCTCAAGGGCATGGTCCATTTCTTCTCTTCTCAGCTTCATGTCTTGATAACTCTATGATCACTGATAGCTCCTAAGAAATAGAAGCAATGAGAAATAAAAAGTAAGTACAGAAGCATTCTTTCATTCATTCTTTATTAGTTGATGTAGCAACACGGGCTGCATAAAACACAATTGCTGAATTGAATAAAATATCATACATTGGACTGAATAAAATACAATTGCAGAAAAAGGTATAATAATAGATTAAATATGAGGTGGTGCAATATCAATAAGAAAATATAATACGATAAAATTGTCATTTAAAACTCAGAGCTATTCAATTAAATTCATCCTCTTTGCATGCAACTCCTATCTGATCAATAAAATGTCTTCTCAGTTTAGTAACACTGACTATAAATTTGGTAGTTCTGGCAATCACATATTTGTTTGTGCCTTGAAGTAAGCAAGCTACTCTTACGTTGGAGTTCCAGTACATTGATCTATCTAAAAGTGTTTGTATGTACGGAAGCAGAAAGTCATATCCCTTGAGAAAAATGTTAAAGTCCAGAACCTATCATAACAATATTAATTAGAAAATTTCTTAGAATAAATCCCTCTCTTTTACTATTAATTATTATTGTGACTGGAGCTTTTTCTTAGAGTTGAGTGGGGATAAGGACTGGGTTTTATCTGGAGTTAAACCTAAAGAATTTTCCATTACCTAAAGAGTCATACCCATTTTGCACCAATTTCTTATTGGTAGTCTCAACCAGAGCAGACCCATTGACTGAACTGCTGAATGATAAGTCAACACTTCTGTACATTTCATTGGGTCAACAGTCTACTTTCATCAGGACTAGCAGTAGGCCACTGACCCTGGACCCAAATTTTGGAGCTAGGCATATAGTAGTCTATCTCTTCAAGTCAACTAGAACAATTATCAATGCTGTGTGAACGTGGAGAGGTAGAGAGTCCAGATCATTTGCTGGTCTGCTGGTTATTACCGGAAACATGTACTGATGAGTGTTTAAGTTTGCCCAACAACAAAAGCCAAGAAGGTGGCTTCATTTCGGCAGTTTAAAGAAGATGATGTCAATTAGAATATAAGAGGAATAAAGGACAAGACAGAAAGACATCTGAAAGCATGAAATACCATTATGGCACCATTGAAGGCATCTGGACTACAACGATCATTCTGATGTTGGGCTGTACTGGCTGGGAAATAAAGAGAGACTGAAACATCCTTTCTCTGGTTCCAACTCTTCTTCTTCTTGTACAGTATCTGATTCCAAATACTGGCTATCATCATGACGATCAGCCATGAAGATTGTCCTGAGAATATAAAGCAGTGGTTTCCCAGTTGCCTTCTGCATCACATTGACATTCATATACCTGTTCCAGTTCTGTGAGTCATTTTCTGGTCCTAAGCCCACAAAGTCCTCATTAGCTCTCTATCAAGCTGGATTGAAGTGAGATTTAATCCAGATGGGGACCTTCACCTTCCCTGTGGACTTCACCACTCAAGGCGGTAAGTTCTCAGGGTTGTCAGCTTAGCTAACAGCCACATGACGATTGGTGTTGAGTCACTAGAAGTATGGTCTGAAATGAAAATCCTAGCTTTGGGCTACACTTTTCATGAGTTTTTGCTCACTATATAACTCTGTGCTTTAGTTCATCCAAGATGGAGATTTCAATGTGTGGGAGAAGCAGTAGGGCACATTCCTGAGAGGGAGAATGGAGTGCAAACTTATTGCAATTGGTTGAGAGTCCCCACGTGAGTAGACTGATATTAGAAGAATAAAACCAGAGTGGGAGGAATTTTATTCTCTCTTTCACCATAGAAGTCGGGGGGGGGCACAGATGGACTTGTGAGTATGGGGGGGCAGAAGGGCCAACCCAAGCTAAGTTTCTTATTTTTCTATGTATTCTTTAAATTACTAGATTGCAAGCTTGATTTCCTATGCTCTATTCATTTCTTTAATTCACTTAAATAAACTTCATCTTAACCTATAAATCCAAGGGTTAACCGTTGGAACTTGCTATAGGTTGCTATGCCTCGCCCTACTTGCCTGCACTCACCCTTCGTGCACACGGCCGATCTGGGTCCGCAGGTCAACAAAGGATTGAGAAAACAGGCAGTGGGGCAACAGCCCCACAAACGCGAAAAAAGGGAAACAACTTCCTTTCCCAATGTTCTTTGCGCCGTGCCCACCACAGCCAATCAGGCTGAGAGGCGCGACCACAAAGAACATTGAAAAACGTGCCGCGGCCAATCAAAATTGAGCCACAGCAAAAAAAACGCACCACAACCACAAATCACAAACCCATAACTACAAGCCCCAGAGTCCTGCGCGACATAAGTGCGCAGAATGCTGAGGAAACCGGCGCCCGAAAAATTAAAAGGAAAAACAACTCACCGCCTCACAGCCAAGCAAACACCAGTCGGCTTTCTTTCCCTCACCCACGGCGTCTGAAGGTCCCGACTGGAGTTTCCCCTTTAATGTCAGTAGGTGGGGGGGGGTTGCGATCCCCCTCTCCACTGGCTCCCCTGGGATTGGGAGGTTTGGGGGGACAAAAGGGGTATGTCCCCCCCCAACCCTTCTGGACCCAGGAGACCAGGGAGAGTGGATCAATTCCCCCCCCCTCCTAAAAAAACTCCGTCTTTAAAGAGAAGAAATCAAGCGGTTTCTTCTCTTTAAAAACAGAGTTGTTTTAAGGAGGGGGGGAATCGATCCACTCTCCCTGGTCTCCTGGGTCCAGAAGGGTTGGGGGGACATACCCTTTTGTCCCCCCAAACCTCCCAACCCCAGGGGAGCCAGCAGAGAGGGGGGTCGCAACCCCTCACCCACTGATATTAAAGGGAAAACCCTGATCTACTTTCATGACTCCACACACTCAAAGCACCATAACACAATAAAGCCCCCCTCCCCACCACCTAGCCCACACTTCCTAACCCCCAACGACCATGCCCCTCTCCCCACCACCTAGCTCACCCTTCCTAACCCCCAACGACCATGCCCCTCTCCCCACCACCTAGCCCACCCTTCCTATCCCCCACCAACCACACCCCCTCCCCACCACCTAGCCCACCCTTCCTAATCCCCAACGACCATGCCCCCTCCCCACCACCTAGCCCACCCTTCCTAACCCCCAATGACCATGCCCCCTCCCCACCACCTAGCCCACCCTTCCTAACCCCCAATGACCATACCCCACTCCCCACCACCTAGCCCACCCTTCCTAACCTCCAATGACCATGCCCCTCTCCCCACCACCTAGCCCACCCTTCCTAACCCCTAATGACCACGCCCCCTCCCCATCACCAAATAAATAATTTTTTAAAAATTACTAAAAACACAATCAAAAACTTCCAAAAATACACAAAAACAAAAGCACCAAAAACAATACGAAGTAAACAAAAACACAATCAAAAACAAAACAAACAGACAAAAAATACAAATTCCAACCCCACCCCACCCCGCCCACACATACACACAAAAGAAAGAAAACAAGCAAACTTACCAAAAGATATCCTACCTCCACCAGGACTGGAAAAGAAATTAATAAAGAAAGAGACTACTTACCAGAAGAGGCTCCACCCAGAGGCCAGGAAAGAAAAAACAGTCAAAATACAATAACCCCTACCAGCACCACCCGCTGGTCACAATAGTAAAAACAATTCAAAAACACACAACAGCTCCAAACAAAAGGCCACAAGAGTAAAAACAAATCAAAAACATAATACAAATTCACAATTTTAGACAAAAGGTCACACCAATAAAAACAAGTCAAAAACATTACACTAAAACACACTTTAACACAAATCACAAACATATGTCAATAAAATACAATAGAAACTTTTAAAAATCCTGTGCTGAGTTTTAACTCAAATTTAAACCCAAAACATCTAAACACATTTTAAAAACATTGAATGTAAAAAACATTTACTTTTACATTATTAAAATTATGACCTACGGTACAACTAATTAAAAAAATTCAAAAAACTAAAACATTATTCGCTTACATAAAACAATTTGAAAAAATTATATCATACTTTGTTCTTTTATTAATCCTCAAAAAAACCCAAAAAAGCAGATCACAGTTAATAACAGCCAAGCCAAAAAATCTTTACATAAATAAACATTTAAAAAATTAAAATTACAGACTAAGCAATTTTTAAAAAAACATTAACACAATTTAACCTTCTAACACAATTTAAAACAGCCCGGCAACGCCGGGTAACCTCTGCTAGTAAAATATAGATCGAAGAGCAGGTGGCAGTCATGGCCAGAAGGGCTTTTGCACAGCTTCATGTAATTTGCCAGTTGCACCTGCTCCTAGACTGGGACTCCTTGCTCATGGTCACACATGCTCTGGTCACCTCCAGACTAGATTACTGTAATGTGCTCTACATGGGGCTGCCCTTGATGACCATTCAGAGGCTGCAGCTGGTCCAGAACGTGGCTCCCCGGGTGGTGATGGGGTGCGGGCGTTATGCCTGCACCTCGCCACTGCTCTGGGAGCTGCACTGGTTACCAGTTTGCCTCTGGGTGCAATTCAAGGTGCTGGTGATGATCTTTAAAGCCCTACATGGAAGTGGGCCAGTATACCTAAGAGACCGCATCTCCCCAAGAATGTCTGTCCATCCAACCAGAGCAGACTGGAGGGGCTTTCTCGCTGTACCATTGGCTAGAGGGGCTCACCTCTCTAGCACAAGGAAGAGAGCCTTCTCCATGTCTGCTCCAGCCCTATGGAACCTCCTGCCGATTGAGCTATGGCTGCATGCAGACAGAATTGCTACCCTTTAGGAAAGATGGGGAGGTGACCCACATGACCACGGAAACGTCTGCAGAACGTTTAATAGAAGACCCCCGCCCATTGGCTCATATAAATTGTCCCTCTTTTGCAGATGGAGTGGGTGAGTTTTTTAATGGGTTGGGTTTTTTTAATGATCTTTTATTATGGATGTTTTTATGTCTTGTTGTGAGCCGCCCAGAGTCGCTCTGGCGAAGGGCAGCGATACAAATTTAATAAATAAATAAATAGATCCTTTGTGTCTATTGAATTGGGATAAGGGGCTGACTGGACCACGCTAAGAAGGCCATGTTTTGCTACCTAATTTAAGTCATCTGAGCCCTGTATACTCACTAGCCTGGGCCACATGGAGTCACAGGGGAGCTCTTAAGGGCTGCGTTGCCCCAAAAGGTGATAGACACGGATGGTAAAAGGGCAGAGGGTGAAGTGTGGCAGGAAGGGATGAAAGAGGCTCTAGTTAAAGAGACCTCAATAATTTTTTTATTTATTTATTAGTCAAATTTGTATATGCCGCCCGCTCAGGCAGAACCCGACTCAGGGCGGCATCACAACAATTCACAAAAGACATAAAAACAATTATAAAAAATAATTATAAACCCCCCCCAACCCACCCCCTTTAAAAACCCCCATGTCCCACCCACCCATCCCATCCACTATACAAGGGAGGAAGAGAAAGTTCTTATACAAGCCAGCAGGCGGGCACCATAGTCCCATTCGGGCCCCACACCTGCCCTGCCAGCCAGGTCTTCACTCCTTTCCTGAAGGGCAGCAGTTCACTTTGGAGTCTTAGGTCTATTGGCAGGAGGTTCCAGAGAGTTGGTGCGGACACAGAGAAGGCCCTCCTTCGGGTGCTAGACAAATGTGCATCCCTAGTCGGTGGCACCACTAGAGAACCCCTCCTGTCCGCTCTGGTTGGACGGGCAGACACTCTTGGGACGATGCGGTCTCTAAGGTATCCCGGCCCCCTGCCATGTAGGGCTTTAAAGGTCAAAACCAGCACCTTAAATTGCACCCGGAGACAAACTGGTAACCAGTGCAGCTCCCGAAGTAGGGGAGAGACATGGGCATATCGCCCACACCCCATCACCACCCGGGCCGCCGCATTCTGGACCAGCTGCAGCCTCCGAATGGTCGTCAAGGGCAGCTCCATGTAGAGCGCATTACAATAGTCTAGTCGGGAAGTAACCAGAGCATGGGTGACCATAAGCAAGGAGCCCCGGTCCAGGAGTGTGCGCAATTGGCGAATCACCCGAAGTTGGGCAAAAGCCCTCCTGGCCACAGCCGCCACTTGTTCTTCCAGCAGCAGCCGCGAGTCCAGAAGAACCCCCAAGTTGCGCACTGGGTCTGTCTGGGGCAGAACAGCCCCATCCAGTACCAAAGATGGTAACTCCCTGGATAACGCGGGGCCCCTTATCCACAGCCACTCTGTCTTGCTGGGATTCAGCCGAAGCCCATTGGCCCCCATCCAGACCCCAATGGCCTCTAGGCATCCGGATAGGATTTCAACAGCATCACTGGGGTCCCCACGGGCCGAGATGTACAACTGTGTATCATCCGCGTACTGATGGTACCGCACCCTGTGGGAACGAATGATCTCACCCAGCGGCTTCATGTAGATGTTAAATAAGAGAGGAGAGAGCACAGAGCCCTGAGGCACCCCATATTTGAGGGGCCTAGGGCTGGACCTCTCACTCTCTAACCATACCGACTGGGTACGGCCCTCCAGAAATGAGGAAAACCAGGACAACACAGTGCCCTGGATCCCCAGTCCTTCGAGCCGTTCCAGAAGGATACCGTGGTCGACGGTATCAAAAGCCGCTGAGAGGTCAAGAAGAGCAAGGACGGATGGACAACCCCCGTCCCGCTCCCGCCAGAGATCATCCATCAGTGCGACCAATGCCGTCTCCGTTCCATATCCGGGCCTGAACCCTGATTGAAAGGGGTCTAGATAATTACATGGTCTACTCTATTACCATAGCAGGATAACCTGACCAGACTGGGGTTTCAACTCTGCAATACATTAAACATTACATAGTGTGCATCCAGCCTCTCTTTGCATGTTACTCTGAAATGAAATGTGGCAATCCCAGTCTACCCAGGTTATCCAGCTATGGTAATAGAGTAGTAGACCATACTGCCAGCGACTCAGCACCAAGTTTCAGGACTCAGTTAACTAACCTGACAACCCTGAGGACTAACCGCCTTGAGTAGTGAAGTCCACTGGGCAGAGTGATGGTCCCCAAGTGGACTAATTCCTACTTGGATCCATCATGATGGAGGGCAGCAGCTTCATCAATACTGGCCTGGGACTAAGGAGGACTTTGTGTGCCACAAGGGATCAGGACCAGAAAGTGACTAACAGAACTAGATCAGTGGTACGGGAGTCACACAGCGATGCAGAAGGCAGATGAAAGGCCACTGCATTATATTCTCTAAACAGTCTTCATGATTGATCATCATGATGATCGCCTATATTTGAATTTGGATACAGCAGAAGAAGAAGTCCCAACCTTGACAGGACCACAGAATACCCAGGTGGGGTATGTTAAAAATCTCTTTCCCAATTAAAGATTCTATAATTCCAATTATAGATTCTATAATCAGTACTGCGATGTGGAAGGCATTATATGGTTGATTGCCACAATGCACACCAATATTTGGAATCAGATATGGCGCAAGGAGGAGGAGGAGGAGTCTGAAATCTTCCTACCTACTCATGCAGGACTAATTCAGGAGGTAAAGATATCTATTACAGCCAATGGAGATTTTTCTTTGCCCCATCCTACATCTCTGTCTATATTTTTCTGTACAGGATATATCAGATATTTGTATGAGTTATTTTTGGAATAAGATGTTTGAATGAAAGAACGGGGACTGAACAAAGTCAAGGCTTCTATTAAACTTTGCAGACTGTGCTGTACATGAATTTGCATGGGATGCTGGTGTAGAACTCCTCCTGTTCTGTCTTAAGGACATTAAACCCTCTTCTTTGCTTTATGCTAGTCCAAAAGCCAGCCTGCTATACGCTATTAACCCTTCCTGTTTTATTTTTTATCTGATTCCCCCAATGGACATTCCTGGTTGAACTTCTTCTGTGTCTCGGCCAGACATGAAACTGACAAACTGAAGGCACCATTTGGCGAGTTCATTCTGCAGTTCATTTTGCCTGACCTAGTGTGAGAAAGATTAGCCAGCAACACAAGGTTGTCGTTACCAGAATATGCCTGATTGTAGCTCAAAAATGCCACAATCTTTGAGGTGGCTCTGGTTGAACTATGACTACTGAAGGAAAGAGTCTGCTTTGATCCAGATTCCTGCATTGATCAGGGGGTTGGACTCGATGGCCTAAAAGGCCCCTTCCAACTCAGTGCTTCTATGATTCTAGTGCATAATTTTTGAAAGCTCCGTCATTTCACACACATCCCACTAACTAATCATTGTTTTCTAAAAAGATAATTTGTGAACACTTTTTTAAAAAAATATTTTTATTGAATTTTTCTAACATATGCAAAACAAAACAACACATAAAATAAAAAGTATATCACCAAAACTAAAATACAAAATCATTAAAAGAAGAAAGAATGCCTATCCTAATACATTTTTTTATCTATCTTTATAATTTCAAATACAATAAAACCACCTTACACTTAATCACACAAAAACAAAATTATGTTGCACCCAGTGTTAATATACATTGCCCTGGAGAACTCAGAGGACTGCAATATTTTACCTCCAAAAACTACTTTGGTCCAGTTCAGGTCTATTTCTTTCACCTCTCTCCATTGCATGATCCACAAATGGCTTCCAGATATTCCAAAATCTATTTTCTTTCAGATTACCCCTTTTTTCTTTTAATTTGTGAACACTTTTGCTGGACTCACACATCCTTCTGTTAAATGCAGAGTTGGATAAGGTTTTGAGTTTTGGGCTGCAGCTCTCAGAACAACCTAGGGAAACTGCTTGGGAATTCTAAAAATTGTAGTTCAAAAAGAAGCCGGTGTAGGGGGAATTGAGCAGCAACATTCTCTATTTCCTCCAACAAAGTAGTTGAGGTCACTATATTATACAGGATAGCAGAGTGAGACTACATTAGGTAAAGGTAAAGGTTTCCCTTGCTCAAAAGCCAGTCGTATCCGACTCTAGGGTGCAGTGCTCATCGCTGCTTCTAAGCCGAAGAGCCAGTGCTGTCTCGTTCTGCAGACGTTTCCGTTGTCATGTGGCAGGCATGACTAGACACCGGAGCGCACAGAGCGCTGTTACCTTCCCACTGAAGTGGTCCCTATTTATCTACTTGCACTTTCTTGCTTTCAAACTGCTAGGTTGGCAGGAACTTGGACAAAGACGGGAGCTCATTCCATCGTGCAGTACTCGGGAATCGAACTGCTGACCTTCCAATTCCCAGTCAGCGTCTTAGCTACTTGAGCCACTGCAGTCCTACATGCAGTCCACTGTAGTCCTGCAGACTACATTATGATGGTTTAAAATAAAATCTATACCTATAAAATGGTGTGTTAACCGTTGGAATGTGACAAAGGATGTTGCACCAGGCCCCACTAGCCCGTAATGAGCCTCCGTTCACTCGCGCCAACCCAGTTCACAGGTAACTGTCGGGTTGAAATTTTCAACCTGGGGGCAGGAGCCCCCCAGTTGCAAACAAAAAAGGGCAACTTCAATTCCCAACGTTCCTTGCGCCATGCCAGAGCCAATCAGGTTGAGTGGCGCGGCAAAAGGAACGTTCGGAAACGCGCCGCGGCCAATCAAAAAAAGCCGCAGGGAAAAAACCGCCACAGTAAGCAAACACGTGCAGGCAAAACTACAAGCCCCTGTGTCCTGCGCGCCATTAGCGCACCGAACGCTGAGGCGGCCTGCGCACGAAAAAAATAAAAAAAACGCCCGCTGCTGCTGCCCTTCTTCCCCACGGGCCAGCCAGCATGGCCCGTGGGGAAAAAAAGAACCCCCCCACTGCCGCTGCCCTTCTTCCCCATGGGCCAGCCAGCATGGCCCATGGGGAAAAAAGGGAACCCCCCGCTGCCACAGGGGAAGAAAACAAAGAAAGCACCACCCCCGCCATTGCCCTTCCTTCCTATGGGCCAGCCAGGATGGCCCGTGGGAAAGACACCCCCCCCCCCGCCAATGCCCTTCCTTCCCACGGGCCAGCCAGCATGGCCCGCGGGAAAGAAAGCCACTCCCCCTGAAAAAGTAAACACAAAACAAAAACACTCAAAAACACTCAAAAATCCGAAAATGAAACACAAAAACAGAACCCCCCAAAAAATCCCAACACCCCCCCCCCAAAAAAAACACCAAGAGAGCTTACCAAAACACGTCTTCTATCCATGAGGACCGGAACTCAAATGAGAAAATAAAAAAAAAATTACCGGAAGCGACACCCAGAAGACAGAAGAGAACAATTGTAGAGAGGCAGAAAAGCTCACCACCCCCACCCAGAGGCCAAAAGAGAAAAAACATTCAAAAATATTGAAACTAATAAGATTAATTCAAAAATTAATCAAATAAGTTATAAAAACATTCAAAAATAATCACACTAATCTCAAAAAATACCAAAAATAACAGAAATCACTTTTCACTAAAAAAATGCGTAAAAATAAAGATTTAGAAAACCAAAATTAAATTTTAAACTAAATAATATTAAATTAAATTAAATTAAATTAAAATTTACATAAACAGAAAACAAAAACCTTCAAAAACCAATTTAAAGAGCCCGGCACTGAGGAAGCCGGCATGCAACCCCCCCCCAAAAAAAAAAAACCCCACTGGGAGTGTAAGTCCGCCACAGGCAGACGCAGCGCCTCGAAGCCAAAAAATCACAAAACCTTACAACACCATTTAAAACAGCCTAGCACCATTGGTTCAAGAAAAAAAATGAAACCCTTTACTATCCAACACAATTTTAAAAAGCCCGGCACCGCCTGGCAAAATATGCTAGTTTTAAATAAGGATTCTTCCTTCAAAAAATGTTTAATTCAGCTTTCCACTTCCTCTAAGAGGGAGAAGTTTAAACACAGAGTTTTTGTAATTATTTACATGTATTGCATGCATTCTCTATTTTCTCCAACAAATGCAGATGTGAAACTGCCAAAATGAAGCCACCTTTTGGGGAGTCCATTCTTCAGTTCCTTTGGCCTGACCTAGTATGAGTAAGATTAGCCAGCAATGCAGTGTTACCATTACCAGGGTACACCCAACTGTGGTTCAAAAAATAACACAATCTTCGAGGAGGCTCTTTCTGTGTACCCATACCATGAAGACTGTTCAGTGACTATAATGCAGTAGCCTTCCATTTGCCTTCTGCATTGCACTGTGACATCCATACCACTGATCCAGTTCCACAAGTCACTTTCTGGTCCTGAGCCCTTTTGGCACTTGAAATCCTTCTCAGCCCCAGGCCAGGATGGATGATGCTGCTGCCCTTCATCAAGATGGATTCAAGTAGAATTTAACCCACTTGGGGAGCATCACCCTTTCCTGTGGACTTCGGCACCCTAGCTGCTAGTCCTCAGGGTTGACAGCAGTGGCGGGCATCAGCAGATTTGCACCAATTTTCCAGAACCGGTAGCAGAAATTCTGGCTGGCCCTGCCAATCCAAGTTTTGAAATAAGGTAGTCCTAACTCGGGTGAAATGCAGGGCTTTCCCCTGGCCACGCCCATCATGCCATGCCCACAGTGTGGTAGTAAAATTTATTGGAGCCCACCACTGGTTGTCAGGTTAGTTTACTGCCCCCTGACACTTGCCGGTAAGTTGCTGGCAGTATGGTCTACTCAATTACCATAGCAGGATAACCTGGCCAGAGTGACTTTCCAACAAATTAGTTGAGTTCACTGTACTATAGAGGATAACAGAATGGGGCTACATTATGATGGTTTCTTTTATATATATATAATTTTTATTGAATTTTTTAAAAAACAAATACAAATGTAAAACAATACAAATATGAAACAATACATATAAAATACAAAAATAAACCTACATACAAAATAAACACAGAAAACATCCAAAAAAAGAGAAAAATACAGCCTATCCTAATCATACCTGTCAACCACCACGATTTGGCCGGGAAAACCCCGTAATTTGACGTCTATTGATGTCATAACCCACCCCCCGCTGCCAAAACCCCATAATTTGACAGCAGGGGAAATGCTTTCCGCACATGCGTGGAAGGGTTTTACCCCTTCCACGCATGCTCAGAAAATGCTACGCTGCTTGCATAGGGGCTGCGCAAGCAGAGTAGCGCTTCCGCGCATGCGTGGAAGGGGTAAAACCCTTCCATGCATGTGTGGAAAGCGACCTGCGCACAAGTGATGTGCGCAGGTCCCATTTTTGCGGAGCCGCGGGTTGACAAGGTATGATCCTAATACACTTTTAAAGTATCTTTAGATTTCACAAACAGAACTGCTAACATTGCTAAATCATATACACTTTTATGAAATCCAATACTCTTTGTGCTGCAACTCCATAACAACAAAAACAACATAATACTTAAATTCACACCCAGTGCTTATTTACAATGTCCTGGAGAACTCAGAGTGACTCATATTTTATATCCAGAAACTTCTTTGTTCGGGTACAGATCTGTTAATTTCAACGTCCATAAGTGAGTGACCCACAAAAGGTTTGCAAATATTCCAAAATCTATTCTCTCTCATAATGCCCTTTTTTTCTTTTATTTCCCATGTTAATTTATCATTCAATTCATTCCACATTTCTTTATACCACTCCTCCGTCTGTATAATTATGTCATTTTTCCTTTGTTTGATTCACATTATCTATTAAATCTAAAACTCTTCTAGTCAAATCTGCCATATGCCTCCCTTTTAAAAATCCCATTTGGTCTAAATGTATATAATCACCCATAAATTTATTTAAACGATTAGCCAATATTGCTGTGAAGATCTTAGCATCCTGATTTATAAGAGAGATTGGTCTGTAGGATTCCACTTTCTCTAAATTTTCCCCGGTTTTGGCAACAGTACAATCATAGTCCTATGCCATGAAGTTGGGATTTGTCCACCATCCAATATATAGTTATATACTTTTACCAACTTTGGTACCACCATATCTTTAAATTCCTTATAAAAATCAGCTGGCAATCCATCCTCTCCCGGGGCTTTCCCCAACTTCAAACCCGCAATTACCTTCTTTACCTCCTTTTCCGATACTTGTTCTTCCATTTTATCCCTATGTTCCTGTTTTATTCCAGTCGTTATTTGTCTCTCTAATTGCTTTTTAAGTTTCTCCACATCTATCTCTTTTTTTGCATACAAAGCTTGATAAAATTCCTTCACAATTTTACATTTATCTCTAATCTTATTACATCTTATCCCTTGGTTATTAACCAAAACTCCAATTTCTCTTTTTTCCTTTTTGTCTTTTGCCGCTTTTGCCAATAGTCTTGAATTTTTATTGCTATATTCAAAGTACTCTCTTTTTAAATAGATCAAATCTCTTTTTACTTTTTCTATATCTTTACCAACCAATTCAGCCTTCAATCTTTGTAATTTAATGAATATCTTCTTATCCTTCCTCTTTGAATGTTCCTGTAACTGCTTTATCTCCTTTTCACTTTCATCCTGTGCTAGCTTATAATTTTTATATCTATTACTTGCCAACTTTATACTTTCACCTCTAAAAACCGACTTCATGGCATCCCAGACCATATTAAAATTTACCTCATCATTGTCATTCCATTGCCAGCTTTCCCTCCAACTCTCTATAATTTGTTCTTTACACTTTTGATCTTTAAATAAATTAGCAGCATATCTCCATTTCCTCCTCCTTCTAGTTTCTTTCTGTAGACTCAATTCCAAAACCACTTTAGCATGATCTGTTTCCTTAAAAATTCCAATTTCAATCTCTTCCATATTTTAATCATATTTTCAGTTACAAATACATAGTCTATTCTAGAATAGGAGTTATGAACATGTGAAAAATAAGAATAAGCCCTTTCTGACCCCTTAATCCTTCAGGCCTAATACAGCCATCCAATTATCCAAAATCTTCCCTTTAATACCTGTTCCACACCTTGTTATATTTGTACAGTCCAAATTTGATCTTACTAAATTAAAGTCGCCTGCCACTATCATCTTTGCCGATTTTTCTATTAACACAATTTTACAGATTTTTCCTAAAAATTCCGCTCTATCTTCCCTTTCACTATCAAATATCTACCTTCTGGATCCGAGATACTTTTTGTTATCTCGAATCCCAATCTAGTAGAGATCAAAACTGTGACTTCTCTTGCTTTTGATGTACCGAATGCCTTTTCGTAATGTTGCATCCAACCTAAGAAAATTTTGTTTGTTTCCTGAGATTTTTGATGAGTTTCCTGTAGAAAGACTATGTCCAGTCTGTCCTTCCTCAATGCTGATTCTATCCTTCTCCTCTTAAGCACAGATCCTGTACCTTTTGCATTCCACATTAAAACTTTAATACTTCTCATGTTTTAATTTAACACCCTCATCTACCTCTTCCAAGCTCTCCATTAGGCGTGCTACCTCTAACCCACAATAATTAAAATAAAACATCAAACAAAAAACACACAATATCAACCTACCCAGTTTCTTCATTAAAAAAGCCACCTTCATTCTCCAAAGGGGGGAGGGGAACATGCAAGATGTACGTGGTAATTAATGCTCAAGCGCACCATCCCCATTATAATTTTTTTTAATAAAAACATTATCTCATATGAAAATTCATACATACAATCCTTTTTTCTTTCTATCCTTTACTTGACTCTTCCTCGACCACAATTAATGATAATTCATTTTCTGCTCCTCCTGATTGCCCTCCTCCTGTGGCTCCACCCTCATCTGCTTCCTCATAATCTCTTCTTATAGCTCCTGAGTCCAGTAGTTCTTTTCTTAAAACTGACCACTCATTTGAACCCGCCTTGACAAAATCAAGTAAACTCAAATATTCCAGTGCATCAGTCCCTGCATCAATCACCTGCATTTTTTTCCATAGAAGAATCTTAACTGTTGTGGAAATCGCCAATTATATCTTACACCTTTTTTCATCAACAGTTTAGTTACCGGTTTCATCTTATACCTCCAAACACGTTCCTTAATAGAAATGTCATTGTATACTTCCACATCAGACCCATCAATTTTCAGAGCGCCAGAACCAGTTTGTTTTAAAAATGCCATTTCTTTGAGCTTGTCTCCCCAATTTGCAAATTTAACCAAGACATTTATTTGTGCACCTTTACCCCTTCTCGGCCCCACTCTATATGCACTTACAATATCCTCCTGTACAAAATCCTTCCCCATTTTCAAATTATTTAACCATTGAACAATTCTATCTCTTAGCTGGTCTGGCGTTCTTTCCATCATATGGCATATCACAATGTTTTGTTTTCTCATCAATTCTTTCATGACATCAATCCTTCTTTCATGCTCATCCACTTTCATCTTATTCCCCTACATTTCCTCCTGCATCCCTTTTATTTCCCCTTTCATAGATTTCACCTCATTTTGCATCAACGTAACATTTCCCTCTATTTTTTGTAAGCTTAAATCTACTTTTTTTGTGAAATCCATAACCGTTGTAACCACTTTGTCCTATTTTTTCAAAATTTCATTTTAATCCTTCACTCTCGCCTCTTCCATCTTCTCAAATTTCTGGAACAATTTGCCAAATTCAACCATTATTTGAGTCTGATCATAAGGTTCAGGTGATGGTGATGCTGATGGAGGAGCTTCCTCAGTTGGTGCTTTATCCTTCTTCTTAGATTTCACTACAGGCTCCTCCTCCTTCGCTTTTCCTCTTGTAACCTTATCCATGGTGACTTCAACCAAAAGCTTTAATGCTGCATCACTCTTAGCTCTTGCTGAACCCTTTCCTTGAAACTGCTCCAGCACTCCCACACTCTTGTGCCACAATCTCTTGAAATTTCCAACCACTGCATATCCAAAACAAAGGTGAAGAGATGGAAGAAAAGCTCCCAAAAACCCAAATTCACTTTCCCAAGCTGACGAGAAGTAAAGGGTAGAAAAATAAAAATTTATAATCCACAATGCAACCAATGTTCCTTATAATCTACTCAAGCTCTTCTTCTTTATTATAATATCCAAGTTCCATGCAGCTTTATAATCCAAGCTTACTAGCCGGCCCCTTTGATGGAAACCACAAACATCCAATTGTTATATTGTTTCAACTCAGAGTTCCATTTACAATGTATCCAAAATCCCAGTGTGAGGAAAGAGTACTGAAGAAAAAAGAATGAGGGTGGAAAGCCACTAATCCACAATTAACAGACCAAAAATGTTGTAGATCAGGAAATAGGTTTCTTCGAGCCCAAAGCTACCAAAAAATAGCCCAAAACCATAATCCAATTCGCCCCATGAAAAGTATCCAAACCGGCTGCACTAACCAAAGTTCCAAACCAGCAATGGTGATATCCGAGTGAAATCCTTCGCTTTCCACACCACCCCAAGTGACACGCTTTCCGTGTTTATGCAATGCCAACTGAATTCAAATAGTTCTTAAAACCTTTCTGACTTTTTCTTTTTCTTGTAGTTTACTGGTCACTCGCTGGTCTCAGTCCCCATTGTTCTCCATTTTCTTCACCACCCAAGTCGCTTTTCCTCCCTCTTCTCCTAGGTTTTGATTTTAAACTGACCCTCTGCTATTGTTCCTTCTTCCCCCTCTCAAGTCGAAACCTCAGTGCTCATTTACACTTTACTACCTGCTGATATGGGGGGATCTCACCTCCGCCACCACTGCTCCGAAGTTTAAATCGAATCCTTGATTTTCTTGCGCTTATCCTCCACTATTTCCAAGCGCTGAGCTCCCGTCCAAGTCCAAAGCGGCTCGTTTGGCCCGACTTTTGCCGCGCCTCACTTACCGCCTTGTTTACCACTTAATTTTTTGACTTCGAGCCTTGACCGCACCTCTTTGTTTTCCAAAGCACCTCGGAAATCTGGATTTTATATTTTTAAGACAGCCCGTCAGATAGATTTGCTTTAAAATTCACTTTCTCTCCCCATTTCTGTGCGAGCCAAGACAAAACATGTCTTCCTCTCAGCACATCTTAGCAACGCCCCCATGATGATTTCAAATGCAGTGGTACCTCATACAACGATTCTAATCCATTCCATGGGGCTCGTTGTTGTATGAAACAATTGCTAGACGATACATGCATGGTTTAGGGATTTTCCTTATGGTATGCATTGTACAACGTGGGTTTTTTTGGTGTTTTTTTGCTAAGTGTTTTTTCCCATTGAAAAATTGTTATACAATTTTTCCATAGGGAAAATTGTTATGTAGGACATCATTTCTCCCAAAAACCTAATTGTTGTGTGATTTCGTTGTTATACGGGGTGATTGTTGTATGAGGTTCCACTGTATATATATTTTAAAATGTATCCTTCGCTTAAATCAGCTTTTCTTGAAGTTGTTTCTTTCTACTTCCTCTAAGAGTGAAAAGTTTGAACACAGTTTTTTTTTAAATATTATTTACATGAACAGTTAGTTATAGCATTTTTAACCATCCACTGATTCTTTTGCCCATTTCTGGAAAGGACATACCGGTTTGCAGACTTAGTTTTGTGTTCTCCAAAGCATGTCCCATGAGGTTCACTGGAGCTGGCTTTTGTAGGAATGTGGATTGTATTGCAACCTAAGACCCATCCCACTTAGAGGGACTTGCATTTTGAACAAAAACATTACTGGTATCTAAGCTGCAAGATGCAAATAGAGAACTGAGCTTGTATTTCCAAGGACACAACGTTCCTCATAGCATTTGAACATCTATGTTTGTTCCCTACATGCAATTTCCTATTCACAGATTTCAAAAGTACTCTAGGTATGTTCTAACTAGTGCTGAATGCTAGTCCCCCTTCATTCAAGCACTAGTTACAACACATCAACAGTGCTATGTCCAATTCTGGGCACCACAATTTAAGAAAGATGCAAACAAATTAGAGCAAGTACAGAGAAGGGCAACAAGGATGATCAGAGAACTGGAAGCTAAGCCATAGGACAGTGATGGTGAACCTTGGCACTCCAGCTGTTATTGAACTTCAATTCCCAGAAGCCCTGATCAGAAGGAGTGCTGACTTAGGCTTCCGGGAATTGAAGTCCAAGAAGACCTAGAGTGCCAAGGTTTGCATCACGGCCCTAGGAAGAAAGACTGAAGGGACAGGGCATGTTTAGCCTTGAGAAAAGGCGATTGATTGCACTCTTCAACTACTTGAAAGATGGAACTAATCAGGAAGAGCAGGATCTGTTCTTGATCATCCTAGAGTACAGGTGACATATTAATGGGCTCAAAATTAAGGAAGCCAGATATAGACTGAATATCAGGAAAAACTTATCAATGCTTAGAGCACAATGGCAGTGGAATCAACTACCTTGAGAGACAGTGAGTGCATTAAAGAGGGTTGGACAACAATTTGTCATATCTGCTTTGATATGGATTCTTGCATTGAGCAGGGAGTTGGGCTCATTGGCATAAATGGTCTCTTCCAACTCAGTTAGTTTATGATTCTATAAACTACATACTCATTTCAGCATTATGAATACAGCATCCATATATACATGTTTATCATATTTTAACCTTTTTTAATCCAAAAAAATGTATCCAGAAAAGGGTAATGCCCAAGAATGTTCAAATTATTGAATAACTGCGCTCATCTCACATGCTAGCAAGGTCATGCTCAAGACAATACAGGATAGACTTCAGCAGCACGTGGATAGGGAATTACCAGAAGTGCAGGCTGCTTTCTGAAGAGGCAGGGGAACTAGAGACCACATTGCCAACATACGTTGAATCATGGAGAAAACAAAGGAATATTGGAAACAAGTCTACTTCTGTTTCATTGACTACACCAAGGCCTTTGACTGTGTGGACCACAACAAAATGTGGCAAGTAATCAAAGAGATGGGAATACCAGAACACCTTATAAGTCTCATGAGAAATCTGTACATGAGTCAAGAAGCAACAGTTAGGACAGAACACAGAATGACAGAGTGGTTTAGAATAAGAAAAGGAGTAAGACAAGGCTGCTTATTCAACTTATACACAGAGCACATAATGCGCAATGCAGGGTTGGACGAATCACAAGTTGGGATCAAAACTGCTGGGAGAAACATCAACAATTTGAGATATGCAGATGATACCACCCTAATGGCAGAAAGTGAGGAAGACCAAAGAAGCTCCTGATTAGGTTGAAAGAAGCGAGTGCAAAAGCTGGCTTGAGACTCAACATCAAGAAAACCAAGATAATGGCAACAGGTCCTATCAGTCCCTGGAAAATAGATGGGGAAGAAATAGAAGCAGTAACAGAGTTTACTTTCTTAGGACCAAAAAATGGAGATTGCAGCCATGAAATAAAAAGGCAACTGATTCTTGGGAGACAAGCGATGAGAAACCTGGGCAACATAGTTAAAAGTAGAGACATCACCTTGCAAACAAAAAAATTGCATAGTCAAAGCAATGGTATTCCCAGTGGTAATGTATGGTTGTGAGAGCTGGATCATTAGGAAAGCAGAGTGCAGAAGAATAGATGCCTTTGAGATGTGGTGTTGGAGGAGAGTTTTGAGAGTACCCTGGACAGCGAGGAAAACAAATAGGTCGATCTTAGAAGAAATCAACCCTGACTGCTCATTAGAAGGTCAAATAGTAAAGATGAAACTAAAGTACTTTGGACATCAAATGAGAAGGCCTTGATGCTGGGAAAGGTGGAGGGCAAAAGAAGAAGGGGGCGGCCGAAAATGAGATGGCTGGATGGTATTGTAGACACAAATGGCACAGAGCTGGGTGGGTTTAGGAGGATGGTGGAGGACAGAGGTGCCTGGAGGTCGATGGTCCAAAGGGTCAGAATTGACTGTGTGACTGAACAACAACAAAAATCCTTTAAAATCCATTGTTTTGTCTGAGAAAATGTTTGATAGCTAGAAAAAAGGCCAGGGGTTTTCTCTATTTTTAAAGAAAAGAGTTTAGTTAATAAGAGTTTAAACTACTTGTCTTATATTCAGTTGAGGATCCCCCCAAAGGAATAAACCCACAGAATCAATTATTGAACAGTGAATCAATGCTAATGTAAAGTGTATTCGTTCAATAGTTCCTCTTTGGTGAGAGCTCCAGAACTGGACACATTCAAGAGAAAATTGGACAACCATCTCTCAGGGTTACTTTGATTTGTATTCCTGCCTTGAGCAGGTGTTTGGACTTGATGGTATCCTAACTTCCAACTCAGTTAATATAATGATTCTATCAGTCTAATAAGTTGCATTTATAATTGGCTCACTTGTTGTTGTTCTTTCTAATTCATTGAAACCACCAGAGAGATATAACTAGAGAATGGGTGTAAAATACATGAATATATAAAATCTAGAAGCAATCTTGGGTGAGCAGAGGGAGGAATGGTCCAATTTTTATTGGAGTACCAAAAACCATACAAGATGGTTGGCTCACATTTAATGCTGCCATAAAAGGAACAGGTATATTTAGTCCCTCCATCTATTTCTTTCATGGTGGCATAGAAAAGGAACAGTTCTTCCACCAGCACTCAATATACACATTATTTTAACAGACTTCCATCACTAGCCAGTATATGTGAGGAGCATAAACAGCATGACATTCTGGTTGTTGTTGTTGTTGTTGTTGTTGTTGTTGTTGAGTCGCACAGTCGAGTCCGACCCTATGCGACCCCATGGATCATCATACACCAGGCTCCTCTACCTTCCACCATCCTCCTCAGCCCACTCTATACCCATTGTATCTATCCACATCATCCTCTAGTGCCCCCTTTCCCAGCATCAAGGCCTTCTCTAGTGAGTCCTCTCTTCTCATTTGGTATCCAAAATACTTGAGCTTCAGTTTCAGTATTTGTCCTTCCAAGGAGCAGTCAGGGTTGATTTCCTTCAGGATCAACAAATATGTTCTCCTCGCAATCCAGGGGATGCTCAAGAGTATCCTCCAGCACCACAATTCAAAGGTATCTATTCTTCTGCACTCAGCCTTCTGGACATGTCAACTTTTTTAAAAAAAGAAACCATTAACTTTTTCTTTTCTTTTACAGGAAGCATTATATTATCTTCTTCATTTTTGGGGGGTGGGGTTGAGTGAATGCCCATGCCATGGAGTACAAGGGATGGATGATGGTCCAACTTAACCTGTCACTTACCAAACATTTTTGCAAGAGCAAACCCAAATTAGAAGATTGAGGATGGAGCTCACTTGACAAGGAACAATATTAAACGAGGATATAGCTGAGGAACTCAACCTCCCCTATGTTACTTGGAGGACCCTGAATAGACTGAGGGTCAGAGTCCCTAAATGCAAGACACAATCTCTTCACATTCACAACACACTTTGTGAATGTGAAGAGATCCAGAATCTGGCTCATTTACTGGACTGCCAATTCCTGCAAAATCATTATTATTATTATTATTATTATTATTATTATTATTATTATTATTATTATTATTATTATTATTATTATTATTATTATTATCATCATCATCATCATCATCATCATCATCATCATCATCATCATCATCATCATCATCATCATCATCCAGGACCAATTTTCTCTTGTAGATCAGTGATGGCAAACCTTTTATAGACTGAGTGCCCAAACCTGCTATCCAAAACCCACTTATTTATTGCAAAGTGTCAACACAGCAACAGGGGAGGAAGGAAACACTCCCATTTGACTGCTGGGCATGGTGACTCTCTGTGTTGTGGGGAGGGAGGAAGTGCTCTCCTTGGGCTGCTGGACAGAGGGAACTCTGTGCTGGGGTGACTGCATGGGTTCCCACAGGGATGGCTCCGAGTGCCACCTCAGGCACGCATGCCATAGGTTGGCCACCACTGTTGTAGATTGTGGACTCCTCTTTATTTCAAAAAGCTTATTTCTCCCAAGTTGAAGGCATTGCAAAAGAGGAAGCTGTAACACATGGCGTTCTTTTCAATGAGAAGACAGAAGAATCATTTGTTTGTTTTTCAATGGCCTTTTCATGGCATCAAATCAAGTCACTAGTGACATAATTGGGAATAACTGAAATAAAAATATATCATAGTAAAATCGGGGGCAACTCCAGAGACTTTTGGACTTTGTCTTCCATCATCCTTCCGCCCTGGCTAAGCTGGTTAACGCTTATGGGAAATGCAGTCCAATAATAGCTGGAGAAGTTACCCACACCTTTTAGATGAATAAAAGAAATACCGAGGAGAAGAAAACGTTGAACAATAAAGTAAGTAAACTAAGTACATGAAATCCTGCCAAACTGGAGCACATTAAATATTATCAGCCCTCCATGGCATGCCTTTGAATCATTAAATAATTAGAAGCAGAACAGTAATTTAAAACAGAACTTGGAAACAGTCCCAGAATCCCCCAGTCAACCATGGCAGATTAATAAATGCAAGTTTCTTCTGGTCCTCAAATGGTATGCAGCTGGTAGAGAGATAGTTTTCCTTACCTCTTTGCGATGGCAGATCTTTGCCTCTCTTTCTGTGCCTCTGTATGTTTCCTGCTCTTTTAGCCGAGCTACACTGCAAGTAAAAAAAAAAGATACTTTCCCAGAAAGAAATACATGCCAAAAGCAGAAGTGGTTATGCTTCAAAAAACCACTGTCACTCCATTGTTGCATCATCAAACAGAATAAAAGAAGGGGACATGATGGCCTGTCCCTGTTGGTTCAAGGAAAGGACAGGTGAAATTTTGGTTTCTGGGAGATTTTTAATATCAGAACTGCACAAAATCTGCGTGACTGCCCATTTGAGATACAAAGGCTGTGACTACATTGACGAATGATACAGGAAAGGTTCCAGGACTGGAAGAAGAAAATTCATATTATTTTCCCATGGCTACATGATGTAGAAGTCAATGTGAATCCACCTGGAGTTTCCTTCCAACTCCAATCCATAGTTTTTGCCAACCCTGCTGGATCTTCTACACTTCAGGCAATGTGAACACATGATCTGATAAAAGAAGCAAATTGAAGATGACTTTTCTGACCATCAAGTTAAAGTGAAGCAAGAGGAAACAAAGGGGATAGTCAAGAGGGCGCTCATTCCATTCAACCAAGCGGTCCTTCACTCAATGGTTTAAATTTAAATACAAGGCTGTGAAGCCAGAGGTTGTAAGTTAGACTCCCCACTGTGTCTCCTTGACAGGGACTTGACTTGAAAATCCATAGGATTGCTTGCACTTCTGCAGTTCTAAAATCATGAAGATGATGGTTCTCATAAGTCCTGTGGCCAGGCCCAGTGCTCCTAGGGAGGAAAAAGAAAGGAGGGAACCCACAAAAGGAGGAAATTGGCAGCTAACCCTTATTCACAGCTTGCTAAAATAGCTCTGCTATTAATATATCTTCTGCAGAGCTAATTGTCTACATGAGAACCGACTTAAAAAGGTGTCAACAAGTGCTGATTGGCATTGCTGTACCCACACCCCAATAACGACGCGGACACATAATTTATGGATGAAAAATCTGGCCACTTTTATTGATAATCAAATAGGCCTACCTTAACAATGGTTAAGGCTCAAACGGGCCAAAATAGCACTGGCAAGGGGCAAATTAAAATTATAACTAAAACACTAACTAAAAGCATCTGTTGCAGTGGCAACTGGGTGTAAGCTTCTGTCAACAACATGCTTCCTCATCAGCATGTCGTTGACCCCTTTCAGCTGTAACTTACCCCAGCAAGTTGACTGGCCATACAAATCTGGTTAACCTTGTCCTCCCTATGGCCAGCCAATTGCCTTGCCTTATTAATTACTAATGCAGTTGCCCCTTACCAGTGCTATCCGCCAAGTGACCAAAGGCGTCACAAGAAACACTCCATAAGTCACCAGCCGTCAGACAGTGTGGAGTGGACGAAAAAACGAGAACCAATGTGCCAATCAGGTCCCCGCCAAAAATTCCCACTCGGCCCCGAAGCGACCAAACGAGTCACACTGTGACCTAAGGGAGGGGGTGGTGGGCAAGCGCGCCCGGGGCCAGCCAAATTGAAAGGAGGGGGACCGTTGGCTGAGCCGCCCCTTATAAAGGGCGGCCAGCCATGCCCCCTGCCTTGTCGCTGTGCCCGCGCCTCAGGGGCTGGGCCAGCAAAGCGCGCGGCGGCCATTTTGGCACCACACGTCCATTGCTGTACCCACACCCGAATAATGACGCGGACACATAATTTATGGATGAAAAATCTGGCCACTTTTATTGATAAATAGGCCTACCTTAACAATGGTTAAAGCTCAAACGGGCCAAAATAGCACTGGCAGGGGGAAAATTAAAATTATAACTAAAACACTAACTAAAAGCACCAGTTGCAGAAGCAACTGGGTGTAAGCTTCTGTCAACAAAATGCTTCCTCATCAGCATGTCGTTGACCCCTTTCAGCTGTAACTTACCCCAGCAAGTTGACTGGCCATACAAATCTGGTTAACCTTGTCCTCCCTATGGCCAGCCAATTGCCTTGCCTTATTAATTACTAATGCAGTTGCCCCTTACCAGTGCTATCCGCCACACGGGGAGGAGTAAGCGACTCCCGCCCCACCACCAAACAACACACAACCACACCCAGGGCGGAGTAAGCGACTCAACACCCTAACCAAAACCAGCACACGGCCACACTCCGGGGTGGAGTAAGCGACTCAACACCCTGGCCCGACTGCACATGCGGTCAACAGGCCCGTTTGCAGTGCTGCCAGGAAGAGATCAAGGCCTTGGCTCGACAGGTGCACCTCGTCACTCCTGTATAGACGCTCATCCTGCCTAGGCGCTCATCCTGCCTGCGTATCAGGGGGTGGGGAACCATGGATCCCATCGCGTGTGCATAAAGGAAGTGTGCCACAGCCCGGTTCACCAACCTACGGGCTCGGTCCACGGCAGAGGCATTCACCCCGCCCCTATAGGAAATCCGCGGGACCATTTGGGACCACATAATATGGACACCCGGCCAAGACTGAGCCAGCAACGCCAAGTCCCTGCGAATGTAGCAAATCAGGCGGAGACAAGGTACTTGAGCCAAATTGTTGCCGCCCAGGTATAAAACCAGGACCTCCGGAGGGCATTGACCCATCATAGACCTGACCAGCAGCAACAGATGACTCCAACGCATTCCCCTGTAGCCGAACCAACGGAGCGAGGCAACGGCACCGACACCGAGGTGAGAACCCCACGAGGTGGAAGCCATGTGACGGGCGGCCCAGTACACATAACTGTGCCCGATGATCCAAACCCTCATCAGTGCATGGAGACGCTCAATGCCTGAAACAAAAGAAAAGAAAAAGGGGGAACGAAGTCGGAAAGAAACCCCCGCCAGACCCTGAGATCATCCTTGATGCCCTTGGTCAGGCAGACATGATGGCGCTTCCTGGTTAACCCCGCCATGGCATCACACAGGTGCCTGGCAAAGGCCCTGCCAGGAGCCACCACCATGCAAGCAAAATTAAGGTAACCATGGAGCACCTGCAGTTCCCGGAGGGACGCCTTACGCTGGACCAATAGGGACAGAATGGTGCCCGAAATCCAGGTTATTTTATCAGGGGGCAACCTGGAGGTCTGTGCTATGGTATCAATCTTGCTCCCCAGAAAAACCAAAGTGGTGGCCGGGCCCTCGGTCTTCTCAGGAGCCAAAGGGACACCCAATGGAAAGTGGAAAGGAGGCGTACACATTCGTCGGAGCCCGCTGGGGCACCGAAAAGAAAATCTTCCAGGTAGTGGGTGACCAAAGCCGCCCCCGACCGCCGGACAAAGGCCCAATGAAGGAATGAACTGAAACACTCGAAGGCCGAGCAAGAAACAGAGCACCCAAACGGCATGGCCTTGTTGACAAAATATCTGCCTTGAAAGCGGAAACCGAACAACTCAAAGTCGGCCGGGAAGGAGGCGGAAGGCCGACTTGATGTCACATTTGGCCAAGAGCGCCCCCGGCCCGCACGCCCAAACCATAGCAAGTGCCTGGTCAAACAAAGTATAGCGGACCGAACAGAGTTCATCCAGTATCACATCGTTGACAGACGTGCCGGCAGGAAACGACAAATGGTGAATCAACCTAAATTCACCTGGCACTTTCTCTGGGACTAGACCAAGGGGGGAAACCTTCAAATTAGGAAAAGTGGGCTCGTCAAAAGGTCCAGCTACTCTACCCCCTTCGACTTCCTTAAGAATCTGCTCCCTAGCCACCTCTTCCCTGCCGCGGAGAGATAACAAGTTAGGGGCGTCCTGGGGTGAACGGGGGCCAACAAAAGGGATCTGAAAACCCTCGGAAAAACCCGCACAGATATACTCCGCATCAGAATGCCTAGGGTAAACCCATAAACATTGTTCCAGAATCGCTAACTTAATTGGGGAGGGGGCCTTTTGGAGGCAGACCTGGTTCACTACCGGGCTGGGGGGGCGCCCTGAGAGCCCCTGCCCCTGGCCTAGGTTCTCCCGGGTTGTGGGCAGGCAGAGGCTGGGTGAGGGCCGGAGCAGTTGGGACACTCATGCAGGTACCTACAGTTGCGCCTGGAACACCCTGCTGCGGAGGAGTACCACCAGCACACTAGGCGGGCTGGAACCCCCTGCCCTGCCATCTGGCGGGGAAACAGTGCAAGGCCAGGCCATTGTATGGCGTGACCCTAATGGAAGCGATCGCCCATGGCAGGGCGGGAGGGTGCCATATAGTACAGCCACAGGAGCTGGTTGGGTTCATCCCAACACATCTCCGGGTGTAAGGCAGCGCACATGCAAAATTCCTCATCATACGCTAGCCACGCGGTGCCGGGGAAGTCAACGTACGCTCGATAGATGATGTCGAGGCACTGGAAAAGGGGAATCACTAAGTCGGGCCGCACACTGAGGGAGACGACCGCATAAATCAAGTACGCTGGGAGCCAATTGGCCCAGGTAAGCGGGGGCTTCCTACGGCGGGCCAGCTCCTTGTCCTTCTCATCCTCCTTGTCCTTCTCATCGCGGGTAGGCTCCCTGTTGAGGAGGCTGAAAAGATCCACATACTCCCTGCGCCTGATTTTATCCTTGGTCGCCGGGAGGAGATGGTCACCCAAGGATCAACCCCGCAGACGGCAAAGCCGAGGAGTGGACAGAGTGATACCCGGGATTAGTAGGGGGTCCGTAAGGCCATGTCGGGTAAGGTAGCGAGGGCCCAGCTGCGTACGCACCCTGCGGGGGCGGGGGATAAGGTGCGCGCCAAACGCCCTGTGCACCCTGGCCCGCCATAATAGGTGGGGCTGCCTGCACAGGAGGTACCACAGGTTGCGACAACGGCCAGGGCCACGCAACCTGGTTCTGCAGGGGCAACGGGTGAGGGGCTGCCGGCAAAACAAGAGGGAGTGTGTTTGATGTTTTCACTTGACCAGCATACTCACTGGCTGCACCCCCCCAGCCGCCCCCACCGGGGGTTCTGACCGGGAGTGAGCGTCGGAGCTCACGACCGCAGTTGAGCTCATGGCCCCTGTCCCCAGAGTAGCGCCAGCCACCACAGGAGGCCCGGGTGCCCACAGATCAGCTGGGGGGCCAACTGAGATGGCACCCGTCACCGGCCTGGCCAATAGTGCGGCCTCAAGCCTGGCCAGGCACCGCTCCACTGCTGCCAGGTCCTGGCATCCCTGGTCGCCACCCAGGGTAGCCTCAGGTCCCGGGGCCCCAGCCGCCGGTGGGATACCCAAAGCCCTCTCGAGGGCCACAAACCGGCCCTCCACCGATGCCGGAGGAGTCGCCATGGGGGCGGAAAGAGAGGGCGCCGTCTCCACAACAGGGCTAGGTGGGGCCAATGGAGGGGGTGCTCCTGAGGCTGTGGGGGCCCCCTGGGGTGAAAGCAGGCAGCCACCCTGGGCGGCCCGGCCCACGGCCCAGTGTTGCCTGCAACTAGGGGGCGATGCGGGTCGATGGTCTGGAGAGGAGGGAGGTGCAGGCCACGATGTAGGGGCCTCTTCCTAGGTGCCATGGCGTCCAAAGGGAGAGCGGGCGGGGGAGCATGAGCCCGTTCCCGGGCAAGGGCAGCTCCACCGGTGGTGGGGGAACACCCCGGCAAAGCCCGCTCCCGGGCAATGCCAGGTGCGAAAGGCCGACCGCGCCGCAAACCGGTGCGGCAGCGGAGGAGGTTCCCTGAGCCAGCTGGCTCAGGTTGGTCGCGTGCGGCTGGAAGCCGCCGAAAAAACCGTGCGGCTCCTCGGGCCCGTGCCCGGGCAAAGCGAGCCGACGGAGGAAGGCTGGCGAAGTGGCAGCAAGTGCGCCCGGGGCCAGCCAAATTGAAAGGAGGGGGACCGTTGGCTGAGCCGCCCCTTATAAAGGGCGGCCAGCCATGCCCCCCTGCCTTGTTGCTGTGCCCGCGCCTCAGGGGCAGGGCCAGCAAACTGCGCGGCGGCCATTTTGGCACTGCGCGTCCAATTTCCTCCTCTCTCTGCTGATTCCTTTTGAAAAATCTAGCCACATTTCTAAACTTCCTCAATCCCATTCAATAGGAGCCCATTATAGTGTGGCCAGGTTATATACTCTAGCCAGATTATTCTGCTATGAATATAGAGTAGACCATATTGCCAGTGACTCAACATTGATTGTCAGGCAGCAGTTAACTCATATGGCAACCCTGAGGACTAATGCCTTTGGGTGCCCAAATCCACAGGAAAGGATGGTGGTCCCCAAGTGGATTAAATCCCACCTGAATCCATTTTGATGGATTCAGCAGCATCAATAAAGGGAAGGACTTTGTGTGACAAAAGGACTCATGACTAGAAAGTGACTCGTGGAACTAGGTCAATGGTACAGGTGTCACACTATAATGTGGAAGGCAAATGGAAGACTAATACATTATATTCAGCGGTGGGCATCAGCAGGTTCGCACTAGTTTGCCAGAAGCCAGTAGAAGAAATTCTGCCTGGCTTTGCCCATCCACGTTTTGAAATAAAGTAGTCCTAATTTGGGTGCAACGCAGAGCTTTCCCCCTGGCCATGCCCACCATACCATGCCTACAGTGTGGTAGTAAAAAAAAAATTTTTTTTTGGAGCCCACCACTGATTATATTGTTCCCAGAACAATCTCCATGGCTGATTGCTATGATGATAGCCAATACAGTAGAACCTCGGATAAAGTCCAAACTCCATTCCACAAGTTTGGACTTTATCCGATTTTGGAATTTATCCGAATCAAATGGGCGATGCATTGGATAACGTCCAAAAAATGGACTTCATCCAAGGTTTCTATACCAAACACCTCAAATAACGTCCATTTTTAAGTGGTTTTGGACTTTATGCGATGCATCACGTGTGCATGAAAACCGCGACTTTTTCCGAATCGGACTTTATCCGAATCTGACTTTATACGAGGTACCACTGTATTTGAAATTGGATACAGCAGGAGGAGGAGAAGAACTGATAATCCTGCTTGATAAATGGCTTGCTACTTTTGTATTGTGTTCAAATGCTTTTCTTTCAGGGGCAGGGGGAGGATAGTACTGAAAACAGTGACATGAAGCTTTAGAAATATCCAACCAACATGATTCTAAAAGTGCCTTGTCATGCCCTGAAAAAGTAACATTTGAAATATCCAACCAACTTTAGAAATATCCAACCAACTTTAGAAATATCCAACCAACATGATTCTAAAAGTGCCTTGTCATGCCCTGAAAAAGTAACATTTGAAAGTTCAGTAACTGGAAGACTTTTTAAAAAGAAAGGAGCCTTATGTGATAAGGTAGGGTGTGTTTTGAACATGTTCTGAAGCATTAGTCCTCTTGTCAACTTTCTACTGGTTCGCTTTCTCAACCAGTTCTTTATTCCTCAAATCTTTCCCAGATAGTCTTTCCCTGTCCCTCCATGCACTGTCCCTCTTCTGACTTTGGCCAAAATGTGGACATATTTCCTTAAGGTTAAGGTTAAGGTTTCCCTTGCTTGAAAGCCACTTGTATCCGACTCTAGGGTTCAGTGCTCATCTCTGTTTCGAAGCCGAAGAGCCAGCGCTTCTGCAGACATTTCCGTGGTCATGTGGCACCACCGAAGTGGTCCCTATTGATTACTTGCAATTTCTTGCTTTTGAACTGCTAGGTTAGCAGGAGCTGGGACAGAGACGGGAGCTCATTCCATCCTGCAGTACTCCAGAATCAAACTGCTGACCTCCCACCTCCCAGTCAGCGTCTTAGTCACTTGAGCAACTGCAGTCCCATACATATTTCCTACTGTGACACATATAGAAAAGGCCATCCCCAAAGCTTTTCATGGGGAAGGAAAGAGAGATGAAATCCAATATGATAGTGAATCTTTTAGGAGGATTAAGTAACAGGATGGGGAAAGGGAGCTATAGCTGGGAAAAGTTAGGAGCTTTATCTTTGCTACCTTTACTGTGAGAAGAAGAGGGTAAGTACAGGAGGAAATGTTAATGAAACATTTAGAGGCATGGGACTACTCAAGAAAGGAAAGGTTGAGTGAATAAAAATAGATTTGGGAGTCAGTGCCATAGAGGGTTCTGATTTGTAACATACTTTACTCCCAAGAACTAACATATGTAGATAGAAATGTGTGTGAATGGGAAATACCTCAGGAGTGCACGAATTCATAACATTGTTTACATCGCTAAATACTAGGAGCTTAAATACACTTCGGCTGCTTCTACCTACCACCTTGACAATCAAAAACTACTTTTCTTTGACCTCACTTGAATCTCACACAACTTCCCAGAAATTTCTCCATTTCCAAGGTAGCAGAGTAATGTTGGTGTAAATGGATAGACAAGCTGGTGGAGACAGTGGTTCCCAATGTGGGACCCATGCCCCAATTAGGGTTGCAACAAGTTGGAAATAACTTGACTCACAAAGCAAGAACACCTAACTATTTATTTATTTATTTATTTATTTATTTATTTATTTATGAATAAAATTTATATAGCCGCCCACTCGCCATATCGTGGTGACTATGTAATCGATACATGGAAAAATCAGGGCTGGTATAAATAATGCCATTGCCACTTCAAGAGTATACTGCAAATGCAAGTGTCTTCTTCTCACTCCTTCCCTTTCCCCCTACCATATCCTTTGTGTATAAAGGTGTGAACTAGCTCTTGTGCCCCACAAGGAAATCAGTTCTAAACCATGGCAAGTCACACTGAAATGGTTGGTTAGCCCTTAAGAGACCACAACAGTTTTGATTTTATTTATGTTCCATTTTTTGTACCTGCTTCATCTAGACTTATCTTTGGTTGCCAAACCTAACCCTGGGGCAGATGTGTGTGAGAAGGCAACAGATTAGTTGGGCAGCAACATGCTCACAGCATTGTGAAAGAGCAGCTCCTGTTCTTTCATCTACATGTAGAGAAGGCTGATAATGACATGAGCAGGGGTGGTTTTCCATACTTAAAGATTTCCTCCTCCTATCCCTTAGCTCCCAAGGCTTCCAGACAATGAAAGGAGCTGAAGATCCACAAGACAGAAGTAGGAAGTGTCTGGTTCCCAATAATCAATGGCATCACTAGCTTTCTGTGGGAATAGTTGTGTGACAAGGTTTCAGCCCCACATTCATCTTAGATACATTTACTCAGTACTAAGTCCCATTGAGATTGTGGGGGGTGTTTGTGTGTGTGTGTTCTTCCAGCCGCTGGTTTTAGAGTTTTAAAATGTCTGAGCAGACAACAGTTTTAGTGCATGGGTTTGGTTTGGTTTGGTTTGGTCATGTTATGTCCTCCTGGTCTACATGAGAGAGTAACACAGCCAGATCACCTGAGAAAAGACTTGTAAAATCCATGGTACACATGTACAGAAGATTGTGGTTATGAGAACAAAGAAAAGGTTACCATCATCAACAGAGCCAATGGAGGTTGAAAATAACCAGGTAAAGTTATTTCACTATTTAAAAAGCAGGATAGATCAACACATCAAACGAATAATAACCCAAATAAAACTTAAACGCAGAGCTAGAAAGGATTTGTGACACTTTTTGGAAACAGTTCTAGAAAAATAGGTGAAGGTTTTTTTTTAATGGTGAACACTTTCTGATATTGTCATTCTTCCTTATCAGGAAACATTCTGTGACATCATAGCCACTTAGCCAATCCTTTTTGGGATAGGAAGTAATTTGCAATTAAGAAGATGGACAGTTGCCTGGAAAAAAATGAGCTTATTGTTAGTAAGGTGGCTAAATCCATTGTCATTTCTTTTTCTTGCTTCCTCCTTCTCAACTTATAGCGCATGTCAACTATGCTGAGAAAGATGGGAATTTTTGCAGCATACTTCCTGTTTCAGTATTCGCTGTAACTTAGGACTTCTGTCCTGTTAGATGAGACTGGTGAGATGATGGACAATGCAGTACCTAAAGACTATTTATTCATCCTCATCTCACGCACCCCTGGGATCCATACTCATCTTTCATTCCTTGGCAAAAAATGTTCCATTCATTCAAGTCTTGACATAGTCATCGCAGTGCCTTCTTGTTACAAGACCTCTTCCCATTTTCCTGTGTTCTGCTAGTTGAGGAGAAATGCCTTTATTTTGGGATGATTTCTGAATAGTCCACGGAGTCCTCTCCTAGGATTTTATTGCCTCTGTTTTTCACCCTGAACTCCAGAGTTGCATAATGTACCTCACTAGCCTCATCTGTGACTGGATATGGGGCTCTTGCCATCTGGTCTTTGTCTGGATTTATCTCTTCAGGCGCTTTAAATTGACCAATGTGAGGAGTCCTTTTACCCTGAAGGATAGAAAAGCTGCTGTGATGAAGATGATACTTTCCCCCAAATTCACACTGAGAATCAATGTTGAAAATTTGAAGGCATTAGCTCATTAACCAAGAAGCCACACTAACTCAGTAGGGTCCTCTTGGGGAGAGAAACACAGCTCTAAAACTCTCGCCCCACTACCAGAGCTGGAGCGATGACATCCGCCTGACCAATAAGGTTTCTGACAGACCCTCTTTGCTTTGACAACTAGATGAAGTGATATCAAGGCTTTCATGTTTGGTTGATATCTGGGACAACTTAGCATCATTTCATGTGGCCTCCTCACCCTTCCAAGGGCATTCGAGGGGGAAAATGGCCACTCCATTGAAGCTGATGGGACAAAATGGCCACACATACCCCATCGTGCAGGCAGGGCAAAATGACTGTCCAGCTCTCGAAGCTGGCTGAGAGAGTGTGACCAAGCCCGTGGCTTGAAAAAGTTGGGAACCTTTTCTGTAGGCTTGGGCAATTGAGGTCACTTTTTCAAGACCTGGGCACCTAAGTGCAACACAAAGATTCTTTTGAGAGCTCTTTTTTAAATGGTCAAGCAAGACAGGCCTTTCACGAGTGGTTTCGTTGACTATTTACAATACAGAGAGCCTATATTTATTACTTTACCATAAAACATGCCGGAATATTTGATTTCACCATTTTAGAAAGGACACAAGAACAATAAATGCAAATGTAAAAGATAGCACAGTTGTGTTTGGTACCTACCAAAGGCGAAATGTTGCTGTAGATCATACTGGTGTTGTTTACTCTCTGGTTTTCTCTATTTATAGAATCTTCAACCTCAGGATCACCTGCTTTTGATGCAGCTTTCCTGCGTTTATAAAACCTAAAAGTGAATTGATTACAATACCATAAGTTTCTCCTGTCATAATGCTGGCTCATAGGCAGATGCAGATTGGTGGCATGATAGATACAAAACCTATGTTGAGCTAATTTTGATATTTACAGATTTATTTTTTTCTGGCTGCAGCCATTGACCTGCCAAAACATGGTTCATACCCAGAGTTTATGAAAAAAATCTTTTTGGTTAGAATTCTATCATAGTTTGTGTAAGATGAGTACAACTTGCTGTGGTCGGTTGTGGCTAATTGCCAAGGTGCCAATGAACATCTCAGTGGTAAAATAAGGTGCATGACCATGAGAATGACTAAGATGGGTCCCCAAGCTTCTTCTGAGGAACATGGGAGGTATAATTCAAAACAAATAAACAAGTAAGCCATGGTCTGACTTGTAAAAGAAGAGATTGCTTCTTCTTCTTCCATGTCTAGGCCAGACGTGAAACTGCTAAAAAGAAGCCACCTTTTGGTGAGTCCATTCTGTAGTTGCCCTGCCCTGACCTAGTGTGAGAAAAATTAGCAGGCAACACAAGGTTAGCATTACCAGGGTACACCCGACTGTGGTTAAAAAAATAACCAGGCTCTTTCTGTGTTCCTGTACCCAAGAAGACTGTCCTGAGAATATAATGCAGAGGCCCTACATCTGTTTTCCACATCGCAAAATTATACCCATACCACTGGTCCAGTTCTGCGAGTCACTTTCTGGTTCTGATCCCTTTTGGCACGCAAAGTCCTCATCAGCCCTAGGCCAGTATTGATGAAGTTCCTGCTCTCCATCAAGATGGATTCAAGTGGGATTTAATCCCCCTTGGGGACCATCGCCCTTCCTTTTGGACTTCAGCACCCAAAGCCGTTAGTCCTCAGGGTGGTCAGGTTAGTTAATCACCACCTTACACTCATTGTTGACTCACTGGCAGTATGGTCTACTCCAGTGATGGAGAACCTTTTAGAGACCGAGTGTCCAGACAGAGGGTGGGGTGAACTCTGTGCTGTGGGAAGGGAGGAAGCGCTCCCATTGGGCTGCTGGGCAGAGGGGCGGGGCAAACTCTGTGTTGGGGGAAGGGAGGAAGTGCTCCCATTGGGCTCCTGGGCAGGGGGTGGGGCAAACTCTGTGCTGGGGGAGGGAGGAAGTGTTCCCATTGGGCCGCTGGGCATAGGGTCGGGGTGAACTGTGCTGTGAGAAGGGAGGAAGCACTCCCATTGGGCTGCTGGTCATAGGGGCAGGGTGAACTCTGTGTTGGGGAGATTATGCATGTTCCCACAGAGAGGGCTGTGATTGCCACCTCCGACACGCATGCCATAGGTTCGCCACAACTGGTTTACTCTATTACCACAGTAAAATAACCTGGCCCGGTTATAGAGACAGCAGGTAAAAATCTTAAATGGAAAAGAGAGATCCAAGGATTGTTGGGTATTGAAGAAAAGGGATAAAACTCACATGATCAGAAACAGGCCTGCTAAGAAGAGGCTGGTTGCAAGCAGAACCCCACACAAACCAGAAAGGATCACAGTCTTTGGGCTTCCTGTAACAATAAACCAAGATCATAGGAGAAGCAAGGAGATGAGAGTTCAGCAGTCATAGCTTCTGTGTCTTGACCGCTAAGCCGCCATGGCCCATCCAAAAAGACTTACTTGCTAGTAAACTATTTATATATTTAATAGCTTTATATACCGCCCTAATCCAGTGGACTCTGGGTGGTGTACATAGGCCAGTGAGCACCTCACTGACCATACAATGAAGCAAGTTAAAACCAATATGAAAACAATATAAAACCCATAAGAGCATTTGCTAATATTGGCCACCACTGTGCCATTTTGCTATCTGAACACAAATATAAAATCAGCATAACATTAACATTAACATTGGTTACAGAAGGGGGCAAACCTCAGACAAGACAGAAAGAGGAGCTTGTTGACAATCCCAGCCCCCAGACCAACCACGTCTTCAGTTCTTTCCTAAATGGTAGCATCTGGGCCTGGAGGCATAGTTCTACTGGGAGGCGGTTCCATAATGTGGGGGCTATGACGGAGAAGGCCCTTTTCGTTGTGCTGGAGAGGTGGGCCTTCCCAACGGATGGTACTTGAAGGGTGCCCTCTCGGTTTGCTCTCATGGGATGGGTCGACATCCCAGGGATGATGCAGTCCCTGATGTATCCTGGTCCACTACCATGAAGGGCTTTAAAGGTTACAACCAGCACCTTGAATTTCACCCGGAGAATATAGCCAGCCAATGCAGCTCCCGCATCAGTGGCGAGACGCGGGCGAAAGGACAGCGCCCAACCACCACACAGGCTGCTGCATTCAGGACCAAGTGCAGTCTCTGGATGGTTATCAAGGGCAGCCCCATGTAGAGCGCATTACAATAGTCCAAACAGGAGGTGACCAGGGCATGGGTGACCGTGAGCAAATCCTCCCGGTCCAGGAGTGGGTGCAATTGATTAATAACATGCACTTCCCCAAATTCCCTTCTGGTTATGGCCGTAACCTGCTCCTCAAGCAGAAGCTGCGAGTCCAGGAGGACTCCTAGGTTATGCACCTGGTCGGATTGGAGCAATGATGCTCGATCCCAAGCCTCATAACTCCTTATTAAGCCCAGGTCCCTCACCCACAGCCATTCAGTCTTGCTGGGATTCAGCTTTTACTGTATGGGACCAAAGACAACAGAACAGCCGAAGGATTGGCTTAACACAGGTTTATTGCATGATGATCCGGTGGAGCATGAGGTAATGGCGGTGATACATCTCTATATATACAGTAGCATTATACATTTGAATCTTGTAGCACGGTAGCTCATTGGCCGCTACCGGCGTGGCCTCGCCCAGGCACGCCTCTCTTCAGTAGTTCTTTCTCCTGCTGCTGAATGCGGGGAAGGTTTTCCCGCGGCTGTCCGTGATTGAGCAATGTGAACCATGTGAGACTGAACGCTCGCAGCTGCCCTCTATGGGCTGCTTGCTCGCGTTCCTTTACAGCTGAGATACATTGTATTTGAAGTGGTTACATTCTTATCAGTACAGAGAACATGCATACATAACATCCCTCCCCCCTAGGATGGGACGAAGTCCCGCAACCATTGTGGCTTGCCGCACTTGCGCTTGGGGCGTGCTTGCGCCTGACCTAGTACAGGAGAGCCTGTGATCCCTGGCTCCGTGGGTGCTTGTCCTGTAACGGAAAACGGGGATTCATTAGTGGCTCTGTGGGGCGTCCGTGCCTGCCTTGCGCTGGGGGATGGGAATGGAATGAACAGCTGGGAAGTGAACCCCTGCCTGTTGCCTGCGGACCCTGGGGACCCCCCCATTACGAATCTTGGGACCGACGAGGATGCCCTTGTGGTCTCGCTACCTCCTGCTATTCGTTCGGGGGATCTTGAGACTGTGACGGGCGGACTTGCACTCGCCTCCTGTCTTGGGGGTGTTGGTCTCCGGATGGCTGGCGCTATGTTACACTCTAACTCGCATGGGTTGGGAATGGAAGTACCAGGGGCTGAACTGAAACCCCTCTTTTCGCTAGGACGGGTGGGGGACCACTCCGCTAACTCCCCCTGGTACGGAAAATCAACATCTAATTCGCTTGGGGGATCTGAGTCTTGGGGATAATTCCTCGAGATATGTATGAGTTCGGGGCCCTTTCCTTCTGCCGAGAACTCCCGCATGATATCTGCAAGGACAGATTCCCTTTCCTCCCCCCTTGGTGGGGACCCATGGCCCCCTTCCCCTCCCCCTTGGGCTAAACGGGTGGGGGAGTACCCTATCGCTGAGTCGTGGTTTCCTCCGTTCGTGTCCTCCTCTCCGGGGACTCTGCGCCTGAGCTGGTCCACGTGCCGCCTCCACAGGAGGCCTGTATTGGTCTCCACGCGGTATGAAACGGGGCCGGTTTGTTCTATTACAATGCCCGGCACCCAGGCTGGTCCCGCGCTGGCGTAGTTCCTGCAATGCACGGGGGCACCTACGCTGAAGCTCTTTGTGGAATCCATCCCTACGTTCCGCCCTTTGTCCTCTACCCTTGTGGGGTCTAGTTTGGAGATTACCGTGGCCAGCTTCCTGCGCATTAACAACTCCGCGGGGGAGTACCCTGACGCTAGTGGGGTGACCCTGTACCCTAGCAGGAATTGGCACACTTGTAAGTCAAGATCTCCGGGGCCCATGCGCCGCAGCGCGTCCTTAGTGGTGCGCACGAGGCGCTCTACTTGGCCGTTGGTGGCCGGGTGGAAAGGGGCGGAGGTGATGTGCCGAATGGCGTTGAGATCCATGAATGCCCTGAACTCGGCGGACGTGAAACAGCTAGCGTTATCGCTGACGAGGGTGTCGGGTAAACCGAACGTGGAAAAGACCCTCCGTAACTGCTTAATTGTTGTGGACGAGGAGGTGCTCGAGACTGGGATGACCTCCAACCACTTGGAGAACGCATCCACCACAAGGAGGAAAAGCGCTCCCCTGAACGGGCCTGCAAAGTCTACGTGTACCCTGGACCAGGGCCCCCTCGCTGCGTCCCACTCCCTATGTGGCAAACGAGCCTCTTCCGGCCTGGAGCTTTGGCACGCTTCGCAAGTGCCGACCATGTGCTCAATGTCGGCGTCTAGCTGGGGCCACCAAAAGTAACTGCGGGCTAGTGCCTTAGAGCGGACGATCCCCGGGTGGCTGACGTGCAGCAGCTTAAGCACCCTCGGCCGGAGGGGCGTGGGGATCACTACCCGCTGTCCCCACAAAAGGCAACCCCTCTCTAGGGACAACTCTAATTTTTTTTTGAAAAATGTGTCGAATTCCGCTGCTGGGGAAGACACGGGCCACCCTTTCTGCACCCAGGAGCAAACTGTAGCTAACGTTTTGTCCTTGCCGGTCGCTTTAGCGATGTCGGCTGGTACTACTGGAGGGGAGTCTAGGACCTCTATCATTAAGACCTGGTGGTCCTTCTCTTCCTCACCCACGTGGCAGCAATCCCGGGGAATGGGGGACCTCGACAGGGCATCCGCATGGCTGATCTCCTTCCCGGGCCGGTACACCAACGCGTGCTGATACGCGTTGAGAAAGATGGCCCACCTGAGCATTCTCGGGGACAGGATTTGGGGTGTGGGCTTATCTGCGGTGAAAATGCCTAGCAAGGGCTTATGGTCAGTCACTATGGTGAAGGGGCGGCCATACACAAAATCATGAAATTTCTTGGTCCCCGCAATTATCGCTAGTGCTTCCCTGTCTGTTTGGGCGTAGTTTCTCTCCGCTTGGGACAAGGACCTAGAGTAGAACGCTATCGGGGCCTCCCTCCCGTTCTCCAGCACGTGGCATAACACCGCCCCCACCCCCACCGGGGATGCATCGCATATCAGGACCACTGGGCGTTTGGGATTGAAGTGGGTCAGTACAGCATCTGATGCCAGGAGTCGCTTCAGGTCATTGAAAGCCTTCTCATGGTCATCGCCCCACTTCCATGCCTCGTCCTTTTTTAACAATTTGTGTAGCGGTTCCGCCACGGCTGCCTTCCGAGGAAGGAAGGAGTGGTAGAAGTTGAGCAGTCAAAGGAACGACTGCAGCTCGGGCTTGGAGGTGGAGCGAGGGGCCTTCTTGATGGCGGCCACCTTGGATTGGGATGGCCTTATTCCCTCGGGAGTAACACGGAACCCTAGGAACTCAACCTCAGTTGCGAAGAAAACGCATTTGTCTTTCCGCAACCGCAACCCCGCCTTTTCGAATATTGCCAGGACCTTTCCCAACCTTTTTGCTAATTCGGCCCGGCTCCCCCCTGTAATCAATACGTCATCAAAGTAGGGTAACACCCCCTCTAACCCCTTCAGGAGGCGTTCCACGAGTGACTGGAAGATCCCAGGCGCCGAATTCACGCCGAATTGGAGGCGCGTTACCTGGAACGCCCCTTTGTGGGTGACTATGGTCTGCGCAGCAGCTGCGGCGGGGGTCACCGGGAGTTGCTGGTAGGCTTGGGCCAGGTCGAGTTTAGCGAAACACCTCCCCCCGTGTAACCTGGCCAACAAGTGGCTGACTACCGGCACCGGATACGCATTAGGGCAGATCGCCTTATTGATGGTGCACTTGTAATCAGCGCATATGCGGACCTCCCCGTTGGCCTTGAGCGCTGTTACAATTGGAGTTTCCCACTCCGCAGAATCAACAGGAACAAGAATCCCCTGGCCCACCAATTTGTCCAACTCCGCCTCTATTTTGTCCTTTAGTGCGAAAGGCACTCTGCGCGGTTTAAGTCTGATTGGACGTACTCCAGGGTCCAGGTCGAAAGTCACTGGGGGGCCCTTGAATTTTCCGAGTCCCTTTTTGAAAACCTCGGGGTGCGCGTCGCACACGCTCTGTATTGGATCAGTCCCGGCGGCGTGTACTCCCACGGCGTGCACCCCCCCAATGAACAACCCCAGGGGCTGGAACCATTGAGTCCCGAGGAGGCTGCATTTACCTCCCTTGAGGACGACTAGGGGAAGCGTTGCGGCGTGCTTTTTGAACTGGACCTGGAACTTCCCAACCCCCAACACCGGGATGCGGTTCCCTTGCACGTCCTTCAGCGTGGACCTCAACGCTTTGAGCTTGGGCCGCACGTGGGGGGCTATTTTTAGGAACTCTCCCTGGGAAATGATAGAGTATGAAGAACCCGAGTCCACCTCCATCCTAACAGGGGCCCCTTGTATTACTACCTCAACGAAGTACCGGGGGTGCTCCGTGGATACGCTGAAAACCGGAGCGTCGTCCTCGCTGTCGTCGGAGATGCGCCCTACTCCGTCCCGCTTCCTCGTGGTCCGGGTGCCGTCCTTGGGCCTCGTGGTGCGGTCCTGCCTCGCCGAGCGGTCTGGGGAACTCCTCTTGGCCTCGCGCCGTCTCCGGCAGACCTTGGCGATGTGCCCGCGCCGGCCGCAGTTGTGGCACTCGGCCTTGCGGAACGGGCATTTGGCGCGGGCGTGGGTGGCGCCGCAGCCGTCGCAGCGTCGGCCTTCCTTCTGGACCTTCCGGACGTCCTCGTCGTCGCCGCTCTCCGCGGACGAGTTCGAAACTCGTCGGGCCGCGCGCACCGAGCTCTCTGCCTTGGCGGGTTTCGGGCGCCAGTCCTGGAGCTCTTGCACCCCGGCCATCGTGGCTTCCGCGGCCTGTGCCGTGTCGAGGACTTGTTGCCACGTGGGAGGCGGCTCCTGTTTCATCAGCGCGCGCTGAGTCTCGGTGTCCCTCAGGCCGCAGAGCAGGCAGTCCCGGAGGGTGACTTCTGGGGTCTCCCACTTGCATGGGCCGGCGGCCAGCCGCAGGGCCGCTGCGAACTCGGCGACCGATTCCCCGGGCGCTTGGACTCGCCTCCAGAACGCGCTCCGAGCGGGGAACATCGCTATCGCGGGCCGGAGGTGGGCGCGCAGCACCGCCAGGAGCTCCTTGGCCTTGAAGTCGCTCACCCTCCTCGGCGCGATCAGGTCCACCAAGGTCCTCTTGGTTTCGTGTCCGAGCATGCGGACGAAGATGGCCCTCTTCTTGTCCTCATCTGAGACTTCGAGCTCCACCAGCGCTCCATTGAAGTCTATCTCAAACAGCTCCAAGTCTCCCGGCTTCTTGATCTCGTAGCCGGCACATGTCTTGGTCCCGTGGGCAGCCATTATCCCACCCTCGTCGCCAGTTTACTGTATGGGACCAAAGACAACAGAACAGCCGAAGGATTGGCTTAACACAGGTTTATTGCATGATGATCCGGTGGAGCATGAGGTAATGGCGGTGATACATCTCTATATATACAGTAGCATTATACATTTGAATCTTGTAGCACGGTAGCTCATTGGCCGCTACCGGCGTGGCCTCGCCCAGGCACGCCTCTCTTCAGTAGTTCTTTCTCCTGCTGCTGAATGCGGGGAAGGTTTTCCCGCGGCTGTCCGTGATTGAGCAATGTGAACCATGTGAGACTGAACGCTCGCAGCTGCCCTCTATGGGCTGCTTGCTCGCGTTCCTTTACAGCTGAGATACATTGTATTTGAAGTGGTTACATTCTTATCAGTACAGAGAACATGCATACATAACACAGCTGTAGTCCGTTGTCCCCCATCCAAACCCTAACCACCTCCAGGCAGCTGGTCAGGACCTTGACCACATCACTGTGATCACCACGGGCAGAGATATACAGCTATACTTAGAATTAGAGCAGGAATTCTCAACCTGCACTCCACAGGCTGGATGCAGCCTGCAGCACCATTTCATGTGCCCCCCCCCCAATGCCTCCACCACACCTGGAAGTGCCATGTGGTGGAGGAAGAGCAAAATGGCTGTCCGGCCCCCAAAGCTGTCTGAGGGAACATGACCCAGCCCCTGGCTTTAAAAGGTTGAGAACTCCTGAATTAGAGTTTTAAGTTTACTTCTTTGGGCCTTTTCCCCCTAGGAATTGTTGAAAGACATCCAGTGCCTTACAGAGTGTCTTACCTGTGGAGAAGGACCTGGTAATAGTGGCACTGAAGAGGAATTCTGCTGAGTAGGCTCCAAAAGCATTGCTCCCTAAACAAGTGATGGTGTGGTCCTTTTCAAGGCTGCCTGTCCAGTTTAAAGAACTGGTGACCTCATTCCCGTTGACCACAGAAGTGATGCAACAATTCTTCTTATCATTGTTTCCACTTAGAGCCTCTCCATCCACTTCCCACCAGATGTGGGGTAACGGCTGAGATACCAGGGAGCAATGGCAGAAGAAGTTGTTGTCCTGTTGCCTGCATGTAGTATTTCTTTGGGAGTTCCTGCTAAGCCTAGGAGCATCTGGAAAGAGAGACAAAAAGAGTCCAAACAAAACTATGATGAATGGACTAAGATGGAAGAGATAAAGGCACTAGTTGTGATATCAAGGTTTCCACTAGAAGCATATGGGAGATGGCGAATTGGTCTAAGGCCGTGATGGTGAACCTTGGTACTCCAGATGTTCTTGTTCTTCAATAGGTACCGTTATGGTGGTGAAGATAACAGTGTTCTGTACACTCTGGCATCTATTCATGCCTACTACATGACCACAGAAATGTTTGCAGATGTAGACAGCGCTGGCTCATACCTGTCAACCCGCGGCTCCGGAAAAACGGGACCTGCGCACATCGCTTGTGCGCAGATTGCGTTCCACACATGCGTGGAAAGGTTTTACCCCTTCCACGCATGCGCGGAAGCGCTATGCCGCTTGCACAGCCCTTACGTAAGCGACGTAGCGTTTTCCCCGCTGCCAAATTATGGGGTTTTTGCAGCGGGGGCCGGGTTATGACGTCAATCGACGTCAATTTACGGGATAATCCCGGCCAAATCAGGAAGGTTGACAGGTATGCGCTGGCTCATTGGCTGTGTAAATGGAGAAGAGCACCACACCCTAGAGATGGACACGACTGGCTTTCGAGCAAGGGAGATGCACAGTAAAACCCATTCGAGTTGGATTCACAGAGACTTGGGCTTCTGGAAATTGTTGTTCAAAAACAACTGGAGTGCCAAGGTTCCCCATGACTCATCTAAGGCTCTACTGAGTTTCCCGAGGTAAGAATACCATGGCCGTAAAAATATTTTGAACCCAATTCCTATCAGGATCACCCAAACTGGTCAATGGTAAGGAATTACAGGAGTTGAGGGCAAAACATCTAGGATACAACAAAATTCCCCATCTCTCCAATACTTTTGTTGTTGTTCAGTCAATTCCGACCCTTTGCGACCCCATGGACCATTGCCCGCCAGGCACCTCTGTCCTCCACCATCCTCCTCAACCCACCCAGCTCTGTGCCTATTGCGTCTACAATACCATCTAGCCATCTCATTTTTGGCCACTCCCTTCTTCTTTTGCCCTCCACCTTTCACAGCATCAATGCTGTCTCAAGTGAGTCCTCCCTTCTCATTTGATGTCAAAAGTATTTTAGCTTCATCTTTACTATTTGTCCCTCCAATGAACAGCCAGGGTAAGATCGACCTATTTGTTCTCCTCGCTGTCCAGGGGACTCTTAAAACTCTCGTCCAACAGCTTCTCATAGCACACAACCGTGTCTTGTTTTACTAATTCAACATGAAAGTCTCATCTAAACAAAATGTTCTTTCCCTTGGGAAATAACAAGAAAAATGAAGAAAAATGTGCATAACATTAGTTACTGAATGGTAAAGGTCAAAGTCTCATTGCTCGAAAGCCAGTCATGTCCGACTTTAGGGTTGTGAGGCTCTTCTCCATTTACAGTGAAAGATCCAGTGCTGTCTGTGTCTGCAGACATTTCCATGGTCATGTAGCAGGCATGAATAGATGCCAAAGTCCACAGAACACTGTTACTTTTCACACCATAGCGGTACCTATTTATCTACTTGAAATAACTTGCTTTCGAACTGCTAGGTTGGCAGGTGCTGGGACAATAGTACTCAGTACTCAGCTCTTGAATTACTGAACTTTCAATGTTCTGGTCATGAAATGCAGTGTCTTAACCACTAAGCCACCATGGCCCTTTAGTTACTACACAGTGTGGAGTTGCAGAGGTTAACCTCTAGCTTCACTCACATGCTATGTAAAGCTGGAAGCTCCCATATGCAGAACCATGGTTATTCGTGGCTTGGCATGTGTATACGCCGTCATCCTTGAGAGTCAAACCAATCACTTCCAGAGTGCTATTTGGAATATTCTCCCTGTCTGGCTTGATCCAACGTGCTGAGATGGGTTGGTAGCTTTCTGCCTTGCAGAGTATCCATAAGGAATCCCCTTCTTCAGCCATGAACTGGGAGCCGTTGGCCACTTCTGTAGAGTTTTCATAGTAAAGTTGAGTCATCTCTATAAAAGAAAAAAAGAGAATGACCTTTTGTTGCAGCTAGTCTCATTGTTAGATGCTGACTTTCATACCGTTAGGCTCTTTGTTACCATGAATATGTTCTGGGTTTCTCCTCGATGTCCGGACAATGCTGAAGGTCACTCTTCTTGGAGCATCTAGAAGAGACAAATCAACAGTCAACAAAGATGCCATTCTATTCCCACCTAGTGTCATGTAGATGCTTTAAAACAGAGGTCCTCTTTGCCATATCTAGCACAACCAATAGTCAGAAATTATGGATGTTCTCCTCTTCCTCTTTGCTTCCTCTTTTAACCCATCGGGTGTCAAGGGAGAGGCATGTTACGGGAGTTACAATCCAAAATATAGAGTGAAAGCAAACTAGACAAAGGTGCTTTACGCTGATGAACAGCACAGCCTCAGGTTGAAACAGAGGATTTCCTAACAATCTCCTAGGAATATTGATCCAAAAAAGGCTCTGAGGTGAAATTGCTTACCCAGTTTGATGTGCTTCCCAATCTTTTGTAAAGCATATATTTTTGACACTGAAATTTCCTCATTGTTAAGATTATAATCCCTAAAGTGAGATACAATCTACTCCCCAGAAGACTAAATTTTTATTATGATTTTCCTTAACCAGGATAACATACTATAATATAAATGTGCACATTTATCTTGTGTATAATATAGCCTGGTCCGTTCACTGTTTACACTTCCAAAACACAGGATTGCAAAAGGGATGTAAGAAAGATAGAAGAGGTAGATTGAATTCTAAATTGTGACCTTTCAGAGGCATTGTGAGGAACAGCAATTTGATGGAAGGAAGGAAGGAAGGAAGGAAGGAAGGGATTCCAAACCAGCTACCAAATGCTGCATTGGAACATTAGTTTACAGATGGAAGGCATATGGTACTGACTGTTGTTAAGGAATGAATCAGCAATAGAATAAAATAAAATTATACAAGGAACATTCACATATATTGTAGTTGCATAAAATTAACCCTCAAAATGGACTCGTAGAAGGAAACCTTTATGTGCTCCTTCTCTAGTGTCTTTCTATTGAGGCATTTTGGCATATTTGTACCTTCACATAAGTCCCCAGGCAAATAAGCATGAAGCGGTATGAAGAAAATAAATGTGAATTCTCCTTCTCCATTGTTGTGTATGAATTGTAATGTGCCTTTAAGTAAATGTAACCACACGAATGAGTGAATGTAACAATCTCTAAAAGTAACACTGTAACCTTCTGTATGAGGACACGAGCTAGTGACCACTGGGGGCAGTAGCGAGCGTCCAGCTCACATGGTACAAATTCTCCAAATGCCTACAGCTGCGGGAAGATTCCCGCCACTGCCTCACCTGGACAAGAAGGGCGTGACTGAGGGTGACGTCACGCAGACAGTAGCCAATGGGCTACGGAGGAGCCACATTCAAATGTATAGCCACTGTATATAATGAGCTGTTCATCCGCCATTACCACATGTTCCCCCTGACCATCATGCAATAAAGATGAGTTAAGCCAGACTTCGGCTGTTTCTATTGTCTTGGTTCTTGAACACTAAATCCATGTAATCTTTTTTTGGGGGTAGCAGGGGGAATAGTTTCATCCTTTACTCTCTATGTAAAGTTGAATGTGCATGTGTGTGTGTAATTGTATCCATGTGTTTGCTTCCAGTCAAAGAGATCATTTCCCCTTGTCAAAATATGTAGCTTTTCCTCCAGAAGACACGTTTGTTCAACCATTAGCTAAGTTTTTGAAGATTGTTGAATGATTTGAGGAGTTTCTGTAGCTTACCTGATGAAGTGGATGTCAAATCCATAACACCGTCATTAACGTTTGACAAGAAGTTCCCTCATCTTTGGTGTTGTGTCTCTTGTAAGATCAGTCACACATTTGTTGTAAAATCAGTTGTGTGACAGTTATGTGGGGGACTTCCCACCCAATGGAGCACATTGCTTGCATGTGTCCACCTCTCCCACAAAAGAATTACAGCCTTCATCTTTAAGTTACCATTCATTCATTCATTCATTCATTCATTCATTCATTGGGAATGTGGTGGCTCAGTGGTTAAACAAGCTCACCTTGTTAGCTGGAAGGTTAGCAAGTCGACAATTCAAGACTTGAGTACTGTATAATGGAATGATCACCCATCTCTGTCTCAACCTAGCAGTTCGAAAGCAAGAAATTGTAAGTAGATAAATAGGGACCACTTCAGTGGGAAAAGATATTGGGGGTATGAATGGATACCTCATTCGGGCATCTCCTGAGCAGAGTTCCTCCAGCAAAAATCCTTTCAACCCAGAAAGCACCTCTGTGTGCTTCTGTCACAATTAAATATATTCATTAATTAATGAATTCATTCATTCATTCACCACCTATATAATGATAGATCACTATTATGTGCAGTCAAATACAAAAAAATATTCCTCTCCAGCTCAGACCTACCATCATCTAAATCCCACCCAATCCCATAACCCCTAAATTAATAAACAGGCAGCAACTAATAATATAAAATAAATGGACTTGGGTTCATCAACTCAATCAAAGGGGAGATTGTTCTTAAATGCCTCCTTGAAGAGCTCTGCTTGCATTGATTTCTCAATGGCAGGGCTTGGTGGGTCTCCAGTTGGAGGTCATTCCAAAGCCGTGGTGCCATCACCTCTTTACTGACACACCCTACATATTTCCAAAGATCTCAACATGAGCAGTGCCGTGACAGAGCATTTGAAAGCATTTATCATAAGACGCAAAAGCTAAAAAGGGAACATTTCTGCTATTACAAGGTCTTCTAATAGTCCTTTCTTACATTCAACAATCACACTGACTGTTGCCTTGATAGCTCCAAGCTGGTTTTCTGCTTGGCACTGATACAGTCCCGCATCCTCAGATGTGATCTGGGGAAAGCGAAGGAAATTCTCCATGATCCTTTTTTGACTGCTCTTCTGTTTCATCCAGGTCACGGACGGTGCTGGCTTGCCTTCAGCCACACAAAGTAGGCTGACTGAGTCACCTTCTTGCGCCACCATGGAAATCAAATTCCCCTTCCTGGGGGACAAGTCTGCAAGACAGTTACAACTGGATTATAACAGTCTTAGAAACAGCCCTGCTGCCCAGAAATCCTCTTATAGCTTTCTAGATGCCCATTTACACCAACTACTGCATGACCCATTAATACCAGTGCAGTGAAGGCACCCTTTGGTGAGTTCATTCTGCAGTTCCTTTCACCTGACCTAGTGTGTGAAAGATTAGCTGGCATCACAAGGTTCCCGTTACCAGTGTAGCCTGATTATGGTTCAAAAATACCATAGTCTTCGAGGAGGCTCTTTCGGTATACCACCCAAGGAGTGATACAGAACATGTAAAAGATCTAAGATTCATTAGATTCTTAAACAAAACTGGGCCATCTGTATTTTACATGCAAAGGGACACAGATATACAAAACCATATACATTTTCAAACCTTACCAGTGTGTTCATCACCTTCTAGCTTCATGATTTTGATGTTTTGAGGTTGTTCTGAAAAACAATAAAGTGGCTAGTGAGGTTACCCAAAGGATTGCTAGGGGGGAGGGAAAGGGAAAGGCTGTCCTTTGCTCGAAAGCCAGTCATATCCAACTCTAGAGTTCAGTGCTCATCTATTTATAGCCAAAGAGCCAGTGCTGCTGTCTTTGCCTACAGATGTTTCCGTGGACATGTGGCAGGCAATGCCTAGACACCGGAGTGCACAGAACACTGTTTAGGTAGCAGCATTCCATGTGCTCCGGCATCTAGTCATGTTTATCTTTGCTTTTGAACAGCTAGGTTGGCAGGAGCTGGGACAGAGATGGGGGCTCATTCTGTCATGCAGTATTCGGTCTTGACATGCTGGCCTTCCAATCATCAAGTTCTGTATCTTAGCCAGTTGAGCCACCGTAGTCCCTTGCTAGGGGAAAAGACCATTACTAATGTTGGGTGAACCTTGACCAGAAGGTCACAGCAGTTCTAGACTAGCTTACTTTATACATGTCAAGCAGAACATTGTACCCATGGCCCACAGGTATCTGAGAAACCTGCAGCAGAAGGCAAAGGAGAAAGAACAAGACCCATGACTTCCAGGATTACAGCAATTTTCAAACTCTATGATGATAAGTTTTAATCTGTTTCTATTTTGGAAATAGGGACTACGATAGCTTAGTGGTTAAGGCACTGAACCTGATGACTGAAGGGTGACCTGAGTGCTGCACAACACTCCCAGCTCCAGCCAACCTAGCAGTTAAAAAGAAATTGGAAGTAGATAAATAGGTACTGCTTCATCATGAAAGGTAGCAGTATTCCGTGTGCTCCGGCATCTAGTCATGTCATGACCATGGAAACGCCTACAGACGCAGGTGGCACTGGCTCTTTTGCACTAAATGGAGCTGAGCCCTAGTGTTGGACATGGCTGGCTTTTGAACAAGGGCATCCAATTTTGGAAGAAAGTTTGTAAGCCACTTTGAGTGCTACCTTTTAGTGGGAAGGTGGGGTAAAAACTATATAGAGTCCACATACAATAAAAGAGGTATATCTGTAGGAAGACACTTGCCTGTGAGAAGAATATTTGGTGAAATATAACTTTCAGAAATATAATTGAACTTTACTCTCCTCTCTGCTTCAATTCTCAAGTAATAGGATCCTTCATGTTCTGGTTGGGCATCCGTGATGAGAAAAGAGCAATTGCCTTGGTTTGGATCCCCCACTATGTAGAAGCGGTTATGAGCAGATATAACCTTGACAAGTCTCTCTGCATTTGTGCCCATAAGGAGACCTGGAAAGCAGTATTTCTCAGAAAAACAATATTGAATGCCTTCTGCTTTCTTAAACCAGTAGACAAATATTTTAGCTCCCACTGTATAGTAGATGTTGTCATATGTAAAGTGGCAGGGAATGTAAACAGAGCTGCCTCGCTGAACGTAGGAAAAGGCAGAGACACGCAGTGTGTAACCTGGTGCTTCTTGGTTCAGCATACCTGCCAAAGGAAAAATAAAATAGATTAATTAGTCCATGGACAGACATTAAAAAGGCCTATTTTATTGGAGCTTGAAAACCTCTGGCAGTGCAAGGTGCCGCTTCCTAAAGATTGTTGTTACCCCACCAAGATTTGGTGCAGAAGAATAGATGCCTTTGAAATGTGGTGTTGGAGAAGAGTTTTGAGGGTACCCTGTACAGTGAAGAGAACAAATAGGTCAATCTTAGAAGAAATCAACCCTGACTGCTCCTTAGAAGGTCAAATAGTAAAGATGAAGCTGAAGTACTTTGGAAATCAAATAAGAAGAGAGGATTCACTTGAGTAGGGCTTGATGCTGGGAAAGGTAGAGGGTAAAAGAAGAGGGAGGTGTCCAAAGATGAGATGGCTGGATGGGCACAGAGCTGGACAGGTTGAAGAGAATGGTGGAGGACAGGGGTGCCTGGTGGGCAATGGTCCATGGGGTCGCAAAGAGTCGGAATCGACTGTGAGCCTGAACAACAACAAAATTTTTGCAGTGGAGGCTGGTGGGACAGTGAATCTTCTCTGGGCATCAGCCCAAAGCTCAACAGAATCATCCAGGACTCTAACATGTTTTGAAGGACACAATTCGCCACCTTGGGTAGCTTGGATTAGGTCCTAGGAGACTAGTCCATCTAACCAGATTGGTCCAAAGTGGTTTGATGAGTGGAAGACTAAAAACTGCAGTAGAAGAAAGCCAGATGGTCTGTCTTCCACTGGAATGCAGGTCCTCATAAGGAAAAGGTCAGGATGGTGAGAGGTACAGGAAAGTAATGGATCCTGGCTTCCTTTAACTACACTCAACTAATTCTTCTTCTTGTTGTTCTGCCATATTAAAATCTAAATATTGGCAAACCTCATGGCGATCAGCCATGAAGACTGTCCTGAGACTATAATGCAGTGGCCTTTCATCTGCCTTCCATATCGCAGCATGACCCCCATACCACTGAGCCAGCTCCATGAGTCACTTTCTGGTCCTGACCCCTTTTGGCACGCAAAGTCCTCCTCAGCCCCAGGTCAGGATTCATGAAGCTGGTTCCCTTCATCAAGATGGATTCAAGTGGAATGTAATCCACTTTGGGGACCATCACCTTTCCATGTGGACTTCGGCAGCCAAGGCCGTTAGTCCTCAGGGTTGTCAGGTTAGTTAACTGCTGCCTGACACTCAGTGTTGAGTCACTGTCAGTATGGTCTACTCTATTACCATAGCAGGATATCCTGGCTAGACTTGCATTCAAGTTATATACAGATAATATACCAACTATTATGCATAGGTCTTAAGACCCTATTGCTCTTTTTCCCTCAGGAAATTTAGTCCCCAATGGCCCTTTCTTTAGAATAGCCTTATGTAGCCTAGCGTTCCCTAGGTGTTTGAACCACAACACCCATTATCCATAATGTTATCTTAACCTATAAAACCAAGGGTTAACCGTTGGAACTTACTATAGGTTACTAAGCCTCACCCTAATGACCCGCACCCACCATTTGGGCACACGGCCGAACTGGGTCCGCAGGTCAACGAAGGATTGAAAAAACTGGCAGTGGGGCAACAGCCCCACAAACACGAAAAAGGGAAACAACTTCATTTCCCAACATTCTTTGTGCCGCGCCGCACCACAGCCAATCAGGCTGAGAGGCGTGACAACAAAGAATGTTGGAAAAGGCGCTGCGAGCAATCAAAAACGAGCCACAGGAAAAAACCACAACACAAAGGGAAAAATACCCACAAACTACAAGCCCCAGAGTTCTGCACGCCATGAGCGCACAGAACTCTGAGAAATCCGCCGCGCGAAAAAGAAAAATACAGCCGCCGCTTGGGTCCTGCAACACGAAAAAGAAAAATACAGGTGCCACTGGGGTTCCCGCAACATGGCATGGCTGCCTAGCCTGTGGGAAGAAAAGACACCCCCCCCCCCCAATGCTGCCTGAAAACCGGAGCTTGCCTTCCCATGCCCCAGACACCAAGCACAGGCCGTGGGAAAGGAAGACTTCCCCCACGCGCTGCCTGAGACGGTGCTGAGGTTACCACGGGCTGCCATCCAAGCACAGCCCACGGGAAGGGAAGACCCCCACCCACCCAATGTCGCCTACAGCGGCGCTGGGGTTCCCACGGCCCGGCCAACGAGCCCCAGGCCATGGGAAGGGAACCCCACCACACACACACAATGATGCATCCCCCCAGAGGACACAAGAGAAAAATGGTGCTGGCCTTCCCATGGCCTGGCCACTGACGAAAGGCCGTGGGAAGGGAACCCTCCCCCACCCACAATGCTTTCAACAGGGGGCGAAGGCATCATTGCCTCCCCCCCCCCTTGAAAGTGAAAAAATTCCCAGGTAAGCAAAGGCACCGGACGGTGCTCCACACGGTGCCTTCACTTACCCCAAAAATAAAACATAAAGTAAAAAATTACACAAAAATCACAACCAAAAACATCCAAAAACAAACCCAAAAATAACACAAAGACCAAACACACAGAACCCCCAAAATAAATAAATAAATAAATAACAATACAAACCCCCAAAAGAAATTAAACCGGAGAACTCACCCAAACGACCTTACTCTACGAGATCTGGAAATGAAATGAGAAAAGAGAGACTACTTACCAGAACAAGCGACACCCACAGGCCAGTGGAGAAAGAAAGTCAAAGTAAAAGAAAAGTGCAACAGCACCACCCAGAGGACACAGGAGAAAACACAGTCAAAAAGATTAACAAGAAAGAATAACATTTCTAAAACATTTCTTAAATCCTGTTTACAGTTTTCACTCAAAAAATAAATAAACATCTAAACACAGTTTAAAAACATTGAATTTAAAAATATATATAGTCACACATTATTAAAAAAACACATGGATAAACATTATTTGGTTACATAAAATAATTCTAAAAAATTATATCATCCTTTAAAACAGCCCGGCAACGGCGGGCAACCTCTGCTAGTAGCCTATAATGGCTGGGAATATTGGTAGTTGTAGCTCCACACATATGAAGATGGATTTAGGTGTTGGAAGTTCAGTCTCATACTTCTAGCCATTCAGATATGAAAGGGGGATGCATAATAGTATTTCATCCCAATTTGCTCATTTGCTGGTGCTGTCATTACCTTTGCATAAAAAGGTGAGGATAAGTATTATCTGCATCATTAACAAAGAAAACCTCTTCTTCCTTGAAAGGTCCATGGGCTGCCATGTTCTCTGGGTTTTTTCCATCTTGCTGAAAAGAAATGTTGATGCTGAAGGCAAGAGAGACAAACAATATAATGTAGTGAGCAGCCAAGTGGGAGAAGGTACTGCCCAGAATGTGAGTGGTGTTTGCTTAAAGTTAGCTGTGGCTAATTGCTACTAACTGATGAGGTGCTACCCAGACCCACAGCTGAAATGAAAGGCATCAAATACCCAGCAAATTATAGCAATAGCAATTATACTTGTATACTGGTCCATAGCAATTAGAATACTCTCTGGATAGTTTACAAAGTAATTTGCATCAAACCCCCCCCCACTCCTACAACATGATGGGTACTCATTTTACTGACCCTCAGAGGAATGGAAGACTGAGTCACCCGTGAGCCCTGTCAGGAACAACTGAACAGAGTTTTGGCTGCAGTACAGCAGTTTCACCACTGCACCAAGAGGGCTCATGCAAATTATATAAAATGTGCATGAACACCAACAAAACTCTGTTGGCAAGGATGGTTTTAAGAAACAATATATCATGGAGGAAGGGGTGGGGGCCATGTAGCCCCTCTAGACCAGTGGTGGCAAACTGATGGCAGGCGTGGCAGAGGGGTCACTCAGAGCCCTCTCTGTGGGCATGTGCACTGTCACCCCAGCACAGAGTTTGCCCCGCCTCTCTGTCCAGTAGCCCAATAGGAGCACTTCCTCCCTCCTCTCAGGACAGAGTTCGCCCAGCCCCTCTGCCCAGCAGCCCAATGAGAGTGCTTCCTCCCTTCCCCCAGCACAGAGTTCACCCCAACCCTCTGCATCATGGATGGCAGCCTGTTGAGTTTGGGCACTCTGTCTCTAAAAGGTTCGCCATCCCTGCTCTAGACACTCCTGGAAGTTGTTCAACTCCCTTATGCCAATGAGAAAGGATGATGGGGTTTGCAACATCTCAGCCACACACTTTCCTACCCCTGTCCTTGAAAAATGAACACATCTCCCAGAGGGAAGGAAGTTCAGACATTTCATCTGATCCATCAACTCCTGGGAGGGAAGCTTGCTTAAGTAGGTCGTGACAACAAGGCAGCGATGCTAGGCTATCTCAAGAGATCAGGCCCAATTTATTTTAACACTGAGAGAATCCAAAGATCCAACATACAAAATAAATGCATGAATAAAATGGTCCCTCTAATCTTGCATGTTGTTATTTGTTTGATGATAGTCAAAACTGCCCCCTGAGATGGCTGTGTTATTTGACCTTCAGGCTTTGGCCTTAGAAAGGAGTTGACTTTTTTTTCTGTTTCTTTTTTTGCAGAGTTGGTTTCAGGGAAAGACTTTCACAGTACACAAGTTTTTAAAAAATGCTAAAGAAGTGGTGCTTTGTGTAATATTACACAATACACAGCTGAGTCAAAGTCAGTTTGAATGGCTGAGCCATATGGCAAGAGGAAGGCCTTTCACCTCAGTGTCAACCCTGCCAGAAAATCTGACTGTAAAAAATAAAGAAAGAAGGGGAAACCCCAGGTTAGCCATTCTACCCCACTTCCTCTTAGCAAAATGTGGTTCAATGTAAACTAAAATGTAGCACACACACAAAAAGACAACTATATATTTTCAGAGAAAGGGAACATGGAACCCTCCTGACTTCATCTCTCAGCATCCTATAATTCTGGCACCACTGGCTGGGGCTGTTGGGAGTTGTAATTCAAGCCACGCTTCCACACAATGTATACCGTGCTACCTAAACCCACTATCTTGATATGCTGAGATACATCCCAGACATCGCTGTTTGACAGCAGGTCATAAACTGCTGCACTCCTGCAGAAGAAGATATCTGCACTTCTCTTTGTTTAATTCCTGATCATGATTTATTCATTATATTTAGATCAGATCCTTCTTCCCCTGACTCTAAGTCTCATGGAGTTTCTCTTCCATAATTTCCTTCACAACCACCACCACAAGACTATAAGGTAATGAGATGGAGAGAAAGGGCAATTAACTTATTTCCACTAATTCCTTCCCACGCCATTTTCGGATCAGTCATAAGCTGTTTGTCCATTCTTCTGCAATATCCATATCCGAATGTAAGCAATCATCACAGAGATCAGCCATGAAGACTGTCCTGAGAATATAATGCAGTGGTCTACCATTTGCCTTCTGCATCGCAGCGTGACACCTGTACCACTGATCCAGTTCCATGAGTCACTTCCTGGTCCTGAGCCCTTTTGGCACAAACAGTCCTCATCAGCCTCAAGCCAGTTTTGATGAAGTTGCTGCCCTCCATCAAGATGGAGTCAAGTGGGATTTAATCCACTTGACGATCATCACTTTTCCATGTGGGCTTCAGCACCCAAATCCGTTAGTCCTCAGAGTGGTCAGTTTAGTTAACCACCTCCTGACACTCAGCATCGAGTCACCAGCTATATGGTCTACTCCAGGGGTTCCCAACCTACAGCCCATAGGCCGGCCCCAGCCCCAGCCCACAGCACCATTTCATATGGCCTGCATCACTGCCGCCGCCACCAACAAAGGAAGCGAATGCATTTATGACAGCTGTGGATGCATTTTACGGCAGCATTTAAGGCAGGGGGAACCACCAGTCCAGCCTGCTCAGCTGTCTGAGGAGGTGTGGTCCGGCCTGAGGTGTAAAAAGGTTGGGAACCCCTGGTCTACTCTATTGCCATTGCAGAATTAGCTGGCCAGACAATTTTGTACCTTTTTTTTTTTTTTTTTTGCTCTTTGTCCCACTAAAAACAGGATTTGGTAAAAATAATCAACTCTGCTAATCAGACCTAGGCAAAACATCCACAATAATCTGCCAAAAGGAACCAGCCCAAGAAACACGGTTGAAGATCCCAAGTGAATACAATACTGTATATAGAATTCATGTGCTGAGAAATATAAATACCTTGGAATTTTAGCTGAATGAAAAGAGCGATCCAACCCATGCCATATAAATCAGAACAAATGGCTTGGGTCAGTTTTCTTAAGCTATAGAATGTAACATGCAACAAAAATGTAAAACTGGAATTGAGAAAGTGTTACGTATTCTCAGCTCTACTGTACAACATTGAATTATGAACTTTTACACCAGCTGCTATTTTTTTAAAAAAATCTAATTTGCGGATTTAATACAGGATGCTACAAATTTCTTTGATTTGAAAGAGTAACCTGTGAAGAAGTACTAAGACAAATGGGAAAAGACCAAGGAATCCTAAGATACATGAAATGCAGAACAGCTGGAATACTTCAGTCACAAAAGGGAAAATACAGATTGTTACAGTGGATCATCCAATATTAAATAAATGGGGAAAGAAATGTAGAGAGAAGAAAAATGTCTTGGCCAAGGAACCTTGGGAAGGGATGGGTGGGTTTGGAAGCAACCTAACCACAGGGAGCATCTCACTCTTTCAAAATGCCAAGCTAGCCCAACACTCAAAGTAAGACAAAGATAAATCTAATTTCTACTTTATCTCTTTCCCTATTTAAAGTTAGTAGGAGCTGTGCTCATCCTGCCCTGAATTAGACCAGGGCTATACACCATTCAAAAACAAGAATATTTAGCTGGCTCTCCATTTTTTCTGCATTGGTTTACACCTCACCAACTACAATTTATTCCTATTGGGACAATGCTTCTCTGATGCTTGTTTCAGGCTGTATCAATTTCTTTCTTTCTTTCTTTCCTTCTTTCTCTCTCTTCTTCCTTCCCTCCCTCCCCCTTCCTTCCTTCCTTCCATTCATTTGGTAGCTGGTTTTGAATCCCTTCCTTCCTCTCTCTTCTTCCTTAACTCCCTCCCCCTTCCTCCCTCCTCCATCCCTTCCTTCCATTCATTTGGTAGCTGGTTTGGAATCCCTTCCTTCCTTCCTTTCCTCCCTCCCACTTCCTTCCTTCCTTCAATTCTTTTGGTAGCTGGTTTGGAATCCCTTCCTTCCTTCCATTCATTTGGTAGCTGGTTTGGAATCCCTTCCTTCCTTCCTCTCTCTCCTTCCTTCCTTTCCTCCCTCCCACTTCCTTCCTTCCTTCCTTCCATTCTTTTGGTAGCTGGTTTGGAATCCCTTCCTTCCTTCTTTCCTCTCTCTCCTTCCTTCCTTCCATTCATTTGGTAGCTGGTTTGGAATCCCTTCCTTCCTTCTTCTCTCTCCTTCCTTCCTTCCTTCCATTCATTTGGTAGCTGGTTTGGAATCCCTTCCTTCCTTCTTCTCTCTCCTTCCTTCCTTTCCTCCCTCCACTTCCTTCCTTCCTTCCATTCATTTGGTAGTTGGTTTGGAATCCCTTCCTTCCTTCCTTCCTCTCTCTCCTTCCTTCCCTCCCTCCCACTTCCTTCCTTCCTTCCATTCTTTTTGTATCTGGTTTGGAATCCCTTCCTTCCTTCCTTCCTCTCTCTCCTTCCTTCCTTCCTTCCTTCCATTCATTTGGTAGCTCGTTTGGAATCCCTTCCTTCCTTCTTCTCTCTCCTTCCTTCCATTCATTTGGTAGCTGGTTTGGAATCCCTTCCTTCCTTCTTCTCTCTCCTTCCTTCCTTTCCTCCCTCCCACTTCCTTCCTTCCTTCCTTCCATTCATTTGGTAGCTTGTTTGGAATCCCTTCCTTCCTTCCTCTCTCTCCTTCCTTCCTTTCCTCCCTTCCACTTCCTCCCTTCCTTCCTTCCATTCTTTTGGTAGTTGGTTTGGAATCCCTTCCTTCCTTCCTCTCTCTCCTTCCTTCCTTTCCTCACTCCCACTTCCTTCCTTCCTTCCATTCTTTTTGTATCTGGTTTGGAATCCCTTCCTTCCTTCCTCTCTCTCCTTCCTTCCTTCCTTCCTTTCCTCCCTCCCACTTCCTTCCTTCCTTCCATTCATTTGGTAGCTCGTTTGGAATCCCTTCCTTCCTTCTTCTCTCTCCTTCCTTCCTTCCTTCCATTCATTTGGTAGCTGGTTTGGAATCCCTTCCTTCCTTCTTCTCTCTCCTTCCTTCCTTTCCTCCCTCCCACTTCCTTCCTTCCATTCATTTGGTAGCTTGTTTGGAATCCCTTCCTTCCTTCCTTCCTCTCTCTCCTTCCTTCCTTTCCTCCCTTCCACTTCCTTCCTTCCTTCCTTCCATTCATTTGGTAGCTTGTTTGGAATCCCTTCCTTCCTTCCTTCCTCTCTCTCCTTCCTTCCTTTCCTCCCTCCACTTCCTTCCTTCCTTCCATTCATTTGGTAGCTGGTTTGGAATCCCTCCCTCCCTTCCTTCCTTCCTTCTTCCTCTCTCTCCCCTTCCCTCCATTCCATTAATTTGTTCATTCATTCTTACCTGCCTCAATCCCCCCCTTATCTAAACCAAACTTTTCCATATCTGATCTGTGCCCCGTACACTTACTTCTCCAGCAGCAAGAAAAGATCCGCTTGGCTTTTGCTGGGTTCTTGACAGACTGAATCCCTCAGAAGACTTCTGGCCAAAGCAAAAGGGAAATTAATGTAAGGGAAGTAGAGAAAGCAGAAGTTTCAGCAGCATCTTGAGCAATGAGGGGAAGCCACTGACTTTCTCAGAGGGTTTCTCCTGTATCTTTACGAGAACTGGCTTCACATTCATTCTTAGAGCTTTACAGAAGCTTGGAAAAAGATACTTGGCGCAGTTGGTGGGTGGGTGGGGGGGTTGTGACAACTCTCAAAGATCAAGCTGACTACACATCTTGGAGCTGAAGTCGAAAAAGTAACCGTTTTCAAGGTCTGCCTTGCGTAAAGAAAGAAATGCAAGGAGTTAGAAATACAGTACTGTACTCTGTTCTCTAAAATGTAGACTCTGTTCCCTTTTCCTAAACAAAATCATTTTTCTTTTGGCAATTCTACATATCTGAATGGCCTCCCCTTTTCTAGGATTTCCAGGCTAGCAACTGCATATCTTTGGTGTATGAAAACCAAGACACAGGACACAGCCTCGGGCTGGGTTAACTCAGGTTTATTGCATCGTGGACAGAGGGAACATGAGGTAATGGCGGATCGATAGCTCTTTATATACAGTAGTAAATACATTTGAACGTGGTGCCATGGTAGCCCATTGGCTACTGCCTGCGTGACGTCATTGCGAGTCACGCCCTTCTTGTCCAGGTGTAGGTAGTGGCGGGAAAGCTTCCCGCGCTGTTGCCTTTGATGAGTTCGGACCAAGAGAGCTTGGACGCTCGCTGCTGCCAGCTGGTGGACATCAGCTCGCGTCCTAATGCAGGGTTCATATGATACAGCTGAAGGTTACATTGTTGCTATAGGCAAGGTTACATTGGTTCAGATACATTGTAATCCATGTGGAAGGTAAAACCCTTAGAACACAACATCCCTCCCCCCTAGGACGAGACAACGTCTCGAGCCCATGCTTCTAGACACTCCCCCCCCTAGGAGACAAAATCTCTCAGCCAAGATGGCTTGTTTCGAACACGCTGGGGTCTCGATGCGGGCTGCCTCTCCCCGGGTTTGCTACCTTCTCTTTGTCCCCTGGTTTCCTGTCCTGTAATTTGAGAGGGAGACTCGTTAGTGACTTGCCGCGGCTCTGCGGCGTTGTTGGGAGGTGTGCTCTTGCTTAGGGAGGAACCGGGGGCACTGGGGGCTAACGAAAAACCCCTCTTCTCGCTTGGATGGGTGGGGGAACACTCCTGAAAACCCCCCCGGCTCGCTAAATCAAAATCTAAAGTCCATTCGGGGGCAGCGGTCGCGAACTCCTCTCCCCCTACCCTGGCTTCTGATAGAACTGGTTTATCAAAAGGATATGAGTCGGGGCCGCTGCTTCTTCCTTCCCCCCTTGCTTGGGACTGTTGTCCGCTGCTGTCTCCCCCTTGGGTTAAGCGGGTGGGGGAGAACCCTAACGCTGAATCTTGTTGCTGACCCTCACTGACAGGCCCACTTACTCGGTGCCTCAGTTGGTCTGCGTGCCTCCTCCAGAGGAGACCGGTGTGGGTCTCGACCCGGTACGACACTGGCCCCGTCTGTTCTACAACCGTCCCCGGCACCCAGGCTGGCCCCGCGCTGGCATAGTTCCTGCAATGAACAGGGTCGCCGGCGGCGAAACCTTTCGAGACTGCCAACCCTACGTTTTTTCCTTTATCCTCAATTCTTGTGGGGTCTAGCCTGGACAGGAGCGTAGTCAGTTTTCGCCGCATCAATAGCTCCGCCGGCGAGTAACCTGACGCTAAGGGGGTCACCCTATACGCTAATAAGAACTGGCATACTTGGTGATTTAGGTCCCCGGGGCCCATGCGCCGAAGCGCCTCCTTTGTTGTGCGCACCAACCGTTCCACTTGGCCATTCGTGGCCGGGTGAAACGGCGCGGACGTGACATGCCGAATGGCATTTGCCTCCATGAATGCCCCGAACTCTGAGGAGGTGAAGCAACTCCCGTTATCGCTGACTAAAGTGTCGGGTAAGCCGAACGTTGAAAAGACTCTCCGTAGTTGGTTAATTGTAGTGGCGGAGGACGTGCTCTTTACCGGAATGACTTCCAGCCACTTTGAGAATGCATCCACCACCAGGAGAAACATGGTTCCTCGAAAAGGGCCAGCGAAATCTACGTGCACTCTGGACCATGGTCCCCTCGCTGTGTCCCATTCCCTATGCGGGAGACGGGCCGCCTCTGGTCGGGACCCCTGGCAGGCCTCACAAGTGCCGACCATGTGCTCAATGTCCTCGTCCAGCTGTGGCCACCAAAAGTAGCTGCGGGCCAGCGCTTTGGAGCGAACGATGCCCGGGTGACTGACGTGCAGCAGTTTGAGTACCCTCGGCCGCATGGGTGTCGGGACCACCACCCGTTGGCCCCACAATAGGCACCCCCTTTCTATGGACAGCTCTAGCTTCTTCCGAAAGAATGGGTCGAATTCCTTGCTTGGGGACGATGCTGGCCACCCTTTCTGCACCCATGAGCTGACTTTCTCCAGCGTTCTGTCCTTGCCTGTCGCCCTGGCTATATCGGCCGGTACTATTGGGGGTTCGTCTAAAACCTCGATTAGCAACACCTGGCGGTCTCTTCCTAATCTGGCTTTTTGGTCGTCCGACAAGGGCAAAGGGGATCTCGACAGCGCATCAGCATGGCTGATCTCCTTTCCGGGCCGGTACTCCAACTCGTGTTGGTATGCGTTAAGAAAAATGGCCCATCGCAACATTCTCGGGGACAGTATCTGCGGCGTGGGCTTGCCTGCCGTGAAGATCCCTAACAGGGGCTTGTGGTCCGTCACGATTTTGAAGGGGCGGCCATACAGAAAATCGTGAAACTTTTTGGTCCCCGCTACTATTGCCAATGCCTCCCTGTCGGTTTGTGCGTAATTTCGCTCTGCTTGGGACAGGGACCTTGAGTAAAACGCCACTGGGGCCTCCCGACCGTCATCCAACACGTGGCAAAGCACCGCCCCCACCCCCACCGGTGATGCATCACAGACTAAGACCACCGGCCGTTTGGGGTCGAAGTGCGTAAGGATTGCGTCCGATGTTAAAAGTTGCTTTAGTTCGTTGAACGCCTTCTCGTGCTCGTCACCCCACATCCATGTCTCCTCCTTCTTAAGTAACCGATGAAGCGGTTCGGCCACGGAGGCTTTCCGCGGAAGGAATGTATGGTAGAAATTGAGGAGCCCCAGGAATGACTGAAGTTCGGTTTTGGATGTGGGGCGAGGGGCCTTCTTAATGGCTGCTACCTTGGATTTGGACGGCTTAATACCCTGTTCATCAGGCGGCGCTGCACTTCCTTGTCCTTCAGGCCACACAGCACGACGTCCCTCATAATCATCTCCAGGTTGTCCCACTTGCAGGGAACGGCGGCTACCCTCAGGGCCTCCACGAAAGCCTCTACCGACTCATCCGGCGCTTGGACTCGCCTCCAAAACGCACTCCTAGCGGGAAACATTGCCTTCGAGGGTTGGAAACGCTCACGCAGCAACTTCAGTATGTCGTCGGTTTTGAAGTCGTCCAACGTCTTCGGTTCGATCATGCCCACCAGCGTCCGCTTGGTCTCTACACCCAGCATTCGGGTGAGGATGGCCCTCTTCCTTTCCTCGTCGTCTTTGACTTTGAGTTCCACCAATGCCGCCTTGAAATCCATGTTAAAGATGGTCCAGTCTTGCGGCTTGGTAATATTGAACCCGCTCTGTGTCCTGGCGCTTTGGGAATCCATCATCCCATCCTCGTCGCCAATTTGGTGTATGAAAACCAAGACACAGGACACAGCCTCGGGCTGGGTTAACTCAGGTTTATTGCATCGTGGACAGAGGGAACATGAGGTAATGGCGGATCGATAGCTCTTTATATACAGTAGTAAATACATTTGAACGTGGTGCCATGGTAGCCCATTGGCTACTGCCTGCGTGACGTCATTGCGAGTCACGCCCTTCTTGTCCAGGTGTAGGTAGTGGCGGGAAAGCTTCCCGCGCTGTTGCCTTTGATGAGTTCGGACCAAGAGAGCTTGGACGCTCGCTGCTGCCAGCTGGTGGACATCAGCTCGCGTCCTAATGCAGGGTTCATATGATACAGCTGAAGGTTACATTGTTGCTATAGGCAAGGTTACATTGGTTCAGATACATTGTAATCCATGTGGAAGGTAAAACCCTTAGAACACAACATCATCCTCTGAGATTTGAGGGCCAAATTTGAGATCAGGGGATCATGGATCCTTGTAATGTCATGGAGGCTGGGCAAACCGGGGTGGGGTGGGGAGAGGCAGAATACCCCCCCCCCTCAAGTCTTTGCACTACAGTGGCCAGGACTAAAATGAGAAGAAGGCTTGTTGATCTTATTTTGGAATGGCCACTCTTAATTATAGCGGCTTCTGGAATGCATTTTGGACATTCATTAGGAATCATATATTTTGTGTGCCATCAAGTCAATCCTGACTTAAGGTGGCCCTTTATAGCAGGGGTTCCCAACTTAAGGCCTGTGGGCCAGATCCAGCCTGCAGCACCATTTTATGTGCCCCTCCCCACCCCTCCAAGGGCATTTGAGAAACAAAATGGCAACCCATTTGAAGCTGTCGGGACAAAATGGCCATCCCCATCATGCATGCAGGGCGAAATGGCCATCCGGCTCTCGAAGCTGACTGAGAGAACGTAACCCGGCCCCTGGCTTGAAAAGGTTCAGAACCTCTGCTTTTTAGGGTAGGTTTACCATTCCCTTCTTCTGGGAGTGCCCCGGGACTGTACCGCTTTCTCCCAGGAGGCACAATGGGAAATTGGACTCCCAGCTTCTGCTATCCAGCAGCCTGGATGGAAAATATAGTTAAGGGAAATGGGTTCTACCTAGTTGTCTTTATCCATCACTAATCATCATCTGGGACTGTGGTGGCTTAGTGGTTAAGATGCTGAACTTGATGACTGAAAGGTCGTCAGGTCAGCAGTTCAAGACCCGAGTACTGCATGATGGAGTGAGCTCCCATCCCTGTCCCAGCTCCTGTCAACCTAGCAGTTTGAAAGCAAGAAATTGCAAATACATAAGTAGGTACCACTTTGGCAGGAAAGGTAGCAACATTCCGTGCACTCCGGTGTCTAGTTATGGCTGCTACATATTCAAGGAAATGTTTGCATATACAGACAGGGCTAGCTCTTTGGTTATAAACAGAGATGAGCACTGAACCCTACAGTCGGATACGACTGGCTTTTGAGCAAGGGTGACCTTTACCTTTACCAATCATCATCAGGCTTATAACCATTGTGTGGTCTGATAAACAGATTAACAAGATGATTTCAAAGAGGTGGTGTTGTGTTTGAATACATTTTATGCTGTAACGTTTGTGAAATAGTTGAGATCATTGCGATCCTCCATTTTGTCTTTTTCTTCTTGGTTTTGTAATATCGCAGGTCTGCGTTCCCGCCTAAACTATGTAGCCTGTGCAGTCTTCACTCTGGTCCGATAACCTCCCAGTTACCCCACTCCCCTTCCTGTCGCTTCCTGCCCAAATGTATCAATTTCTGAGTATATATATTGAGCAGTGCTGCGCCATTGCTCTCCATGTTCTGACTGCCTAATAAAGTGTTTAGCCCTGTTATGCTGGCTGCTTCGCATTTCTACCCGAACATCAAAGGTGGCATCTTTCTCACAGTGACTGGGCTGTAATGTTGAACTTGGATCCTCCTCTCTAATGAAGGACCCTAGTATATTTGCCTTTTACTTCTGCTTCTTCATGTTTGGGAGTCAAGGACCATCTTCTACCTCACTGATTCTAGCAAGAACCCCTTTTTATGTGGCAGCGAAGGCATTAAACCAGGGGTGCCGAAACTATGGCCCATGGAACCGTATGGCCACGTTTTTCCTCCGCTTCCAGGAGCAATGAGGGTGTTGTGAGCCAGATGAATCTCGTTGTTCTGTGCAGGACAATGACAGTAAAGATTTATCTTTTTAAAAATGAATTGGTGTTGGGGGCCAGATCTGGCCCATGGGCTGTACTTTGAGCACCTGTGGTTTAAGTAGAGAAAATGGCAGCTAAAATCTATCTCATCCTGTTGCAAAACAGATTGCAAGGCGTGTTTTACTTCTGCTTTCTGTGGGAGGAAACCTGTGACCGGCCTGCTGAACCACGTGTCTGGCCCGTGGTCCTAAATGTTTTGGCACCTGTTGTGTATGTAACCAAGTGTAATGTGAATGAATGGGATCTAGCAATCCTCCATGCTCCTCCTCCCTTTTCCTCTCCCTTGTGAATACTCCTATTGTATAGTTACTGTGTATGCAATGTAGTCGTCTGCCACTCACATAGAGTCCAGCTGCCAGCAATAGTGCAGCTGAAAGTCCCCAGCTCACGTGGCTACAATCACCCAATCAGTGATCAGTGTGGGAAACCTTCCCGCCACAGGTGAGCCACACCAGGTATGCAGTACGTCAGAATGACGTCACTGATACAGTAACCAATGGGTGCCTTCAGGCGAAATTCAAATGTACTATACCATATATAAGGAGCTGTGCCTCCGCCATTGGTGGAGTATACTGTGTACAGTTCTGGTCGCCATACCTCCAGAAGGATATTATAGAGCTGGAAAAAGTGCAGAGGAGGGCAACCAGAATGATTAGGGGACTGGAACACCTTCCTTACCATCAATGGTTGGGCCTCTTCACTCTTGAACGACGGCGTCTAAGAGGTGACCTGATTGAAGTTTATAAAATCATGCACGGTGTGGACAAAGTAGATAAGGAAAAACTGTTTTCCCTATCGCATAACACTAGAACTAGGAGACACTCGATGAAACTTTTGGGTACTAGTTCTCAAACAAATAAGAGAAAGTACTTTTTCACCCAGAGGATTACTGGTCTATGGAACTCCCTGCCAGAAGAAGTGGTAACAGCTGTCAGTCTTGACAGCTTTAAGAAAGGATTAGACAAGTTCATGGAGGACAAGGGTATCAATGGCTATAATTATGGATACCTAAGGACAACCTCGGGGTTGGAGAGATAGGCAGGATATCTCTCAATGCCATTTCCAGGGACTCCTAAGCAGGTGAAGGCATCTCCTTGGGAATACCCTGAAGGAAATGGTGAGCCACTGTGTGAGACAGAATGCTGGACTGGATGGGCTGTGGCCTGTTCTAGCAAGGCTGTTCTTATGTTCATTACCTCATGTTCAGATTGACTGCCATTCAATAAAGATGTGTTTGGCCCCCTGACTGCTGCCTACTTCGTATCAATCTGCAAACATCAAAGCACCCCTGTGTTAAACCAACAAGTGAAGCAAGAAGCACTTAAATCTCTGCCCACTTTGCCTTGCTTGTAGGAAAAATCAGGTTTTTAAAGAGCAAAATCTTTCTATGAATGTCCAGGCTCCATACAAAGTTTTAAAAAAAATTCTAGGCTTGTCACTTGCATGTAGACCGTTTATATGTAAAAAAGAAGCTTTCCTTCTCAGACAGATGTAGCACTTTTCCACATGAGCAAATAGCACGTGGGTGGAGTTCTACGATTTCCTTCCTTGAGGTTGATTTGACAACCTTGCTTTTGATTTTACAAACTTTCAAGGCCTAAACAGGGCAACAGTCAATGTGCCTGATTCTTGCAAACCAACTGACCCATTTTCGACCACTGTTAGATAGACTACAAAGTCATAGCACTCGAGAGGCCGGACTGTGGTGGCTTTGTGGTTAAGAAGCTTGCCTTGTTAGTTGGAAGGCCGGCAAGGCAGCAGTTCAAGACCAGGACACTGCATGACAAAATGAGCGCCCATGTGCACAGAAAAAGCCTCCTCGAAGATTGTGGTATTTTTGTACCATAATCAGGCGTACCCTGGTAAAAGCAACCTTGTGTTGCCAGCTAATCTTTCTCACACTAGGTAAGGCGAAAGGAACTGCAGAAAGCACTCACCAATAGGTGCCTTCATTTTGGCAGTTTCATGTCTGGCCTTGACATGGAAGAAGAAGAACCCATGTCCAACTTGGTTGGTTGTAAATACTTAAAAATATTGCCGATGCTAGGCTGCTACTCTATATTCGAGTATGCATTTTTTCCTGGAAGGAAGTCATTTTCACAGTTGATGGGTGTGTCTCTGGTGACTCACACAGTAATGCGAGGTAAAGGTAAAGGTTTCCCTTGCTCGAAAGCCAGTCGTATCTGACTCTAGGGCTCAGTGCTCATCTCTGTTTCAAAGCTGAAGAGCCAGCGTTGTCTGCTTCTGCAGATGTTTCTGTGGTCATGTGGCAGGCATGACTAGAAACCGGAGCGCACGGAACGCTGTTAACTTCCCACCAAAGTGGTCCCTATTTATCTACTTGCAATGTCTTGCTTTCGAACTGCTAGGTTGGCAGGAGCTGGGACAAAGGCGGGAGCTCATTCCATCCTGCAGTACTCAGGAATCGAACATCTGACCTTGCGCCTCCCAGTCAGCATCTTAGCCACTTGAGCCACTGAAGTAATGCTAGGAAGAACTAAATAAAACCCAAACTCTCGTGGTGCCACATATAAACCTATTCCATCTTGAGTGTTTCGGTGTGGTTTTTCCCCCCAGACTCCCTCATGCGCTAGTGAACTGCTATTGGTCAACAAATTTCACACCGAAATAAACTTGTCAGCTAAAAATGTGCCTATTCCTTCATTTTTATTTTGTTCTGGCTGTTTCAGAGAACTCTCCTAAGAAATTCTAGGTAATACTCAGTAATCTCATTCCAAAGGGAACTGTTTCACTGCTATAGTACGTGTTGTGCCCTAAAAAAGCTCTCACAGCCTTGGGAACTGGAGCACAAAAGAGAATTCCACATCTCTGAATAAAATTGGCTTCTTCTTCTTCTTCTTCTTCTTCTTCTTCTTCTTCTTCTTCAAACCATAATTCTCCGAATACCTGTAGCTGTTATGTATGAAACTTTATCGCTTTAAGAATGTCCAAATGTAACCTGACAAGGATCACAATGTATCTCAGCTGTTTAATGGAACGCGAGCTAGCTACCTATAGAGGGCAGCTGCAAGCGTTCAGCTCACATGGTACAAATTCCCCCAATTACCGTCAGCCGCGGGAACCTTCCCGCGCAAGGAACATCTGGAGAAGAAGGGCATGACTCAGAATGACGTCACGCAGGTAGCAGCCAGTACGTTACCGTGTAACCCTGTTCAAATGTATTGTTTGTTGTGTTCTAAGGGTTTTACCTTCCACATGGATTACAATGTATCTGAGCCAATGTAACCTTGCCTATAGCAACAATGTAACCTTCAGCTGTATCATATAAACCCTGTAAGAGGACGCGAGCTAATGACCACCAGCTGGCAGTGGCGAGCGTCCAAGCTCTCTTGGTCCGAACTCATCAAAGGCAACAGCGCGGGAAGCTTTCCCGCCACCACCTACACCTGGACAAGAAGGGCGTGACTCGCGATGACGTCACGCAGGCAGTAGCCAATGGGCTACCATGGCACCACGTTCAAATGTATTACTCCTGTATATAAAGAGCTATCGATCCGCCATTACCTCATGTTCCCTCTGTCCACGATGCAATAAACCTGAGTTAACCCAGCCCGAGGCTGTGTCCAGTGTCTTGGTTTTCATACACAAAATTGGCGACGAAGGTGGGATAATGGATCTCCAAGGAGCAGCCAGGGCACAGAGCGGGTTCAACATCACCAAACCGCAAGACTGGGAGCTGTTTGAGATGGACTTCCATGCGGCGCTGGTGGAGCTCAAAGTCAAGGAAGACGATGAGGAGACGAAGAGGGCCATCCTCACCAGAATGCTCGGGATGGACACCAAGCGGACGCTGGTGGGCATAATCACCCCGAAGAAGGTGAGCGAATTTAAGGCGGACGACATCATGAAGCTGCTACGGGAGCGCTTCCGACCCGCGAGGGCGATGTTTCCCGCTCGGAGCGCGTTTTGGAGGCGAGTCCAAGCGCCGGACGAGTCGGTTGAGGCATTCGTGGCCGCCATGAGGGTAGCCGCCGTCCCCTGTAAATGGGGCAATATCCAAGAAATGGCCCTCAGGGACGGCGTGCTGTGCGGCCTGAAAGACAAGGAGGTGCAGCGCAGTTTGATGAACAAGGAGCCGCCACCCACGCTGGCAGAGGTCGTTGAGGCCGCAGAAGCCGCAGAATCCACGAATGCCGGAGTGGACGAGATGCACCAGTGGCGTGAGTGGCGTCCCAGAGCCGGCAAAGCGGAAAAACCGGTGCACGCGACTCGACGGGCCTCAAAATCGTCCTCGGAAGGCAGCGACGGCGAAGAAGTCCAGAAGGTCAGAAAGGGGGGGCGCCGCTGCGATGGCTGCGGAGCGGCCCACGAGCGCGCGAGGTGCCCATTTAGAAAGGCCGAATGTTACACCTGCGGCCGGTGGGGGCACATCGCCAGGGCATGCAGGAAACGGAAGGAGGGCCGGAGGCAGTCATCAGACCGTTCGACCAGGCCGGACCGTCCAGCGAGGCCCAAAGATGGCGTCCAGACCACGAAGAAGCAGGACGGCGTGGGTCGCGTCTCGGACGGCAGCGAGGACGACGCCCCAGTGTTCAGCGTGTCCGCGGGACAGTCCCATTACTTTGTTGAGGTACAAGTACAAGGGGCCCCTATCAGGATGGAAATTGACTCGGGGTCCTCCTATTCTATAATTCCCCAGAGAGAGTTTTTGAAAATCGACCCCCACGTGCGGCCCAAACTTAAAGCATTGAGGTCCACGCTACGTGATGTACAGGGAAACAGCATTCCGGTGTTGGGGGTCGGGAAATTTCAGGTTAAGTTTAGGAGACATTCTGCGGAACTGCCCCTAGTTGTCCTCAAGGGGGGAAGTTGTAGCCTCCTAGGGACACAGTGGTTTCAGCCCTTGGGCCTGTTCATAGGGGGAGTACATTCAGTGGGGGCGGACCCAATACAAGCGGTGTGCGATGCGCACCCCGCCGTCTTTAAAAAAGAACTTGGGAAATTCAACGGACCCCCTGTAGCCTTCGACCTAGACCCGGAGGTCCGCCCGATAAGACTCAAACCGCGCAGGGTGCCGTTCGCACTAAAGGACAAAATAGAGGCGGAACTGGACAAATTGGTGGGCCAGGGGATTCTTATTCCTGTTGATTCCGCGGAGTGGGAAACTCCAATTGTAACAGCTCTGAAGGCTAACAGGGAGGTGCGCATTTGCGCTGATTATAAGTGTACAATTAACAAGGCGATTCGCCCTAATGCATATCCGGTGCCAGTGGTCAGCCACCTTTTGGCCAGGCTAAATGGGGGAAAGTGTTTCGCTAAGCTCGACCTGGCACAAGCCTATCAGCAACTCCCCGTAACTCCCGCCACGGCCGCGGCACAAACGATAGTCACACATAAAGGAGCGTTCCAGGTGTCGCGTTTACAGTTCGGCGTGAACTCGGCACCCGGCCTTTTTCAGTCGCTTGTGGAACGCCTCCTGAAGGGGCTGGAGGGGGTGTTGCCTTATTTTGATGACGTATTGATAACAGGGGGGAGTGAGGCCGAACTAGCAAGGAGATTGGATAAAGTGCTAACTGTGTTCGAGAAAGCGGGGCTGAGACTGAGGAAGGACAAATGTGTTTTTTTCGAGACCGAGGTCGAGTTTTTAGGGTTTCGGATCACACCCGAGGGTATTAAGCCGTCCAAATCCAAAGTAGCAGCCATCAAGAAGGCCCCTCGCCCCACATCCAAAACCGAACTACAGTCATTCCTGGGGCTCCTCAATTTTTACCATACATTCCTCCCGCGGAAAGCCTCCGTGGCCGAACCGCTTCATCGGTTACTTAAAAAGGAGGAGACATGGATGTGGGGTGACGAGCACGAGAGGGCGTTCAACGAACTCAAGCAACTTCTAACATCGGACGCAATCCTTACGCACTTCGACCCCAAACGGCCGGTGGTCTTAGTCTGTGATGCATCACCGGTGGGGGTGGGGGCGGTGCTTTGCCATGTGTTGGATGACGGTCGGGAGGCCCCAGTTGCGTTTTATTCAAGGTCCCTGTCCCAAGCAGAGCGAAATTACGCACAAACCGACAGGGAGGCATTAGCAATAGTAGCGGGGACCAAAAAGTTTCACGATTTTCTGTATGGCCGCCCGTTCAAAATCGTGACGGATCACAAGCCCCTGTTAGGGATTTTCACGGCAGGCAAGCCCACGCCGCAGATACTATCCCCGAGAATGTTGCGATGGGCCATTTTTCTTAACGCATACCAACACGAGTTGGAGTACCGGCCCGGAAAGGAGATCAGCCATGCTGATGCACTTTCGAGATCCCCTTTGCCCTTGTCGGACGACCAAAAAAGCCAGATTAGGGAGAGACCGCCAGGTGTTGCTAATCGAGGTTTTAGACGAACCCCCAATAGTACCAGCCGATATAGCTAGGGCGACAGGCAAGGACAGAACGCTGGAGAAAGTCAGCTCATGGGTGCAGAAAGGGTGGCCAGCATCGTCCCCAAGCAAGGAATTCGACCCATTCTTTCGGAAGAAGCTAGAGTTGTCCCTAGAAAGGGGGTGCCTGTTGTGGGGCCAACGGGTAGTGGTCCCAACACCCATGCGGCCGAGGGTGCTCAAACTGCTGCACGTCAGCCACCCGGGCATCGTTCGCTCCAAAGCGCTGGCCCGCAGCTACTTTTGGTGGCCACAGCTGGACGAGGACATTGAGCACATGGTCGGCACTTGTGAGGCATGCCAGGGGTCCCGACCAGAGGCGGCCCGCCTCCCGCACAGGGAATGGGACACAGCAAGGGGGCCATGGTCCAGAGTGCACGTAGATTTCGCTGGCCCTTTCCGAGGAACCATGTTTCTCCTGGTGGTGGATGCATTCTCAAAGTGGCTGGAGGTCATCCCGGTAAAGAGCACGTCCTCCGCCACTACAATTAGCCAACTACGGAGAGTCTTTTCAACGTTCGGCTTACCCGACACTTTAGTCAGCGATAACGCGAGTTGTTTCACCTCCTCAGAGTTCGGGGCATTCATGGAGGCAAACGCCATTCGGCATGTCACATCCGCGCCGTTTCACCCGGCCACGAATGGCCAAGTGGAACGGTTGGTGCGTACAACAAAGGAGGCGCTCCGGCGCATGGGCCCCGGGGACCTAAATCACCAAGTATGTCAGTTCTTATTAGCGTATAGGGTGACCCCCTTAGCGTCGGGTTACTCGCCGGCGGAGCTATTGATGCGGCGAAAACTGACTACGCTCCTGTCCAGGCTAGACCCCACAAGAATTGAGGATAAGGGGAAAAACGTAGGGTTGGCAGTCTCGAAAGGTTTCGCCGCCGGCGACCCTGTTCATTGCAGGAACTATGCCAGCGCGGGGCCAGCCTGGGTGCCGGGGACAGTTGTAGAACAGACGGGGCCAGTCTCGTACCGGGTCGAAACCCACACCGGTCTCCTCTGGAGGAGGCACGCAGACCAACTGAGGCACCGAGTAAGTGGGCCAGTCAGTGAGGATCAGCAACAAGATTCAGCGTTAGGGCTCTCCCCCAACCGTTTCACCCAAGGGGGAGACAGCAGCGGACAACAGTCCCAAGCAAGGGGGGAAGGAAGAAGCAGCGGCCCCGACTCATATCCTTTTGATAAACCAGTTCGATCAGAGGCCGGGGAAGGGGGAGAGGAGTTCGCAACCGCTGCCCCCGAATGGAATTTAGATTTTGATTTAGCGAGCCGGGGGGGTTTTCAGGAGTGTTCCCCCACCCATCCAAGCGAGAAGAGGGGTTTTTCGTTAGCCCCCAGTGCCCCCGGTTCCTCCCTAAGAAAGAGCACACCTCCCAACAACGCCGCGGAGCCGCGGCAAGTCACTAACGAGTCTCCCTCTCAAATTACAGGACAGGAAACCGGGGGACAAAGAGAAGGTAGCAAACCCGGGGAAAGGCAGCCCGCATCGAGACCCCAGCGTGTTCGAAACAAGCCATCTTGGCTGAGAGATTTTGTCTCCTAGGGGGGGGAGTGTTTAGAAGTATGGGCGCGAGACGTTGTCTCGTCCTAGGGGGGAGGAGTGTTGTGTTCTAAGGGTTTTACCTTCCACATGGATTACAATGTATCTGAGCCAATGTAACCTTGCCTATAGCAACAATGTAACCTTCAGCTGTATCATATAAACCCTGTAAGAGGACGCGAGCTAATGACCACCAGCTGGCAGTGGCGAGCGTCCAAGCTCTCTTGGTCCGAACTCATCAAAGGCAACAGCGCGGGAAGCTTTCCCGCCACCACCTACACCTGGACAAGAAGGGCGTGACTCGCGATGACGTCACGCAGGCAGTAGCCAATGGGCTACCATGGCACCACGTTCAAATGTATTACTCCTGTATATAAAGAGCTATCGATCCGCCATTACCTCATGTTCCCTCTGTCCACGATGCAATAAACCTGAGTTAACCCAGCCCGAGGCTGTGTCCAGTGTCTTGGTTTTCATACACAAAATTGTTGCAGTATAAAAGGAACTGTACCTCCGCCATTACCACATGTTCATCCTGACCATCATGCAATAAAGTTGTGTTTAGCCCTATTGCGGCTCCTTCTTTTGTCTTCCGCGCAAGACACTAAAGTAGCTCAACCAGTTTCTTTGTTTTTTCTCGTTTCTTCTGCCATGGCCTACAAAAAGTACTTTTCCCTATATCTGATACTATTTGAACCCAACAGAAATGTGTCCTCTGTCTTTGGGCTTTTTTTGATTGGAGGAGGGGGAGCATCATTTTTCATTTCTTGTTTCTATTCATAATTCATTTAGTTTGTTTATTAGTAAAGGTAAAGGTTTCCCTTGCTCGAAAGCCAGTCGTATTCGACTCTAGGGTTCAGTGCTCATCTCTGTTTCAAAGCCGAAGAGCCAGCGCTCTCTGCTTCTGCAGACATTTCCGTGGTCATGTGGCAGGCATGACTAGACACCAGAGCGCACAGAGCGCTGTTATTTGTGTTTAATTTTATATTATAAATATTTTTTTAAATATCTTGCAAGTGTGGGAAAATATCCCAGATGGGTGGGATATAAACAACAACTACAATTTCACAGCCCTTCATTTGAAAGGGAGGGACTACTAAAGACCTAGTATAGTTGTGTAATGTTTGTGGTTTTAGTTGCACACATTTGCAGAAAAGTTAATTTACATAGTGTATGTGGGGAAGTAAGCAAAACTCCTGTGAGGGGATAGTTCTACAAGCTATATCTGTACCACTGAAAGCAGACAAGCCTAACGGTGAGGTCTACTTGCAAATGCCAAAACTCAGACATTTGTCTTATGGCATTCAGGCTATACCGATGGGTTTCCCCCTCAGATCCTTCTGAGCATGTGAAGATATTCTAGTGCTAGTAGAAAGTAGACAAACAGGGAATCCAAACTCAATTGAACAGTTTAATATTTCAACTTCTTCGCCGCCCACTCTGGCAAGCCCGACTCAGGGCGGCTTACGTAATTTAAAACCCCATACAATAACAAGCATTTCCTTGTCATTAAGCCCATCAAATAAGCATGTTTAGAAACTTATCTGATGTGTGGGGAATGCATGGCCTTTGACCCATATGTACTCCCACGCACCCACATGTGCCACCCCAAAAATCCCCCTAATTTCCATCACTGTGAAATAGTGGTCTTCTGCATCTGAAGAAGCCATGTTTCTTTCAAAAACACAGGGGAGCCCCCCCCTGCATTTGGTTTACCCATGTGTTATTGGAGTTCCTGATCTGTCAGGGAGTGTGCATCTCATTTTTAAAAAGAAATGCCTCCCTTGGACATAAAATTCTGCTTCCTATCACATTTTATCTCTATAATAGTACAGAAGATGGCATTGTAAAAGTTGGAGGCAACAGATGACAGCAAACAAAGCTGATTAGTGGGTATGAAACATATTTTGTGCAGATAGCACATGCTACTATGACATGTGTCAACTTGGGAATGTTAATATAGTGGTACCCCATATAATGAACGCTTTGTATAACAAAAAAATTCATATAGCGAATTGTTTTGGCGCTATTAGTGATACCCCGCATAATGAAAAACAATTTGTTACATGGGGTATCGCCAATATGATTTGCATAACCATAAAATTCGTATAATGAAGAGCTCCGTGGAATGGAGCTTTTTCGTTATACGGGGTACTACTATATAAGAAATAACTAAAATTTGGGAAGGGTCAAGTACCCTACTCATCTTCCCCCTGTGGGAACCCATGCTTTGGTATAGGCTTTCTTAATGCAATATACTCTATGTCTGGCAGGACATCCCACTATGGTAATGGAGTAGACCATACAGTCAGCAACTCAATGCCAAGTATTGGGTGGTGGTAAATAACCTGACTCACCAAAGGGGCCAATGGCTACAGGCGTATGAGCCCCTTCGGGTGGGGTGATGGCCCCCTCAGTGGAGGAAATGCCACTGGAAACCATCATTTTGGGCCAACGGCAAAATGAGCAAAGGAGGAACCATTTCATTATTCTGATTCGCGCTGGTCATGGAGGCGGAAGAGGCCATGCCAGATGGACTGGCTGTGAAGGCACACCTTGTTAATATCCTCGATGCTGTGGAAGTCCATTGGAGTTCTGGTGTTAAATCCTGCATGTCTCAATTCATACATGCCACAGGAGATGGCTCCGTGATCACTTCATGGCAAAGATCCACCTTAAACAAATCCATGCCAGTGGCACTTTTCCTGAAAATGATTTCCAGGGGAAATGTATACTCGCATATGAGTAGCTGCCGAAAATGACGATACTCCGTTAGTGCCTTATTTGTAGTTCTAACATTGCAAAGAAGCCAGACAGCTGTATAACACAAGACACAGGAGAAGACATGCACATCTGCATGCTCAATTTGCAACTTTTGTTTAGGGGAGACTGGTGGCTTTGCTTTGAGGAACTTTGTAATGGACAATGGTCTATGCTCCCAATCTATGCTACTACTGTATCAGTGTGTTACCAGAAGAAGTGCCAAATTTACCCACCCTCACGATATTTCCTGAAAGAAAGAAAAACAGAACTCTGCTTCTCAGGAAATGTTAGATAAAGGTAAAGGTAAAGGTTTCCCTTGCTCGAAAGCCAGTCGTATCCGACTCTAGGGTGCAGTGCTCATCTCTGTTTCTAAGCCGAAGAGCCAGCGCTGTCTGCTTCTGCAGACGTTTCCGTGGTCATGTGGCAAGCATGACTAGACACCGGAGCACATGGAATGCTGTTACCTTCCCACCGAAGTGGTCCCTATTTATCTACTTGCAATTTCTTGCTTTCGAACTGCTAGGTTGGCAGGAGCTGGGACGAAGACGGGAGCTCATTTCCGTCCTGCAGTTAGATAAAGACGCAAGTCTAAACAGAAATTCTGAATAATTTTCAGTTCCTCAAGACACTTTAAGGCAGAATTGCCCCCTGGGGAAATAACCTTTGCTGTATATGACTTGGATTTCTACACCCAGGTCAGTGTGTGGAACTTCAGGAACTGCTGTCAATAATTCAAATAAGATTCTATTTCTTCCACATTTTTGTGGCAAGAGGGTGGTAGTATTTCTGTGTCTGGTGGGGCAAGAATCTTTACTGGGGAAAGTTTTGCTCTGATCAGTACAGACACAGAGTCTGGGGATCGGTTTTGAGCATATTTTAATATACACTTTTAATCTGCTTGTTCACCGCCCTGTGTAGTCATGGACCAAAGAGGCAGGAAATAAATGTAACAAACACACACAGTTTAATGCACAATTTTAATGGACATTTGTGAACACATGAAGGGGGGCTCTTCAGTTGTGTAATATGCTTGAGATTGGAAAGCAGAAGAGATTTTTTTTTTCTTCTTTCGTGTCCCACTCGGACCCTGGACTATCAAAATGAAGGTGCTTTCTTGGCTTTGTCGTTGGCCAAACTCAAGTCCTTATAGGTGCACGTTTCTGGCAGTAATTGGCAGACCAGTAAATGAGCCTGATTATGTATCTCTCCTGTTTCACCAGCAGCCCCCACTTGAACATGTTGGTCTTGCTTTTAGGGACTCCAACCCTCAGCCTATTTATTTATTTATTTATTCATTGTTAAATTTTTATAATTCAGGGGTACACAGAAAGAGTCCATACCCGTCAAGCGCAGCTCTGGAAAATATAGGAAATTACTGTGCATGCCCAGTTGCGCATGCTCAGTAACCTGTTTGTGCATGTGCAGAACCCATTTGTGCATGCGCAGAACCCCTTTGCGATGGACACGCATGCTCAGTAACGCCTTTCCCTGCCGTTCAAAATACAGGACGGTGGTGGGAAAGGGGAGGAACGAGCACTAAAATATGGGAAATCCCGGCCAATACAAGATACTTGACAGGTATGAGAGTCTCCTTGAAGATTGTGAATACAATTGGGCATACCCTGGGCAGTAACCTTGCCGGCTAATCTTTCTAACACTAAATCAAACCAAAGGAACTGAAGAAGAGAAACATGCTTTGCTTTCTGTCTCAGGACCAAAGAGTTATACCCTCACCCTCTTAGTGAAGACCAAGACCATTGTTGGAAGAGATCAGCCTGACACCATCCTTAAGCCAGAGAGAACACAAGCACAGCTTGCTTCCTCTCCCTTCCTCCATAAGGTGGATTTCAAGTAGCACTTTTATTTCAACATCCCCGAGATTAGATGTAAAAACCAAATAGCCCTGATGATTCATTCCCTGGTTTTCTTATGCTAGAACCAGAATTGCAGATTATCAAAATTAATGACTATCTGAAGCAGGTCTGAAGCTTTCAGGATAGTCTCTCCCCCCCCCCCCCCCCCACTTCACTTTGGAGAACAGCCACCTCACTTTGGAGGTCATCTGACTACTTGGTTGCTTCAGTTTGATGTTTGGCTTCACCTGAAGTAGGATGACACCTGTCTATAACATGAACATGATTGGAAGTAGGATGACACCTGTCTATAACATGAACATGATTGGAAGTAGGATGACACCTGTCTATAACATGAACATGATTGATAGCCTTCCTCATTATGAAACATATGCTTAGATGTTTGATGCCATGCCATTACAGCAAGGGGTTCCCAACCTTTTCAAGCCGGGAGCCGGGTCATGTTCTCTCAGTCATCTTTGAGGGCCGGACGTCCATTTTGCCCTGGCTGCACAATGGGCATGGCCATTTTGTCCCAACAGCTTCAAAGGGGGTGGCCATTTTGTTTCTTGAATGCCCTTGAAGGTGGGCCACATGAAATAGCAAAGGAGGCCAGATCTGGCTCATGGGCCTTAGGTTGGGAATCCCTGCATTACAGCGCACTATACAAAACATGACCAGATTATGATGGCAACTGGTTACTGATTTTCACAGTTATGCAACACCAGTCCCATGAAATGGTAGAGAAGAATTGTGCAAGGTTCAAATGTTGATCCTAGCTCTTTAATCGATTTTGAAGCATTGAGATGAACATGAGGTGGGTGTGTTTTGTTCTACGGGCCAGTGGCTGTTTGCATTCATGGTTTATGCTTTGTTTTGTTTTTGTTAATTAGAAAGCAGTTACAGTATTTTATTTGCAGTCAACAAAAAGGGAAACGTCTTGGCAAGAACCCAATAATGTACAGTAACGCCTTTGTTAATTTCATTGTTGCAACTTACACAATTTCATTGAGGCACACAGATACAATATTGCCAGTAGGATTCTGGCCTCTAACTTTTAAAATCTATTTATAATTATAACTGATTGCTTTACAGGTCTCAAACTAATTATTTCATTAATTCTGTGTATATCATTAGATGACCCCAATTTACTATTATTTGAGGAATACTGAAAGCACTTATTAAAGTTGATGCTTAAAAATTGATGATCTGTCAACTGATGATGATGATCCAGCATGTGTCTGCATGCCTAATTTCAAAGCATCACCTTTAATTAGTGTTCTCAGCATTCCCCAAATAACAGCAAACTGGGGTAGCAGTTTCTTTCAAATATATTTCCAAACTCTGACATGTGTATTTAAATCCTCATAAATCACAATCTCCCTCCATTTCTGTAGCATGTATAGTCAGGGCAGGTTCAAGATGAAAGTAACTAGGGAAGTGATGGCAAACCTTTTAGAGACTGAATGACCAAACTCAACAGGCTGCCATCCACGTCACAGAGGGACAGGACAAATTCTGTGCTGGGGGAAAGGAGGAAGTACTCCCATTGGGCTGCTAGGCAGAGGGGCAGGGTGAACTGTGTGCTGGGGTGACGACATGCGTGCCCACAGAGACGGCTCTGAGTGCCCCCTCTGGCACGTGTGCCATAGGTTCGCCACCACTGTATTAGGGTAACTCATGGGCAGAATAACATTGCAAGATCAACCCAATCCCACTCCATAGATTCCATGGATAAAAAACATCATGGTAACATCCATGTAGTCCTTAAAGTATGAATCCTTGCATAGGGGGCAAGCTGCACAGTGAAGGGGGAATAACAACTTCTGGAAATGGGCCCTGGGGGAATATATGTAAATGGCCCCAAACGCCAGATAAAACTTCACTATCCCAATAATAGTTATATGCCATCAAATCAGAACTGACTTATAGTGACCCTAAAAGTGCTTTCAAGGTCAGTGAGATGTTTAAGGAGAGGCTTCCACATCCCCAAGGATGAGTGGGGAATTGAACCCAGGTTTCCAGAGTCTTAGACTGTCATTCTCTCCACTAGACCACACCGGATGCCAGATAATGCACCAAACCAAGGCCAGAAAAGGAACAATTTTTGAGTGGGCCATTGGGTACCAAAATGTACAAAGAGGCCATAGTCCTTGCTGGAAATATTGCACGGTTCACGTCCAATTTGACTTTATCTTCACCAGACATGACAGAAAGGGGTCGTCTTCCAGCCTCTATATTTTTGATAAGCATAAATCAGCCATGCGACCCATGAATACAATCAAAAAATGCAGGAGGAAGGTGATGCCTTTTATGGGGTTATTTTGAGAATATTACTAGTGGAAGTTGTCCAATTTGTAGTCCTACTGTGTTAGTGTTCAAAGTCCCTGAAGAATTCCTTGATGTGGCTGTTTATGGCATCTTTGTCTGTTCATTAAGCAGAAATTAGCCATGTGACCCATGAAGACAATCAAAAAATGCAGCAGGAAAGTGATGCCTTATATGGGGTCACTTAAAAATTAGACGTTGTTGCAAGCTTTCGTTATTCAAATATTACTTCATCAGGCAAAATAGACTATTGTGGCCTGCTGTATAGGCCAAGTACACTTGCTTAGGTATACCTCCACTAGGTAATATTCTCAATTTATTCTAATCGGGACTGATTTGGACTAATTTGACATGCCTAATGGGTGAAATAAATGTGTTGCAAAATTCTGAGGGGGACTGGGTTTGAATTCCTCCTTCCCAGGCCATAAAGAAAGTTTTCCAGCTCCAAAGACTAAGAGCCATTTGGGAGGGGGATAGGCAAACACAGACTTTTCTGTTTACAGAAGGATATAATCTACTGTTTCTGTCCCCACAGAACACCTAAGCAATTGTACCTGGCCTATACAGCAGGCCTATACAGCAGGCTAAGATGCTGACTGGGAGGCGGAAGGTCAGCAGTTCGATTCCTGAGTACTGCAGGACGGAATGAGCTCCAGTCTTTGTCCCAGCTCCTGCCAACCTAGCAGTTCGAAAGCAAGAAATTGCAAGTAGATAAACAGGGACCACTTCGGTGGGAAGGTAACAGCACTCCATGCACTCTAGTGACTAGTCATGCCTGCCACATGACCATGGGAATGTCTGCAGCAGCAGACAGCGCTGGCTCTTCGGCTTTGAAACAGAGATGAGCACTGCACCCTAGAGTCAGATACAACTGCCTTTCGAGCAAGGGAAACCTTTACCTTTACCTTTACACAGTAGGCCATGATAGTTTCTTTTGCCTGATGAAGTAATCTTTCAATTACAAAAGCTTGCAACAATGTCTAATTTTTAAGTGACCCCATAAAAGGGATCACTTTCTTCCTCCTGCATTTTTTGATTATATTTTTGATGAAGGTTATGGCACACTCCCAGCTCATGGTGTGGGCTTTTGGTACATTCTGCTCCAGAGATGCTGGGACAAGTGAAATAAGCCTAGTGAATCATAGACCCACATCAGCAGTAACATGCAGCTAGAGGAAGCCCATTGATGAGTATTTGTTGAACCATCTTGTGCATAAATGCTGTTGATTCTATGGGTCCACTCTTGTCATGATTTAGATTTCAGCATGAAGACCTAAAACTTGGTCATTCTTCAACATCATTGGGACACACTTTGTTACCTGTCTTCTTGCTTGGAAACCCAAGGTTACATATAAACTCTCAGAGACATCCATAGCCATTGGAGTTGTTATTCCACCTTCACTGTGCTGCTTGCCCCCTATGCAAGGATTCATACTTTAAGGACTACATGGATGTTACCATGATGTTTTTATCCATGGAATCTATGGAATGGGATTGGGTTGATCTTGCAATGTTATTCTGCCCATGAGTTACCCTAGTACAGTGGTGGCGAACCTATGACACATGTGCCAGAGGGGGCACTCAGAGCTGTCTCTGTGGGCACGCATGTCACCCCAGCACACAGTGCAAATCTAAGTGGGGCACAGGTCAAGCAATGTGGGGCACGGCTGGGACATCTTCTCCTTGCCTTTGCTGCCTAAGGGGAACCATTTCACTCCTCCTCATGCTAACAGTCCCATTTCTAGGTGTGACCATTTGGGAGAAGTAGAAAAAAAAAAGAAACAGGTAGTAAGCAGAGTTTCTCTGAAATTCATATTCTTCTGCAGTAGACTTGAAGATTCACAGATAATAATCTTGGCGACAAGAACAGAATGAAAGGCTTGCTTTATTTGTATGCAAACACAGGCAATTCCCAAAGGCAGAGAGCCTGTCTTCCAATGTGTTATAGTCATTTCCTGTAGAAATAATAGAAAGTAGTAAGGAGGAAGTTGGGACAAATCTAAAATTTGCTTAGCTGGAAGAGAAAAGAGCTGAACTGTCTACAAACAATAAAACCCAAATGAAATATAATAGCAAAGTGAGTCTCTACCTGATGTACAAAAAGCCATTCTCTGCATCACCCCTCCAACTCAGCTCATGCAAAACAGCACCCAGTTACTTATTAATGAAGTCTATCTAATGGAAGTGTATTTGCATAAGTGACGCAAAATGATACTTTCTGCTCATATTTTCTAAAAAGTCACAGCTGAACACCCTTATGCATTAGTAAAAAGAAAACCAAGCATGTCTTGGGGTGGCATTTTAAAGGCTAGCAAATTTATCACAACATAAGCTTTCATGGACACTCTCAACGTGTTTCATTAGTGTCACTAAAACTTATGCAGTGATGAATGTAAGAGGATTTTCTTATTGTTCGGCAGCAATACAATAAAAAGACGGCAACTCCTCTGACAATTATAAATTGGTGGTATTTTCATCCAGCTTCCCCCTTCAACCTGTCCTCAGAATGTGGGATAGAACAGGATTTTTCTCTTTCCAATGCCGTCTAAGAACATAAGAACAGCCTTGCTGGAACATGCCACAGCCCATCCGGTCCAGCATTCTGTCTCACATAGTGGCTCACCATTTGCTTCTGGGTATTCCCAAGCAGATGCCTTCACCTGCTTAGGATTCTCTGGAAATGGCATTGAGAGATATCCTGCCCATCCCTCCAACCCGGAGGTTGTCCTTAGGTATCCATAACTATAGCCATGGATACCCTTGTCCTCCATTAACTTGTCCAATCCTTTCTTAAAGCTGTCAAGACTGACAGCTGTCACCACTTCTTCTGGCAGGGAGTTCCATAGACCAGTGATCCTCTGAGTGAAAAAGTACTTTCTCTTATTTGTTTGAGAACTAGTACCCAAGTTATCTCTACAAAACCATGTGAGATTACCCAGGTAGAAGAACATTGACTGGTCCAAACCATGAGGAGGGTGGGGGGGAGCTTATGGACCAGGGCAGAGATCTCTGGAGAAGTGTCATTTCTCGCTCCAATTGCACATTACCATCAGTCCAAAGTCAATAAAGTGAACATCAGACCTCATCCGCCCAATTGTGTAATCTTTGATCATTCAGGAATTGCTCTTGGTCACTCTGGATTTTTTGTTTGTTTTGGGGTTGTTTATTTTGGAGGTCACAAATCTGAATACATAATCCCTGTGTTGCTGAACAATGGCAAAAAAGTATTAGTTTGGACAGCTGGGGCTTTAAAAAAGAAATGCATATCACCAAAAATGCATGTGTGGGAGAGAAAGGGTTTTTATTCTACATATGCATATGGGCTCTTCACCTTGCAGCAAAGAGCAAATAAGAGTGAAAAGCCAAAGGACTTTTTATAAAGAAGGCTGAGACAGACACCAGACATCCCAATACACAAAATTCACAATAGATCAGAACTGGTTGGACCAGGTTCTCTTATTTTGTACCAAGTTCTTTTGCATACCAAACCAATTCCTTTACCTGCTTCCTGGCACATACACAGGGGCAAGACCAGGGACATTATACCCTTGGTTCACTTAAGCTTAAAAATGGCTTTTCTTCGGCCACACCTGTATTTGCATCCACATGCGAGAGAATATTTGTGGCTGGAATGTATTGGTATGCACTGGGTAATCCTCTTATCACCTGTTCACACACATCTGGAGTTGTTTAGTGCTCCTTCTTTCTCCATCCTTATTCCACCCACCCACCTCTTCTCTCCCCAGTCCCCATTCTCAAACCTTCATGTTTTAACCCCGTGGTTCTCAACATGGGGCACAACAAGCCCCACATGGTGGGCAATGTGATTTTAAGGGGGGCAATTCGAGATCACTGCAGATGGAGATTGTAGCCATGAAATAAAAAAGCAACTGATTCTTGGGAGGCAAGCTACAGCATGAGAAACCTGGGGAACATAGTCAAAAGTAGAGGCATCACCTTGCATAGTCAAGGCAATGGTATTCCCAGTGGTAATGTACGGTTGTGAGAGCTGGACCATAAGGAAAGCTGAGTGCAGAAAAATAGGTGCCTTTGTAATGTGGTGTTGGAGGAGAGTTTTGAGAGTACTCTGGACAGCGAGGAGAACAAATAGGTCGATCTTAGAAGAAATCAACCCTGACCTCTCCTTAGAAGGTCAAATAGTAAAGATGAAGCTGAAGTACTTTGGACATCAAATGAGAAGAGAGGATTCACTTGAGAAAGCCTTGATGCTGGGAAAGGTGGAAGGCAAAAGAAGAAGGGGCGGCCAAAAATGAGATGGCTGGATGGTATTGTTGACGCAATGGGAACAGAGCTGGGCGGGTTGAGGAGGATGGTTGAGGATAAGGGTGCCTGGTGGGCAATGGTCCATGGAGTCACAAAGGGTGTGAAGTGTCTGTGCGACTGAACAACAATAACAACATTCAAGAATGAGTTATTAACAGTGAATGGCCATTTAGGCTTTCTCCATATGAATAGGAGTTCACTTTTTGAAAAATAAGAATTATATGTCACGGCCAGGGCGAGGAGGATCAGGATTTTAGAGATGCTTAGGTGGGACATGGCCAAATAAAAAGTTGGGAACCACTGTTCTAACCTATCATTTCTCCCACTGCATTAGTTTGGAAGGGACTCTCCGCAGGAAGAAACAGTTGATATGCCAAAATGATGATACAGGACCAACACTGGAGATGTGGAGACTGACCAGATAAAACACACAAGGCAACGTCATGAAATGATACCCCATTCCCATAAATGATGCTACAGTGCATTAGTACAATTCCCATTAGCAGATTTGCATTCTGTAGCAAATTGGAGCAAAGAGGAACAAAAACCACTGCAGTTCTGCAATGTTTTGAAGTGTCAGCTAGATTAGCCAAAACAACTTGAGCCATTTCCTTAAGCAGAACCATAGAAATAGATGTCATGTTACCTGAAAACTCTCAAAGAAGCTATCAGTTGATAAGTTTCTTTAAACATAAATGAAACAGCCAGAGAGATTGTGAAGGAAAAAGAGATTTTATCAACAAATTCAATAATAACATAAACATATGCATATGTGGTGCTTGGTTCCATATAGATCCAAGAACCCCAATTAACAATTCAATCAGACTTATATACTTTTTGACAAACTACACACACGTTTTCTTAGCCCAAGTGAGGCTGAAGGGTGGAAGGTGTTTCCTATTTTATCTTGGCATTACATACTTTTCAAAATGTTCAGAAATGCACAGTCACACAAGCCCGCTCCACTTAGATCAATGACTCAGGACTTTTTGTGTAACTGTCGTCTCATAAAAATGGCTTTCTCCAGACCACACTATAAATTAGCACAAATAAATATTACAATTACTGTACAAACTTCATTAACTGCATGCTTATTTTGATAAGGGGAAAGGGTTTAATGATTAAAATGAGCTAATTTTGGGGCTCAAAACCAAATAAAGCTTCTTAGTATTTCAGATACCACAACACCTCTTATAGTTTTGTTAGGCAGTTGGCCAACTAAGTAAGCTCACATGAAAATACAGGAGTTAGACTTTAAGGTGCCACAACATTTATTTATTTTTGCTGTTCTGTTTTGTTTACTCTCAGATATGCTTGCACATACTAAAACGGCTACCACTTCAAGCATTTAAAGCATGGATTCTCAACCTGCAACCCGGGGGCCAGATGCGGCCCAAGGCACCATTTCATGTGGCCCCCCACTGCCTCCACCACACCAGGAAGTGCCATGTGGATGTGGTGGAGGAAGGGCAAAATGGCATCCAACCTCTGAAGCTGTCTGAGGGAGCTTGACTCAGCCCCCAGCTTTAAAAGGTTGAGAACTCCTGGTTTAAAATATAGCAGCTAGCAAAAATAAGCCATGTGACCCATCCTTAAAATCAGACAAATGCAGAATAGAAGTGATAACTTTTATATCTTTGTATACTCCTTTGTATACTCCTGCCAACCTAGCAGTTCGAAAGCAAGAAATTGCAAGTAGATAAATAGGGACCACTTTGTTGGGAAGGTAACAGCGCTCTGTGCGCTCCGGTGTCTAGTCATGCCTGCCGCATGACCATGGAAACGTCTGCAGAAGCAGACAGCACTGGCTCTTCGGCTTGGAAACAGAGATGAGCACTGGACCCTAGAGTCGGACTCGGATACGACTGGCTTTCGAGCAAGGGAAACCTTTATACCTATGAAAGGTATCATCTCCGTTCTGCATTTGTCTGATTTTAAAATACATGTATAGCAGTTACTCTTTAAGGGACTACAACAGTGTTTCTCTTTATTTTCTATTTGTTTTGTTTTATTTCCTGTCTGAGATTTTTGTGCGTGTGTGTAGCTTTTAATCTGTTTTTGCAAAGTTTTGTTTAACATTTTTAATATGTTTATTTATTTATTAAATACAGAACAATTCATTGCTTTTTGCTCGCTTTTCTAATAATGTAAGCCGCCTTGGGGTCCTTGTATGAAGAAAGGCGGGGTACATTTTCACATAAATAAACAACAGCCCCGGCACACAAACCAAGGCAAACTGTTGCCATAACAACTGATAAATACGCTGCGGAAAAAAGCAAAAGCCAGTGCTGTCCTGGGATTGGGTATTAGAGTGTGTCTTTCATAACAAGTGACCAATCGCTTTCCCCGATAGAATGGAGAAGGCGTGGAGGTTGTATATCCAATGATGTACCAAGGAGGCGTTGCTAGTTTCCATGGTATTTTGCGGCCCTTCCTCTGGGCTTTATAACAGTTCCAAAATGTGTGTTTCAACCAATTGTGAAATGCGTAGGCGAGAAATACAAAGCCTCCGGCCAATAAAAATTAACGAGAGGTGGGCTCTAGTGCAGCCACACCCGCAAAGTCTTTAGTCAGGATCATGAAATTCTAGTCCAATAGCTAACAAGAGTTAGGGTGATTGACAGGAACGTTAATAAACTAGAAGAGCCGGAAAACTGGGGCTTGTGAGAAACAAACCAATAGGGTCTAGGGTGAGTAGTGAGCGACGTCTTGGTGAACCAATAGGATAAGAACCGCCCCTGCAAGGCTTCTGAGGACCCTCCCCGCGCGCGCGCGCACTAGTGACCCTTCTCAGCACCGAAGCCGGGAGGTAAGATGGCGGCCGCCGACGGAGATGACTCTCTTTATCCTATTGCTGTGCTGATCGATGAGCTGCGGAACGAGGACGTTCAGGTGAGGGTCGCGACGGTGGGAGCCTCACCGGGACCTGGAGTAAGCGGTGCGAGGGTTATTTGGGCCGTCGAGGCCCCAGAAGAAAGACCCCGGCACAGCAACCAATAGGCAGCCGCCTTACATCTGAGCTATACGGGCGCAAAGGATGAAAGGTGGAAGCGGATTGGTTGAAAGGCTTCTCGTTGGGGGGTGGTGGAATTGAACAGGAGGGTGTTGGCTAATGAAAGGGACCCTTTTATCCGCTGACCCTTTTCCTGCGGCGATGAGAGGAGGCATGTGATTGGCTGAGTGACCTATTTCTCTGTCATTGGGGAAGGGGAAGCCCAATATACATTGTTTTAATCTATATTTGGCATAAATGTTATATTTCGCCCATTCATTAGACCAGGTTTGCCCAAACGTTTTGGGCCGGTCATGTGGTTCAGGGGGCTGGTCACTACGGCCCACGGGCTGGATCCGGCCCCCGACGGCAATTCATCCGACCTGAGAAGCCCTCGTTGCTCCCGGAAGCGGAAGTAAAACGTGCCCATATGCATTAGACTGCTGACCTCCTACCTTCCAGTCAACGCCTTAGCCATTTAAGCCACTGCATTTCCTATTTATCTACTTGCAATTTCTTGCTTTCGAACTGCTAGGTTGGCAGGAGCTGGGACAGAGACGGGCACTCAAACCTTCATGCAGTACCCAGGTCTCGAACTGCCGACTTGCTGGCCTTTCGGCTAACAAGGCGAGCTTCTCAACCATTGAGCCACCACAGCCTCTAGAATGGGATGAGACCTTGTACATTAGTAGTGAAAGCTTAGTGGTGCAGTAGTAATTAAGCCTTTGGATTTCAAATGGCTAGATATATGAGATTTGGTGTTGGTTGGCCAGGAGGAACAGTAGACCACATCCTAGGTTCAGTTAGCCCAGCTGTAAGGTAAAGGTTTCCCTTGCTCGAAAGCCAGTCGTATCCGACTCTAGGGTGTAGTGCTCATCTCTGTTTCTAAGCCGAAGAGCCAGCGCTCTCTGCTTCTGCAGATGTTTCCGTGGTCATGTGGCAGGCATGACTAGACACCGGAACGCACTGTTACCTTCCCACCGAAAATCAAAAAGTACCCAAACAACCATGTGAAATCTTCAAAACTAATAACTGCTATTCATCATAAGTTTTCCTGCACTGATGCTGGCTTTCTTTGTCAAGTATAGTAGGTTTATGTTAAGTAACATCTGTTAGTTTTGAAGCTGTCATAAGACTTTGTTGTTGGTTTTTGGTTGTTGTTTTTTTGCTACAGCAACAGACAAAATGGGTATATAGTGCTGCACATTATCAAAGCACCATGCAATGGGTCTTTACTAAGAATAGTTTATTTATTATTATTATTATTATTATTATTATTATTATTATTATTATTATTATTATTATTATTATTATTATTATTATTATTATTATTATTATTATTATTATTATTATTATTGGATTTCTATACTGCTTTCCTTCCCCTAGGGGAACTCAAAGCGGTTTACAAGTAATACAAAGCAACATAAATGATACAATATAAATAATACAAAGCAATATAAATGACATAAAGCATTTACAAATCACATTTCAAAAATAACAATGTTAGAGATTACAAGATCCAAAATACAATGTACAATATACTAAGTAAATTAACAATATCTACAAAAAACATAATATAATCATTTCAATGAGTCCTGATGGAGCAAAAGCTTAACATCCTCAACTGACCTCCCGGGGCGGAGCGGCGAAGGGGGAGACTACAGCAAGGTCATCAGGACGCATCCCGCCGCAGCTGTCTCTGCCTCCGAACCTGTCCCGGGGCGGGGAGGCGAAGCCGGTCTGGCGATGGCGGCGGGTGCGCTCCTAAGAGTCCTCTGGGCACGTCCCGCCGCAGCTGTCTCTGCCTCCATACCTGTCCTGGGGCGAAGCCGGTCTGGCGGTGACGGCGGTGGCGCTCTTTCACTTAAAGTAAGGCAGGATGGCAAATGGAGGAAATTTTAGAGATGAAACAAATTTATACTCTCTCAACATACCTGCTTTGGATTCTAGTTGAATTCAAAATTCACAGAGTAGCTGTCATCACACTGTAACCAAGAAGAAATCTGTATAGCTATCTTTTATCTCATCTTCCTTGCTCCTTTGTCTCCTTCCATGTAATCAATCCCACTGTGGATTGTAGTTTGTATATTCCTTTGGGGCAAAGTCTTGCCTCTTGGCTCATGAATATGCAAAGTTTCTTCCACAGCATGAGACAAACATAAGTGGGGGGGAAAGAGTACAGGACTATTTTTCTAGCATAGGTAAAGGTCTCCCTTGCTCAAAAGCCAGTTGTATCCAACTCTAGGGTTCAGTGTTCATGTCAGTTTATAGCCAAAGAGCCAGCACTGTCTGCATCTGCAGACGTTTCCATGGACACGTGGCAGGCATGACTAGACACCAGATTGCACAGAACATTGCTTTGTATATGTTTGCATATATAGCAGGTATTAAATCCTGACTGCTTAAACCTCACATTGTATTTATAAGGTTGAGACTTAGCCAAGATTCCCCAAATTGAGCCTATTGATCAGGGGTGCCCAAACCTTTCGAGCCGTGGGGCGGTCCACTGGAAGTGGAAGTAAAACATGCCTTTGCAATCTGTTTGCAACAGGATGAGATAGATTTTAAGCTGCCATTTTCTCTGCTTAAACCAGGGGCGCCGCCCTCGTCGCTCCCGGAAGCAAAACGCACCTGCGGCACGGGCCGGATGAAATGGTGTCGGGGGCTGGATCAGGCCCATGGGCTGTAGTTTAGGTACTGATTTTGGGTGTATGATCTCATTCACCTAACAAGACCGAGCATTATATTTGAAGTTAGGGAGCCCTAGTAGAAGTCCTTTGGAAAGTGACTTTAATAAGCAGGTGTATTTGAGATATTGCCATAATTCCAGCTCTTTAATGAGCAAATTACCAGTCTGCCACACAGTCTCCAAAGGGCAATCTTATGTATATTTCAATGCTATAGTGCAAACTGAAATTCCTATAGTGTGATTAAACACACACACCCTATTTTTCTTCTTCTTTCATGTTTGGTGTCCCTGATTTATTCACTAGTGAATGCCATGGATGCCCCTTGGGCCTTAACTGAAAAAGCTAGATTAATCCATTTTATGGGCATAACAGTGAAGGAACAGGGCTGGGCAAAATGTGATTTTTCCAGACATTTTTGAACTGCACCTCCCATTAGCCCCAGCCAATGTACCAGGCGATAAGGGTGAGCATTATAGCCCAACAATGTCCAGAGGCCACACAGTTTGCCCACTCCTAGTATGAAGAAGTGCAGCCCCATCTAAAGCATGATAAACAATTGACATCATCCTGAGCAGGCACATCTTGACATCAGTACAGTACTTGAGTCAGGATTGAGTTTCAGTTTAAATAGTTGTTACTTTCATATTGAGCAAAACGGCCTTTTCTGCAGTGATAAACTCTAGGCAGGAATGGAAAAAAGCCTTTGTTGCCGTAGTTATTTTGCTTTGTATCTGTCAAAAGCTTACTTAACTGAGACTATATTGAGAAGGGGAGGAGATTGGAACTGGCTCTACAGGTCAATTCAGTGTCAAACCAGGGGTGTGTGGTGTGTTTGCTCTCTGTTGTATGTGTGCATTCAAGTCAATTTTGACTTATGACAGCCCTTTTCAGGTTGTCTAGTTAGGCAACACACAGAATTGGTTTATCATTCCCTTCTGGTAACCTGGTACTCTGCAGCTTGTCCAAGGTCGCATAGGCTAGAGCAGGGGTGGCAAACCTATGACATGTGTGCCAGAGGGGCACTCAGAGTCCTCTCTGTGGGCACACGCACCATCGCCCCAGCACAGAGCTCACTACCCAGCAGCCCAATGGGTGCACTTCCTAACCTCAGCACAGAGTTCGCCCCACCCCTCTGCAGTGCGGACAACAGCCTGTTGAGTTTGGACATTCAGTCTCTAAAAGGTTCGCCATCACTGGACTAGATCTTCTGTTAGGAGGTACAATGCACTCATGTTGAGGCGCACCTGCCATGTGTCCATGGAAACATCGGCAGATGCAGACAGTGCTGGCTCTTTGGCTATAAACAGAGATGAGCACTGAACCTTAGAGTCGAATACGACTGGCAACTTTTACAGCAGGGAATCAAATTTCTAACCTTTGGCTGCAGCGAGATACCTAAACCACTGAGCTATCTAGTCAGGTATTGTGTGTTCCAGCATAGTTATATCTCAACCAGAGTTTAGAAATGGTTCTCTTTTGAGGAGCACTGGTGTCACAGTGGTTAAACTTCTGTACTGCAACCAAAAGGTTGTGAGGTTGATCCTTACCAGGGATCAAGGTTGACTCTCTTCCATCCTTCTGAGGTTGGTAAAATGAGTACCCAGCATGTTGGGGCAAAAATGCTAATTAACTTGTGAACTGCCCAGAGAGTGCACTAAGCGCTATATGGGATGGTATATAAGTTTGATTGCTTTTGGACTGCATCTGCCAGCTATGTAATTAGCATTATGATGAGAGTTATTCAAGGACTAGAGTCAACCCCATTTGGAATCAAGGGTGATCAGTCACCTTCCGCCACATCTCTTATCTGTTTTTCTCACTTTTGTCTGCAGCTTCGTCTGAACAGCATCAAGAAACTGTCCACCATAGCCCTGGCCTTAGGTGTTGAGAGGACGCGCAGTGAGCTCTTGCCTTTTCTCACAGGTAATGGGAAGATCTTGCTCTCTAGCAGTGCCTGACTAAGAGGACATATAGACAACTGAGTCTGAATACTGAAGTTCTTGTGTGTTGTGTCTACATGTCTGTGCCAAGACTTTCTTAGCAGCTTCTTTATCAGAACGGCATTTTGTATGCTCAGCAGCTCTTCGGAGACCTACAGAGTGCTACATCGTTCTTTATGTAGTGTTGATTGATAGAATGGTGCCAAAGAAAGATTTAGGATTTTCCTTTTGACTAGCTCCTTGCAACTCAAGGTTGTTTGGTTGCCAAAAGGTTCAACTTTGTAAAATTAATTAATGGCACTCCCCACTGCTTTCCAAAGCTTCAGTACTTTGGCTGCCTTCAGAACAAGGAATTGCTGATTAAAACCTACCAAAGCCTGAGACATATGGCACCCTCAAGATTAACAGATTTATTGCAGCATACATTTGTCAACTAAATTATCTCTGATGAAACACTTATCAGATTTCCCCCTCTAATATATTTCATGTTTTAGATTTCAGCGCCTTATTTTATGCTGACCAAATGATGATGGTGTAAATCTCTGTTGCAGTGCCCATGCTAAAAAGGGACTGCAGTGTCTCAGTGGTTAAGAAGCTCACCTTGTTAGCTGGAAGGCTGGCAAGTTGGCAGTTTGAGACCCGGGTACTGCATGACAGTTTAAGCACCCATCTCTGCTGGTTTGAGCTCCTCTGTCTCTGAACCTAGCAATTCAAAAGCAAGAAAGTGCAAGTAGATAAATAGGGACCACTTCGGTAGGAAAAGATCTTGGGGACATGAAAGGAGCCTCATTCAGGCATCCACTGAGCGGAGTTTCTCCAGCAAAAATCCTTTCAACCCAGAATAATTTCTGACACAAAATTATTATTAAAGTGCCCATGCTCTGGAAAGTTCAGTCATGGAAGTAGGCTGCTTCTTATTTCCAGTGCAGTAAATGAGATTTCTGGGAAGTAAGAAAAGCAGTAGCATCAGTTACTAAAAACACAGTGAAACAGAAGAACAAAACTGGCTTAACATGTCTCTAGAAAGGAGAAAGTGTTGGAATGATTCATGAATGCCGCTATTGAGCATTCCAGAGCACTGCTATTGTAACAAAAGAGTCCTTATTAGAGGGTCTATTTTAAGCAACTCTCCTTTCTGAAATATTCATTGTTAGTGGTTGGTTGAGAAGAAAAAATACAGTTGCTGAGACAATGAGGAATCGGGATGCGTACAGAATAAAAGTCTTACTCCTTAATGTTCAGGCATTTCGGTCATGCTTTCTTGTTCATGCTTGTAGCACACTGTGCATGAATATCCTGGCTTTTATTTGCAACCAGAACTGTTAGAACTTTGCTTTCAAAAATAAATAGAATTAATGGAAACTCTAGGCCATTAGCTCTGTGAAATTCTTTGTGCAGGATATTAATTTAAGCTCATGAAAGGAAGGTTATCTCTTGTTAATTGAACATGTTGCCAGAATTTGCTGACAGTAGGGCTTCCTGGTGCATTTACACACAGTAGCAAAAGTAACTGTGGTTTTGCTTGGGACTGTTTATGCGCAGAGTGTCCTTGTTTCCTGCCCTGAAGCAACATGTGAATTAGCCTTCAGTTCCTCACCTCATTTTAACTTGCTGGTTCTCATGTTCCATTGCCCAGCTAGTTTTAGCCACTGCCAGTTTGTTTGTTTGTAATTGCTTGGCTAAATTGTTTTGTTTTCTGGTTTATTTCCCCCTATGTAGATACTATTTATGATGAAGATGAAGTTCTGCTTGCTTTGGCAGAACAGTTGGGAACATTTACAGCTCTGGTTGGAGGCCCTGAATATGTTCACTGTTTGCTGGTGAGTTATACTATCATTTTAGCAAAAGTGTTGACAATACGGAAGTTGCAATCTAGCAAAGTAGAAAAGATCTTCAGAAATGACCAACTTAGGTTAGCTTTTGTCCTTAGCTACCTCAGTAAGAACGTGTCACATAAATAGATGTACGAAACAATCATCTATACTTGGTACCGTTTGTCTGTTTATTCTACACAGCTTTCAATAGGCATTTTTGGATGCTTTGATTGGCCCCATACATCACTCCAGTGACTTGGCACGTGTCTTCCTCGAGTTACAAACACAGTTCTCACAACTGCATCACTTGCTTTTACAAATCATCTTCTTACTTAACCTTCCCAAAAACAGCAGGCTTGTCAGTAATTCTGCAGAGGTCAAAAACTGTGATGAACATTATTAGATTATTCTTTCTTTCTTTATTTGTGTCAGATGCACTATCAGCATATAATAACATACAAAGCTAAAATTATTCTTTAATTCTCTCCTTGGTAGTTTATAGCCCTGAGATGAGTGTTTTATCTTTCTTTTGCAATATCAAGTTTGTGTCCTGACCTTTACCAGTAAAAAAAATTTTGTGGCCCTGATCCATGAATACTAAACATTAAAATACAATACAGTGGTACCTTGTATGACAAAAAGAATTCATTCTGCAAGGCTTTTCGCTATGCGATTTTTTTTTGTGTTATACAAAGCATTCTTCGTATAATGAAATTTCCTATGGGATTCTTCATATAACGAAAATCTCCATAGGGATGCATTTAAAACCACCCTGGGAGATACGTTACTTCATAGAACGAAATTTCCGCTATACGAGGCAACATTTTCCTTCAAATTCCTTTCGTTATATGAGTTTTTCTTTATAAGAACCCTTTGTTATATGGGGTTTTACTGTAGTTAGTTTTTTAGGTGCCACAACTTTTTTGTTTCTTTAGTTTTATCTCTGATATGCTTGCACAGACTAACACGGCTACTACATCAAAACTTTCATCTTTGTTCTATTATTGACCGCCATGATGGTTGTTGATTATTTGTTAAGGCACATTGTGCATATACTGTGTCCTTTTTCATTCCACCGCAGCCTCCCCTCGAGAGCCTTGCAACAGTTGAGGAGACGGTGGTACGAGACAAGGCAGTGGAGTCCCTCCGAGCCATTTCCCACGAGCACTCTCCATCTGACCTCGAGGCTCACTTTGTGCCCCTGGTGAAGCGCCTGGCAGGTGGCGACTGGTTCACTTCCCGCACCTCCGCTTGTGGCCTCTTCAGCGTCTGTTACCCCCGAGTTTCCAGTTCAGTCAAAGCTGAGCTCCGGCAGTAAGTCAGATATTTTGCTAAAAATGGTGAACGGCTGTTAATTGAATTCGGGATGATGAAAGGCGCAACTTCACACACAACACTGCCAGGTTCTGCACTGCAGCATGCAAAATTAAAAGACAATTCTGGCAGGTCCCTCAGGGAAATAAGCTGCCAGTGCTACATCATAGGCATAGTACTAGATGTAGCATCAATAAGCTTATATATTAATCCAATGCTCTAATTACTCAGAATAGACATGCTACTTTTAAATGTATTTTAAGTATCCTCTTTGTACACAGAAAGAGCCTCCTCAAAGATTGTGGTACTTTTGAACCTCAACTGGGTGTACCCTGATAACGGCAACCTTGTATTGCCAGCTAATCTTTCTCACACTGGGTCGGGTGAAAGGAAGTGCAGAATGAACTCGCTAAATGGTTCCTTCATTTTGACAGTTTCACGTCTGGCCTAGACTCGGAGAAAGAAGAAGTACCGTCATGTTAACTTCTGCGTTTTCTCTCTTTTGCTGTACTATTGTGGTCCTGGGTCGTAATTTTAATTTATCACTCCTTTAGCCCAGAGAAGACACACTCCTTTTAATTTGTATTTAAATATGTATTTTAGCTTTTGATCTTTCGCTGGTCTTGGGCTGTAGTAAAGAATGAATGAACGGATTGGGGATGGGCAGAGAGGAGGGAAATGCTGATCACATAGTCCCTTATATCCCCCAAAGCAAGCAACTTTTTTCTCTTTCTTGTAGGTACTTCCGGAACTTATGCTCAGATGACACTCCAATGGTGAGGCGAGCCGCAGCCTCGAAGCTGGGTGAATTTGCCAAAGTCTTGGAGCTGGAGCATGTCAAGAGCGAGATCATCCCCATGTTCGCCAGCCTAGCTTCTGATGAGCAGGTCTGTGAGATGGCATGTTCAGTTCTGGGAGAGAATGGGCAATAATTGAAGAAGGGGGTAAAGTAACAGGGCTCTACAAATCACCTGCACTCTGAAATAAATCTCTTCAATAATTCATTTCATGTCTCATATACAGGACTCTGTACGCTTGTTGGCAGTGGAAGCATGTGTTAACATTGCTCAGCTTCTACCACAAGAGGACCTGGAGTCTTTGGTCATGCCCACACTACGGCAAGCAGCAGAAGACAAATCTTGGCGTGTCCGTTATATGGTTGCTGATAAGTTTACAGAGGTTGGTACAGATGTTTGTGTGTTTCTGCAACACATGGTGATTTGGATGCTGCTGCTTTCATTTTTTAGAATAGCACCTTGTCTTCTGCCGTATCTGAATCCAAATATTGGCGATCCTCCTGGTGATCAGCCATGTAGACTGTCTTGAGAATATAATGCAGTGGCCATCCATTTGCTTTCTGTATCACAGCATGACACCTGTACCACTGATCCAGCTCTGCGAGTCACTTTCTGGTCCTGAGCCCTTTTGGCACACAAAGTCCTCATCAGCCCCAGGCTAGTATTGATGAAGCTACTGCCCACCATCAAGATGGATTCCAGTGGGATTTAATCCACTTGGGGACCATCACCTTTTTTTGTGGACTTCGCCACTCAAGGCCATTAGTCCTCAGGGTGGTCAGGTTAGTTAAGCGCCACCTGACACTCTGTGTTGAGTTGCTGGCAGTAGGATCTGCTCTATTACCATAGCAGAATAACCTGGCAAGACAGTTACAAACCTTGTCTTATGGCCACTCTAATATGCCAAGAGTGCACCAAATCACATCAAGCAGCTGACCAACATCCTTGTGTTTTCTCCATACTTCAGGATACCCGATGGTTGGAGTAGAATTCTTTTGGGTAGGGTGACACATAGAACTATAAGGTTCCTCTGCTTGACCAGGTCTGGCCCTTTCCTTGTAGCTCCAGAAAGCGGTTGGGCCAGAAATCACGAAGACTGACTTGGTGCCGGCCTTCCAGAACCTCATGAAAGACTGTGAAGCTGAAGTTCGGGCCGCTGCCTCCCACAAGGTCAAAGGTGAGTTTGCAATACTCTGCTTTTAGTCCTGCCTTAGATGGCCACATTCTGTCTTTGGAGAATGCACGGATAACAATGTTGACTGGATGATTCTGGTCGGGAAAGTAAAGTCAAGGAGGTGTAAGCCACGGTCTGTGCCTTTGGAAGTCATTGAACTGAAAGGGGTCTCAGATGCTGCATTGCTGTTTATGTGAGTTTTATTCTGATCCTACTTTTTGATATCTTAAAGAAGGATATGAAGGATGAGTATCTGAGATGCTATTGATCAAGTGGCCTGGTGAGAAACAAAGGGCTTGGGTTTCCACTGTATGAAGGAAAGCGCGTTCCCATTTCATCCGGCCTGTGCTGCCCTCGTTGCTCCCCGAAGCAAAATGCAGGTGTGTTTTACTTCCGCTTCCGGGAGCGATGAGGGCGGTGCCCCTGGTTTAAGCAGAGAAAATGGCAGCTTAAAATCTATTTCATCCTGTTGCAAAACAGACTGCAAAGGCATGTTTTACTTCCAGGTGTTCAAGTCTGTTTCTATAAGCATGACATTTAATACATGCATGTAAAGGTCATCCTTGCTCGAAAGCCAGTCGTATCCGATTCTAGGGTTCAGTGCTCAGCTCTGTTTTATAGCCGAAGAGCCAGCGCTGTCTGTGTTTGCAGACATTTCCGTGGACATGTGGCAGGCATGCCTAGACACGGAAGTGCATGGAACGCTCTTTACTTCCCACTGAAGTGGTCCCTATTTATCTACTTGCAATTTCTTGCTTTTGAACTGCTAGGTTGGCAGGAGCTGGGACAGAGATGGGTGCTCATTCCGTCCTGCAGTACTTGGGTTTTGAACTACTGACCTTCCGCCTTCTAGCCAGCGTCTTAGCCACTTGAGCCACTGCAGCCTCATTAAGTTGGGGAATGCTGTCCAGGTGTTCAAATCTATTTCTATAAGCATGACATTTATCAAAGAATAAATAAAATCAAAAATACTGTAGCACTTTGAAGACTGTTATATTTTAATTTTAGCTTTCGTGGATCAAGTCTACTTTGTCAGACATGGCATCCATGAAGTCTCATTCCCATACCTGACAAAGAGGACTTGATCCATGAAAGCTAACATTAAAATATAACAGTTAGTCTTTAAAGTGCTACAGTATTTTTGGCTTTGTTTTGTTTATTTTCTGGCATGCTTAAAACACAGACTAACACGACTACTATTCCAAAAGAATTAATATATGGTGTCTCTATTGTTGTGAACTACATCAGACTGGGGAACCTGTTTCTCAACCAGGGATTTTCTGGCCAATTCTCTTTAACCTTTTGGTTGTAGCCTGGAAATGCAGTGGTTTGACTGTAGTATAGATGTATGTTCCATATATGTCAGATAGAAAATAACACATTGAAAAAGGCTCAGTACTGCAGCTGTGTGCCTAGAACAGTGATGGCGAACCTTGGCACTCCAGCTATTTTTGAACTTGCACGTATGTGCAATAAACCCATCCGTGTGGATTCACAGAGACTTGGACTTCTAGGAATTGAAGTCCAAGAACAGCTGGGGCGCCAAGGTTCACCATCACACGCCTAGAAACAAGCAGGACGTCTTTGGATTCATCTTAGAAAATTGACATATAGAATAGAGATCAGTTTGGGGCCTTAAGCTGTATTAAGCATAGCAAGACTTAATGACACAATAAGAAACATAAGTAGATTTCTCCAAGGCTGATCCTTGCTAAGGAGAGAAATGGATCCCTCCTGATGACCGTGTTTCCATCTTCTTCTAGAATTCTGTGAGAACCTGTCTGCTGATTGCCGTGAAAATGTCATCATGACCCAGATCTTGCCCTGCATCAAGGTATATAGCAAGATACCATCATCTCCAGGGAATTTTGAGCTTCTTTCTATTCACCTTAATGTTCAGTTACTCCAAACAAGATCAGGCTTGCAAGAAGAATTAGAAGCAGAGGAAACCATGGTGACAAGGCTGCCTTAAAAAGAGCATAAAGGAAAAAAGGATGGTGGGGAAAATGTCTATTTCAAGCCAAGACCTTGGTGGAGCTTAAAATTGCAGTGGTTCAAATACTGCATAGCTGCCTTCCTTTCTGGTTATGTGAGGAAATGAGATCTGGAGGGGGAAAGGGTGTAGTTTTAGTTACATGACTAGTAATAATGATGATAATTTCATGTTAGAAATTATTCTGGGTTGAAAGGATTTTTTTCAGAAGGAACTCCGCTCAGGGAACGCCCAAATGAGGCTCCTTTCATGTCCCCAAGAGCTGGGACAGAGGTAGGCACTCAATTCGTCATGCAGTACCTGGGTCGCAAACTGCCAACTTGTCAGACTTCCAGCTAACAAGGCAAGCTTCTTAACCACTGAGCCACCGCAGCCCCCCAACTAGTAACGGATTGACTAGTAATGGAAGCACTGTATTAACAGCACCTTTTTTTCCCTTTAATTCATTAGACAAGGTCAGGAAACTAGACAGGTTGGCTTATCAGCTGGGCAGATGGCATTCAGTTATTGTATTAGTATTTGTCCAGTCTGTGCTGTTTGAAAATACTATTATTATTATTTTGTCATCCAGGAACTGGTATCGGATGCCAACCAACATGTCAAATCAGCTTTGGCGTCGGTGATCATGGGCCTGTCTCCCATTTTGGGCAAGGATAACACCATTGAGCACCTTCTGCCTCTCTTCCTAGCTCAGCTTAAAGATGAAGTAAGTGATTCCTTGTCTCCCTTTTTTGACTACTTGAGTGTTCATAGAAATTCAGGGATGATACCAGGAGGTGAATTTTCCTTCCATAACCTCGTAACTGGTAATATATATTCCAGTCCAGTTTTCTCATCTTAGAGGTGTTTCATATGGTGTTGTGGAACAGTCACATAGACTTTCCTTTGGCACAGAGTGCTTAGAACAGGGGTTCTCAACCTTTTAAAGCCATGGGCCGGGTCATGCTCCCTCAGACAGTTGAGCGGGCCAGACTGGTGGTTTCCCCTGCTGTAAACGCTGCCGTAAAAAGCATCTGTGGTTTCATAAACGCATTTATGTTAGCCATAAATGTGTAAAAACACATTTATGACAGCTGCAGATGCATTTACAGCCGTTGTAAACGCGTTTGCGACAGCCGCAAATGTGTTTACAGCTGTTTCCGCCACTTGTGGGAGCAAGGGCGGCAGTCCACATGAAATGTTGCCGTCGGCTGGATATGGCCCATGGGCCATAGGTTGAGAACACCTGGCTTAGAGACAGCTACCATGGAAAACATTCAATCTTTCAGTGCACAGTTTCCTTCACGAGAGCTCAGCCATAGTTATGTAAATACAGTTGTGTTATATTAGGTTTGAGTCACAGTTGTGTGAGAACAGTTTTTCGGAACCTGAGTCCTAGGTACGTTGTAGACTCTTATGTTTTGTATGTACAAATACTGTACCAAATTTTGCTTTCTGGCTTCTCCAGTTAAATGGTCTCGAGAACTTCCTAAGCTAGATGAAGCAGCAGTTTCCTATGGGGTTGTCTTGCCTCCAGTGTCATTTTTCAAGGGTTTATGGCTAAATTCAGCCAATTTTGAGTAGATTAGTGTGGCTACCTTCCAGCTGTGAAATAGTCCCCAGTGTCTTCTGAAAGGAACCTTGCAAGATCAGAAGGCTGTCAGGACTAGTTTAGATGTATGGGAAAAGGTAACACCCAGATCATGTGGAGCTTGGAGGTGGGTTTGTTATGCCACTCGCCTCTGACCTCGACTGCTTCTCTTTGCCATAGTGCCCCGAAGTCCGTCTCAACATAATCTCCAACCTAGACTGTGTGAATGAAGTGATCGGCATCCGGCAACTGTCCCAGTCCCTGTTACCAGCTATTGTGGAGTTGGCAGAAGATGCCAAATGGCGTGTGCGGTTGGCCATCATTGAATACATGCCTCTGTTGGCTGGGCAGCTGGTAAGTCCTCTTTTGGGGCGACTGGGGAATAATGAGTTTGAGTGTAGGCTATAGGGAAAGAGTGTGGCATGCATTTGTCTCAGTTTACAGTGGGCTCACTGGTTCATGCCAGTGAGGTTGGAAGTACTGAACATTACTAACTATTCATAGCCAACATATTGGGATTTCTGCATCTTTTGTATTAGAGCAGGGGTTGCCAACCTTTTCAAGCCAGGGGCCAGGTCATGCTTTCTCAGTCAGCTTCGAGGGCTGGATAGCCTTTTTGCCCTGTCTGCATGATGGGGGAGGCAATTTTGTTCCTACAGCTTCAAAGGGGTGGCCATTTTGTTTCTCAAATGCCCTTGGAGGGGTGGGGGTGGGCACATGAAATGGTGCCGGGGGTCAGATCCGGCCCACAGGCCTTAGGTTGGGAACCCCTGTATTAGAACATTGTCTAGTTCCTTTTTGATTGTATCTCTGGCTTCAGAAACGCCGTCATTCACACTTCTTCAAGTTAATTTGAACTCTGCAATTTTCCCTTCTATAGGGGGTGGAATTCTTCGACGAGAAGCTGAACTCTCTTTGCATGGCATGGCTGGTGGATCATGGTAAGAAACAGTTTTTGGCTTTTTCTTTTTGCCCTGCAAATGTCCTGCATTGGCTTATGCTAGCTGGTAAATAGCACAGTGTGTTATAAGGTACTGTTATAAGACACATTCTGTTTTTAATACATATTTTTAAGGAAAAAATAATTTCCTCCCTGGGAGAAGCATCGCCCCCCACCCCTTTGACGCCTCCCTTTACTCACTGCCAGCTGGCTTGTAAAACCAGTTCCAGCACAGTCCCATTGAAGAACTCACCAAAATTGCTCCCGAATTCCTGCTTTGAGGCTGGAAAGCTTCTTAAAGGTGTGCCGGAACTGCCCCTTCCCCACTCTTTTCCTCACGAGCCCCCAGAACTACATAATACAGTGGAACCCCGGGTTACAAACACCTCAAGTAACGAAAATCTCACAACATGGAAGGAAATTCCGAAAAAATGAAGTTTTGAGATATGATTTTTTTTCAAGATACGAAAAGTTTCCCATGGTGCATTGTGCCGGGGGTGGGGGTTATATAACACCACCTCCCATGTGCTAGACTCTGGGTAGTATGTGGAGTTGAGTATGGAGGTTCTTGAGCAATTTTTTCATTGAGTATTGGAGCCAGGTAGGAAATCTGAGATTTGCTGTTTGCATGCCTGTAAATGTCTTAATACAGCTGATTGTCATGGATGGGGGCATCACATTACCAGAGCTGGCTACTAGAGGCCACTGTCAGAAGTGCTGAAAATGCATTGAAAACCAATGTAATCTGTTCCAGAGGTCAGAAAAAAAGAAGAAAAAGTCTTTTATCTGTTCAAAATTCTTTATAAAGTGGCAAAAATGTGGTGAAGTTTTCCAAGGTGCGCTTTATGAAGAATTTTGAACATTTTTTTAAACTTTTTTCTGACCTCCGGTACGGATTATTTGGTTGTCAATGCATTCCTATGGGAAACTGCGCTTCGAGATACACATTTTTTGAGATATGAAAACCCCCGAAGAACGAATTAATTCTGTAACTCGGGGTTCCACTGTATTACCAAAATGGCCCACTAGATGCCACCATATACAGTGAATGCCGTATTTGCCGGCATAGTAGATGCACTCCATTTTCCCAGTGTATTTTAAGGGGGCGGAAGTGTGTCTTATACGCCAGCAAATACGGTAACTATATCTGGATCGAACCTTTCTTTTCATCTACAAAGATGGTAGGGGGGAGTCACAGGCTACAATTATAATGAAAATCACACTTCCTGAAGACTTTCTGATACACAGTTCTCCAAAATGGTGTTCCTTGAACTAGAAAAATCCAATGCAAAGGGCACCTACAAACTATGTTATATACTGCCCAGTTCTGATCAGATTCTCAGCTTGGGAATGCTTGCTGATCTAACATTGCTGTTAAACACAACAGGTATCTGCGCTTCATCTTTTATCACTTTCATCTGCTACCCTTTATCAGGTAGAATGGGTTCGCTCTCCTTTACTCACGCACTGGTAATATCTCTTCTAGATTATTATGGTGCATTATATACCGGGCACTCTTTGAAAATGGTTTGAAATGTCAGCCTAAAATAGGGTTGGAAAATGTTACCAGGAGTGAAGGATTGACTCATTATACAACTCTCGTCTGTTGCCTGCACTGGCTTCCCGTCTAGTTCTGGGCCAGGTTTAAAGTGCTGTTTTTGAAAAAGTTCCAGACAGCTTAGAAACAGATTGTATGTGGACCTCTCTCCTCATGCATCAACCTAGGCCAGTGATGGCCAACCTTGGCACTCTAGGTGTTCTTAGATTTCAATTCCCAGAAGCCAAAGTCAGCACTCCTGCTGATCAGGGCTTCTGGGAATTGAAGTCCAAGAACACCTGAAGTGCCAAGGTTGGCCATTACTGGTCTAGAGCAACTTAGACATCAGAACAGAATCCCCTTCAATTATTGCCATATTGTAGTGATGGCGAACCTTGACATTCCAGGGGTTCTTGAACTTCAATTCCCAGAAGCCCAAGTCTCTGTTCGCGCAGTAAACCCATTTGTGTGGATTCATGGAGACTTGGGCTTCTGGGAATTGAAGCTCAAGAACACCTGGAATGACAAGGTTCACTATCATGGAACTAGACTAAGAATCACTCTTGGTCACTAGCATTTCAGTCAGATTTACCTCTAGGTCCGTGATGGCCAACCTTGGCTCTCCAGATGTTCCTCGACTTCAATTCCCATAAGCCGAAGTCAGCACTCTTGCTAATCAAGGCTTCTGGGAACTGAAGTCAAGAACTCCTGGAGTGCCAAGGTTGGCCATCACGGACCTTGGCTCTTAAGTTCTGTGCAGATACTCTACTCTGGGTGCTACTACGGAGTGCAACAAGGCAGATAACTGAAAAGAGGTGTTTTTTTTTTTTAAACTGCTCCACCCCTTGTAGCTTGCTTTTGGTGGTAAGGCCTACCGCCTCCCCGCCCCCCTTTCCAGCCATTTCTGTGTGTCACGTGAAGTCCTTGTTTTATTTTGCCATCCCTTTAAAGCTCTTTAATTTTCAAAGAGTTTTGTGAGTCTTTCTGAGTCTTGTCTGGTTGTGGGGCAAGTGGCCTTCACTTGGTGGGAGGACATAGGCTGGAGTAGTTCTTAAGATCTTGGCCAATCACTTTAAAATGTCGAGTGCTTTTAGCTATGACAAATAATCTATTTTATTGAAAGTGTACTTTGATACGAATGAGATTCATTGTGTAGACTCTTTTTTCCAACAGGGAGAATCAACTAAGATGGCCTTTTAGTGCAAGAATAAAATTGTATTTCATGGGAGAAGTATTTTCTAGCTGCAGAAGCAATTAAGTTCAGGTTTTGTGCAAGTATTTTATAATGAAGTAAAAGTACTATAGATTGTTTTTATGGTTATTACTGTGTTGATTCAGGGCATGGAGTGTTCACTGTTTTAGTTTTAGTTTCACATAATTTTAAAGAGTTTTTTCATATTATAAAAATAAGTTCCTGGTTTTTCGAATGTGCTCATTACTATGAGGTCTTGAAAGCTTATGAATAAAAACTCCCACTTAATTTTAATGTTTTCTTTTAAAACACTTTCCTTTGTTCACTCAGCATGGGTTCAAAAATGAAATCTTTGCCTTTCATTCTCATCATTGTCAGATGAGATCTATTGCAATCAAGTTTTAATTTATAAATATATTAAAAAAAATTTTAAATAATTTTTATTAAATTTTTTTAAACAGACATACAGAAAAAAAAAGAAAACAATAATATATTAATTTTAAGGCCAACAAAACCTTAATCAGTAAATTTCCAACCTGGATTTTCATTGCTAGTTTGAAATATACTACCTTGGTAGGGAGATTTGGTGGTGGTGAATAATGTGTTAAGCATGATGTGTAAACTACCATGGAATCATGCTTGTTGATCCTTGGTGTTGAGCTCTTGAGATTCTGCCATACCGTCTCCTGCTTTGAATTCTACTGGTAACAGAACATAGGTGATAGCCATAAAGAAAAGAGTTTAAGATCCCTTATGACACATGCACAGGGGACTGCGGTGGCTCATGTGGTTAAGATGCTGAACTCACGGAGTTAGATTGCAGGTAATTGTATGACAGAGTGAGCTCCCGTCTCTGGCCCAGCTCCTGCCAACCTGGTAGTTTGAAAGCAAGAAATTGCAAGTAGTTAAATAGGTGCCACTTTGGTGGGAAGGTAAACAGTGTTCTGTGCACTCTGTTGTCTAGTCATGCCTGCCACATGTCCACAGAAATGTATGCAGATGCAGACAGTGCTGGCTCTTTGGCTATAAACTGAGATGAACACTGGACCCTAGAATCGGATACGACTGGCTTTCGACACATGTTTTTATTTTCCACTCATTTCCCCAGAGACATGCTTCACCATAGAGGCTAGAACAGGGGTCAGCAAACGTGGCTGTCCAGGTGTTCTTGGAATTCAGTTACCAGAAGCCCTAGCCAGCACTCCTGATCAGGTTTTCTGGGAATTGAAGTCCTGGAACATCTGGAGATCCATGTTTGCCGACCTCTGGTGCTAGAACAATATTTGTGACTAATGGTGCTTATGTTGGTCATGAAGATGCTGAGTGTATGTACACACCCAGTTTGATAGAAGAGAGCACATCTTGGTGGTGCCAGGTGTGTCTAGCTTGGGAAGGGGAAAAATGAGAGGTAGGTATTTTCCAAATACTTGACAGGTTATCTGGAAGAAGGAACAGGTTTATTTGTCAGGCTTCAGAAGAATAAGACCTAAATTAATAGTTTCAAATTGGAAGGAAGGAGATTTCAACTAAACATTAGGATTAAGAGCTGTTTTGACAGTGTGGAATGGAGTACCTTAGAAAATTATGTACTCTCCCTCGCTGAAAGTTTTAAAAAAGAGGTTGGATGGCCAGCTGACAGGGCATGCATTAGCTGTGGATTCCCTGCTTCATCTAAGAATTACACTTCATAACCCTTGAGATGCTTTCTAACTCTACAAGTCTCTCATAATATTAATTTCATGTCAGAAATTATTCTGGGTAGAAAGGATTTTTGCTGGAGAAACTCCATTCAGGGCACGCCCGAATGAGGCTCCTTTCATATCCCCAAAATCTACTCCCTCTGAAGTGGTCACTATTTATCTACTTGCAATTTCTTGCTTTCAAACTGCTAGGTTGGCAGGAGCTTGGACAGAGATGGGAGCCCACTCTGTCATGCAATACCCAGAAATCAAACTCCGACCAGCAAGTTCAGCGTCTTAACCACTTGAGCCATCGCAGTCCCAAATACAAGACCTGTATAAAGTGATTTTAAAAAGAAATGCCAGAGCTTGACCTTTCATGACCTGTGTAGTGCATTGTTGGCGTAGACTACATTTGCCTTTAAATACACTGCAGACTTAGGATATTTTTCTCTTTTTCCTTCTCAGTTTATGCTATCCGAGAAGCAGCTACTAGTAACCTCAAGAAACTTGTGGAGAAATTTGGCAAGGACTGGGCTCATGCCACGATCATCCCAAAAGTGCTGGCCATGTCCAATGACCCCAACTACTTACATCGCATGACCACACTCTTCTGCATCAATGTGAGTTGGACCAAGAGTGGTGTGAATTCAGGGTCAAGAGAAAGGGAAGTTTTCTCTTGCTTAAAAATTGTTAGTTTTGCATTTAGGAGGAGATGTCTCTTGCTACTGAAAACAAACCAGAAATTAGGTGTCTGTGCTTTCTTTTCAAATTGAAAATATTTTGAACAACTGTAAAATTATATTATCTAGAATTAATTCTGAACAAATGATAGCAAGTGTATTTGTTGATTCTAAGAGGAATTCTCAACCTGTGGCCTGCGGCGCCATTTCATGTGGACCCCCACTGCCTCCACCACACCAGGAAGTGTCTTGTGGTGGAGGAAGGGCAAAATGGCCATCTGGCCCCCAAAGCTGTCTGAGGGAGCATGACCCGGCCCCCGGCTTAAAATGTTTGAGAACTCCTGGTCTAAGAAATTTCTCAATCACATAAAGTCCCATATAAAAATTTCCAAGAAGACTTCACACTTTCTCTCCTTTGTGTTACATAACAGTGGTTCTTTCTTATATTGTCTATATAAATTGTTGGTTTCTCTAATGTTATCATTTATATTATTTTCTCACCTTTCTGGTATGAAATTTTGACACAATTTGTGTCCACACTCCATGCAAAGAAAAGTGCTGCTCCCAATAACGTATTACTTACCAATATTTTACTCCGGTATTTTTACGTAACACACAATTATTGAGAATTCAGTAGACCCTGGAATACCTATTTTATCTTAGTTGCATGAGATTTTAACCACAGAACATAGGGTCCCCCCTACTTAAAATGTAACTTCCTTGAGTAAATACAATGGAGAATTGTTTTAGGGACTGACTGAAGAGAAGTGAAGAAGACGATAGGCCTGTTGAAAGTAAATATGTGGTCTTCCCAGTCATCTTCCAATTCTAAACCTTACTGTAAGAAACTTTGTTCAAGTTACGGAATTATGATTTTCTTGATTTGGGTTGCCTGGTTTTCAGAATTTTATTTTGAGCACCAAGCACACAGTGTTCTGTGTACTAGGTAGATAGATTGTTCATTTGTTTGTTCCTCTCTGGAATAAACTGTCTTGGAGGCTTGTAGAGTATTGATTCTTAGAGGTCTTCCAAGGGAAGTTGGATTGCTGGCAGGTTTTGGGAATTCAGTATCCCATTCCAAGGGCCGAAGAAGCTACAGTAGTTATATTGCATGTTTCATTAGCATCATTCCTGACTGGTCCTTCCAGTAATGTCTAGTGATAGTTTTCTTTTTATGTTAACTTATCGCTGAACTTCTGAGAGTCTTTGTTGTTAGCAATCTGCAGTGACAGAATGCAGTGCTTTCTAATGGCTAGGTGCTGTTTTGCCAGCAATTTGTAGCATTGCAATGCTGCCAAGACCAAATGGTAGAAGTAAGTTTCATAGTCCAATTACTCCTTGAGTACAGATTGCTCAAGGCTCTTCTGCATTACCTTTCATCCTCAGGTGCTGTCAGAAGTGTGCGGGCAAGACATCACCACCAAACACATGCTCCCCACCGTGTTGCGAATGGCGGGCGATGCAGTCGCCAATGTCCGCTTCAACGTGGCTAAATCCCTTCAGAAAATTGGACCAATCTTGGACAACAGGTACGTGGAAATTGCTGGCACCTGCTGATCATATTCCTTTTGGCAACCATTCTGCATTCTGTTGGGTTCACAGTTGCATTTGGGATGGGGGGAAATGGGGAAGAAGCCGTGAGGTCTCTGGATGTCTTTGGAAGATGGCCTCTGCCGTCTTCATCTCCTTTTGTTTTGTTCATTCTCTACATTTAACCTCACAGCACTCTTCAGAACGAAGTCAAACCGGTGCTGGAGAAACTAACACAGGACCCAGATGTGGACGTCAAATACTTTGCCCAGGAGGCACTGACTGGTGAGTTGGGCGCCATTTTTCCACAGTAGATGGAAAGCTTAACCTGTTATTGAGAGAAATGCATGCCAACTTCCTGCCCAACATCTGAACAAGCAGGCAGTTCTGGAGAGCAGGAATTGGTGTTTCTTTCCTTTCAGTGGTGGATTTCTATTCAATACAATCTTTTTGAGTGTGGTTCCATCAGTGTGTTTCTCCCAACTTGAATATTTTTTAGCAAAGAGTCTTCTGCAGTTGGGAGATTTCTTCATCATTGCTCCTAGCCACCTAATTGTTGGGATGAGATGAGAGCCAAGATAAAGAGATTGCATGTCTAAAAATGTACTTGGATTCTTATCATGGTTTTATGTAAAAGGGAGTCTCATTAGAGCTGCCATTCAGCATCTTGCATGCTTCCTTGACCTGATAAAGTCTTGATTGGCTATATAATATCAAGTAGCCATTTGATTGTGGAGGAAGCCTAAAAGGCCATTAAATTGGTCTAACTCAGTGATGGCATACCTTTTAGAGACCGAGTGCCCAAATTGCAATCCCAAATCCACTTATTTATCACAAAGTGCCAATGCGGCAACAGGGGAGGGAGGAAAGGCTCCCGCTGGGCAGAGGGCCGGGGCAAACTGTGTTGGGGCAACTGCCTGGGTGCCCACTGAGCAGGCCCCGAGTGCCACCTCTGGCATGCGTGCCATAGGTTCACCACCATTGGTCTAACTCGTTATCGAATTCCTTCCCCCCCCCCCCCCCTTTAACCCACAGGTATAGAAGATCCTGAGTGATTAATGTATTATATAGTGTCCTTCCCTGGAAAGGCTCAAACATTATTAACCTTTCGCCACAGCGCAACTACAACAGCTCATGGTTGAGTTTACCTTTCTCCAAAACACAGGAGTATTATATTTATCTTGGCTTGCTAGCACAGTGCTTGTAAATTGTCCAGTGGCTCAGGGCTGTTGGCTATTTGTGCGAACTATTGATGTGGCCTGATGGTTGAGATGCCTTGAATGTTCTGGCTCATTCATCTCTGCAGGTCATCAGTTCCTGCTGAAGTCATTGATCTGTGACTGGGCAAGGATGGGCTGTTCTTCTGGTGTGTGTTTTTAACCTCACAGCCTCCTTCAAATTAGCCCTAACAGTTGATGCATACAGTACACTTTGCTGTGTACCAGAGTTAATTTGCGTGGGGGGTGGGGGTCTCAGTCTATAACCGGGGGGGGGGGGGGGCTTCAATTCCCAGAAGCCTAAGTCAGTACATTGGCTGATCAGTGCTTTGGGGAGTTGACTTAGGCTTCTGGGAGTTGAAGCCCAAAAAACTTATGAGATAGACTCACTACATGCAAAGCGAGAGATGTCATGCCTTAATTCGTTATCTTTGTGATGATCATGGCGTACAGTGTACATGAGATTATCTCATGATTATGGGGTACATGAGATTGGGGGGTTGGGGTTTTCATAAGCTGTAAGCCATAAGCATCAATATTATAACAAAGTAAGGCTTGAACTATCTCACTTTGCATGCAATGAGTATCTCATATATTTGTTTCACCTTTTAATTTGCATTACTGAACTGAATTAACATTTGCACGATATTCTAATTTTCCGAGTTTCACCTGTATATTTATCTTGGCTTGCTAGCACAGTGCTTGTAAGTTGTAAATTGGGGTCTTCAAATTTTCTCACGTGTTTGCATCTCTCTTTTCGTTCATGCAGTATTGGCCCTGGCTTGAGCCTTGGGACCTGGTGTTGTTGTCTCTACAACTTGGACGCCGTTGGACCGATCCTTCCTCCTCAGTACCTTTCCCTGCATGTGTATTACTAGCCCCACCTGCCGTTGGAGCCATAGGGTGGATCCAACAGCTGACTCTTGACCCCCTTCCCTCCGGAGTATATCTCCTTCTCCTACTCTTTAGTTCCTTGTTCCGAGACCTTCTTGGGCAGCTGTAATATTCCCTTCCTTTCCCATCCTAGACAGATTCGTTATTTAAAACATTTATTTCATCATCAGGCGGCAGCAAAGAGTAACTTCTACTGGAGGCTTGCAAGAGAGGCATATCAGCCCCTTAGAAATTTCACTTGGCATAAGTGTGAACTGGGCCAAAGTTTGCTGTTTTGGCTCCTGTTCCATCATTGTTTGCATGAGAATATTCCGCAGGAATATTTACCTGCGCATGCAGTATCTGTGCACCCTCCTTCTTTGCTTTCTTAGCAGCCAGTCCTCTACTGTTACTCTCATATCCCAAATCAGAAGAAATTCCCTTTTCTACCCATTCAGTTTCATAGCTCCAGCTGTTCCCAATGAGCATTTGATTCAAGATGAGTTGGTTACCGAGGCTATCCCTGAGCTAAACCAATTTTAATCCCAGTCTCACTAGACGATGAAAGGAGTATGATTTATTGGTCACTGCTTATGTGTCCCATTGATTCCCAGGGTGGGTGGGTGGGTGTAAAATTAAATTTTGACCTTGGTTAACAACAATTCTCTTTGCCTTAAGATTGAATTGGAGTCTACCTCCTTGACAGTCCCAGGAAAGGTAGAAAGAGCTGGGGGTCAGAAAAGCTGTAATAAAAGAGCTATTAAAATCTGTCTGCGGACTAAATTTCCAAATATCCTCCTTCTTTTGCCTTGGAATGTGACCCTTTCTCATCTCGATTGAGGGAAGTGCTAGAATGGTAGTTAAACTGAAAGAGCAACTGTTGAAGAACACCTTTCAGGTGGTTATAAAGCTGGCAGGCACTGAATTGCCTAAATTCTGTAGTGTTTGGGATTGTCAAACTGGAGGAGGTATGGTCCACTCTCTGCGTTGGTGTCGTTTCCACCTTCCGCAGAAGGCTAGAGCGGTTATGTCAGTGATGGTGAACCTTGGCACTTCCAGGTGTTTTTGGACTTCGATTCCCAGAAGCCCAAGTCAGCACTCCTGATGATCAGGGTTTCTGGATATTGACGTTCAAGAACAGCTGGAGTGCCAAGGTTTCCCGTCACTGGGTTGTAGAAAGGGCTTCAGCCTGCAGGAAGTGTATGTTTGGGGGAAGAGAATTAAGTGGATTTCTCCAATGGTATTCGGACTTACCCAGTTGTGTGTAAACTTACCCAAATCCCTTCTTCCTATCAATGTGACTATGACATTCAGAAAATTGGATGTCTTCCTCGTTCTCAGACTTTACCACAGTTATCTCCCAAACACCCTGTTTCCTATTTCCTGCTGCCGCCTCTGTGGTTCTCTTGTCAAGTGTGTGTGTATGTTCTAACCACGCACCTAACAAGTACACTGCACACACACATACACACTTAGTGGCATGTCATTTTTAAAAATTGTTATTTTCCCCCCTTTTTGGTGTACACTTGTGTTATTTTTATTTTCCCCCTCTCTATAATTAATAAAATGCTTTATCATTACTGGGTGTTGTGTTTACTTCTGGCTGTGGGGAATGAAGTTGATGCGGAGTTTTTAGCCTTAGTCAGCACTGCTGTAGCTCACTGGAAGAGCATGCTCAGAGCACTCAAAAATCCCAGTTTACGCCACTGACATCTCCCAGTAGAACTGGAGAAAATACTACTTAAATCACCATAAGAGTTGCTGACAGTTTGGATCAGGGGTTCCCAACCTAAGGCCTGTGGGCTGGATCCAGCCCACAGTGCCATTTCATGTGCCCCCCACCCCACCCCTCCATGATCATTTGAGAAACAAAATAGTCGCCGCTTTGAAGATGTTGGGACAAAATGTCCATTCCCATCTTGCAGGCAGGGCAAAATGGCCATCTGGCCCTCGAAACTGACAGAGAGCGTGACCCAGCCCCCTGGCTTGAAAAGGTTGGGAACCTCTGGTTTGGATGATACTGGACTTAAAGAGGTGCTGCTGGGATTCAGTTCAAATAGTAACAGTAAAGGTCGCCTTTGTTGGAAAGACAGTAATATCTGACTAGGGTTCAGTGCTCATCTCAGTTTATAGCCAAAGAGCCAGAGCTGTCTGTGTTGCAGACCTTTCCATGGACATATGGCAGGCATAACGACACTGGAGCACACAGCACACTTTTGCCTTTCATGCAGAAGTCCCTATTTATCCACTTGTAGTTTCTGGCTTCGGAACTGCTAGGTTGGCAGGAGCAGAGATAGATGCTCACTCTGCCATGCAGCACTCGAGTCTTGAGCTGTTGACCTACCGGCTTTCCAGTCATCAAGTTCATCTTAACCACTAAGCCACCACAGTTTTCAGTTTAAATGAGTCCTTTATTCATCGACATCTTGACATCTGATGAAACGCCCATTCGAGGGGTGGGGGGTGGCTATAGTCCAAAAAGCTCTTAGTGGAAGTTTTAATGCAAACTCAACCTTGAGCCTTTTAATTTTTATTATCTACTGTACACAATAGATCCCTCTTCTCCCTTTAAACCAACCGTTTGTATATTCAAAGAACATCAGGTTCTCTCGGGTTTTCAGGCTATAGAAACTCAATGTTATGTCAAATGTTATGTTCTCTAAGCATCTTTAATCAGTGCTTTTTTTTACTTCTGTTTCTGAATTATCTCTGATTGTAGGCAGTTGCTTCTACTGTAAGAGATAACTGAGCAATGGAGCATAATGAATAGCCTCTGCTACAAAAGTTGTAAAAAACTTAATTTCCAATCATTGGAGCCTCTAGGGCAGTGACGGCGAACCTTGGCACTCCAGCTGTTCCTGAACTTCGATTCCCAGAAGCCAAAGTCCCTGTGAATCCACACAAATGGATGTTTTAACTGCAAATCTTTGCATCTCCTTGGAGAAAGAACTGTGAAGATGTGGGCTGGCTCTTGTCGCATGTGGAGATGTTTGATAGCAACCACAATTCCCTGGTGTCTGTGCATTAAAACTTCATTTATTCACCAAGTTTTTTTGTATTCTCATCATGTTCTTGGTGGGATGCTTGGAAGGTGATGCCAAACAATTTTTTTTTTGTCAAGGCCATTGTTAGAAGTAATTGGAGGGTTTAATAATTGTCCACTGGGGCTTAATTTTGTCATATTTGCTAGTGACAATATCGGACAAAGTCTGACGGCCGACTACTTGGGATGGAATCAGCAGAGGTGATTCCAAGATTCCACCATCAGAAAGAAGTGGGAAAACTGGAGGCTCTATCCCAAATGTAGAATATCTTCTCTGATGACCACATATTTTGCTATTAGAGTGCAGATCTTCCAGAAACACCAAAGGCCTTAAAGGCAGCCTCAGCAGTCCTTAGGCTTGAGAAGTATGGAATCCGACCAACTCTGATCTTAGCATTTCCTAGTGGACTCTTGGCATTGTCTTTCTAATTGTAAATATACAAACAGCGTGGAGGCAGATTATTAACCTCTCTTTCCACTCACTATACCCTATGACAGTGATGGTGAGCCTTGCACGCCAGCTGTTCTTGAGCTTCAACTCCCAGAAGCCCAGGTACCTGTGAATCCACATGAATGGGTTTACTGGCACTCCAGCTGTTCTTGGACTTAAATTCCAAATGGGTTTACTGTGCATACGCATTCATTTGGATTCACGGGACTTGAGTTTCTGGGAATTTAAGTCTAAGAACAATTGGAGTACCAAGGTTCACCATCACTGACTTATGGCTATGCCCAGGGTAATTTTTTGTCAGATTTTGTACATTCCCACCCAATTTGGCTTGCAAAGTAGAGGTTATTTCTTTGTCTCATATCTCAGTAGCAAAACGGTTTTGGCTGGACTTGATGCGAGCAAGAAGGATATGCCCAGGAGTCGAGGAAGACAGATGGACAGTCCCCAATCCCACTGAGTGTGTACATCAGCTTCCCTGTCTAGGCCAGACGTGAAACTGCCAAAATGAAGCAACCTTGGGGTGGGTGGGGGGGGGGGGGGGTTATTCCGTAGTTCCTTTCACCTGACCTAGTGTAAGAAAGATTAGCTGACACGAGGTGGCCGTTGCCCAGGGTACACCCTATTGTGGTCCGAAAATACCACAGTTTTCAAGGAGGCTCTGTATACCCCTGGAGATCAGCTGGTGCCAACCCTACTAGGGTTGTTGAGATACAGCACTTCTGGATGAATCCCTCAGACTTTCCCAGTCCATTTCCAACAGAAGAGAAGACACAGACTTCTTAATTAAAGTGCTGTATTACATTACAAATAATTTCTGTTTAAAACAACATGCATTCCCAGCTGCTTACACCCATGCCTAGGAATCTTAAAAGTCCTAGGGTAGGTTTTAACTATGAGTTGACGTTGGTTGCTGCCGTTCCACAGGCTTTCTTGATGATTAACAAGTGAGAAATTAGAAATGCACAAAGCCCGAAAGCAAACAGTGCTGCCTCTTTCTGGAGTCAGATCTCAAAAACCAGGTGAGCAGCAATGTTGGAAGGGCAGGTGCTGATTTGCAGAAGAGCAAGTAGTGCGTCAACAGTTGTGATGTGTAGAGTGGCCATTGTCTATGTTGTGGCAGCCTGTTTCCGTCAGCCATTTCAAACAGGCACTCTGTTACTGGGTGGTTTGGTTCCTTCTGAGCCAGCTGTTTCAACACATGTGGCTCCCACATCTTATCCCCATGGGGAATTGCCTGATCATAAAATTACCCAGTTGTCAGGAATAATCTCAGTAAATGTTGACTTTATTAAACAAACAGACAACCACAAGAATCCTGGTAATTTTAAATCTCCAAGTACACAAGTACTTGTAAGTTGAAGGGAAGTCAACAATGAAAATCAGGTTGAAAGCAAAGCTTGGATGTAATGTTTTAAAAGGAATTCACATTGAACCATGGAATCAGATGGAAACCATTAATGTCACTTGGAGTGATGACGAAGCTGTTGCGAGAACATTCACTGGAGAACATTTGCTACCCAATGTGCTACACACAGGACCTGAGGATGATGATGATGAATTCACATTAACTTTTTGCTTCTGCGGAACTGGTCATCTTCATCTTTGCCCCAATTCCATAACATAATGTGTTGTGCGTTATTTGTGCATTGCACTGTCATTACCTCCTGCTGTACAAAATACAGGGAGATGCATCCTATCATACTAGTGACTAATTCTAACATTGTATCCTGCTACTATTTACAAAATACAAAAGGCAACGCCGAAGAATGCATCCCTTGCCTTGTTGGATTGGTAACTGCATGAAATAAAACCTAAAAACATTCTGTAAAGTACCATAATATGCCCTTTAAAGGTGCCTTTTCTAGGCAACAAAACTTGAAAAGTTAACACTTTTGTTGCAATTTAGTAAGTATTCATTACATTACATGCTGTCCAAAGGTAACTACTGTAATTGTAAGTAGTTACTTCCAGGCACTGGCAAAGGGAGAGCATGTACAGCTTTCTAAAAACTGGGTCTAGGGCAGTGATGGCGAACCTTGGCACTCCAGCTGTTCTTGAACTTCAATTCCCAGAAGCCCTGGTTTGAAGGCTTTTGGGCTTTTGGGAATCGAACTCGGGAGCGAACGTTGCTCCGTGGAAGGAGGACATTTTCCACCTTCGTCCCTGCCACAGAGCCCCCTGAGCTCCTCCCCTCAACCGGTTGGAGAGGAGTGGGAGCGACTGTTACCCATGACACGAGCCTTAAGATGCCCGAGGATGTTGAGTAACAGGCTCCGTCACTGACATTGAGCCTGGATGCCGTCTCTTAGGCTCCCTTGGATGTTCAGCCACAATGTTTAATTTTATTTCAAGTTTTATGTGATTTACCATCTTTGTTTGTCTGTAAACCGCTTTGGGTCACCAATAGGTGAGGAAAGCGGTATAAAAATATACTAAATAAGACCTGGAGCGCCAAGGTTTGCCATCACGGGTCTAGGAGATCTTCAGTGATGGTATAGAGTAGAGTGAACAACATGTGCTACATCTTCAGAGGTGGGGAGAGTTAAAATAAAATCAGATTTCTAATCCTAAGAGCAGAAGTGAAAGGCAAACAAGGTAAAGCAATACAAATATGTGTGGGAGGATTTGAAGGCTAAGAAAGTGGTTTTGCCATGTGTTTCATGCAGTCCAAACACCGTCATATCATTTCCTAGGAACACAACAGCCATATCTGGATGAGGTCAAGGTCTCCCTTGCTTTGAAAGGTCTCCCTTGCTTGAAAGCCACTCGTATACAAATCTACAGTGAGATGTTCATCTCTGCTCATAGCCAAAAAACCAACATTGTCTGCATCTGCAAATATTTCCATAGTCATGTAACAGGCATGACTAAGTGCAGGAAGGAGTGTACAGAATGCTGTTATCTTTCCTGCCAAAGTGGTACCTCTTTGTCTACTTGCATTTTCCTGCTTCCAGACTGCTAGGTTGGCAGGAGCTGGGCAGATGAATGGGGGCTTACTCCACCGTGCATCACTTGGGCTTAAAACTGCTGACCTGCCAACCTTCCAGTCATCAAGTTCAGCATCTTAACCAATAAACCACTGCAGTCCTGTTTCAACCCAGTCATACCAGATACTTCATATAAGGAATCTCCAACCCACCCACCCTCCAGATGTCATTAGAGTCTAACTGTCATTGGCCCCTCTCACTATGGCCAATAATATGGGGCTGGCTCATTTACTGGTCTGCCGATTACTGCTAGAAACATGTGCTGATGAGGACTTTAAGTTTGGAAAATGGCCAAGCCAAGAAAGTGGCTTCATTTTGGCAGTCCGGGGTTTGATCGGATCACAAATGAAGAAGAAGGATTTGCGGAAGAAATCGCCTAATGCATTTGGAAGGTCAGTGTAATGTACGGATCTCCTTGGGGCTCGATTGTCAAAAATCAATTTTACTATATGACAGGAAGTTGGTGACCAGGGATGCTTCAGAAATTCAGACTGATACTCAACCCACTAATAACATATTCAATTGTAGAGGGAGGAGGGAAGGAATAGGACAGAATAATCAGGAATAAGTTGAACAACAGGTGTTTGTTTGTTTTTAATTGACCCACTTGTTCAATTCTTCAACAAGGGAGGATATCAACACATCGTTTTGTTCTTTATTGTTACTGCTATTATTTCTGTAGGAACAGCAAGATGTTATCAGCCCTGACCTTTTTATTGTGCCCAAGCTTAGAGAAGCACCTGGGTCAGGGTGTGCACCTCACACTTAGCAACTGCAATACGCAGCGGGATTTAACTCTGCGCACACATGTGCAAAGTTGTGCAGTGTTGGAGACACACTGAAAAGGTCAGCGTTGATTATTTCTCTGAAGACCCCATTTCGCAAGGTCTGGATGCTCAGCAATCTGGAGCATCAACCGCACATGGTTTTGTGTGTGTGTGGGGGGGGGGGCTTGTCTGGGAGTTGCTTGTAGTAGCTTAAAAATTTCTTTTCAATTTTCTTATAGAATAAAGCAAGACCCAAGTTTCTAGCTCAAGTTTTTATAAAAAGAGGTACAGGGAGATCTCATGAGTCAGTGGGGATCCAGAGTAGAGCCCTCCTTTATCATAATTGAATCGCCAGTGCATGGTTCTGAGTCGTTTCTTATGGCTAGTGGAAACAGAATAAGACTGTTTCCTTTTCAACGACAAAACCAAGCCTAGGTTAATTTTGTACATTCTGTACAAGTCACTGACTTTGGTTTCGAAATACCTTGTTGCCGATTTTTCTTAATGCATCGCGGTTGAGGGTTTGCCTCAGAGGAGTCTGGGTCTGTTAGGGAAAGGGGTAGCAGAGGTCCAGCTTCTGTGCACCATTAGACCATCGTGTGTACAGTGTGAAAGCTGCTGACTGGGTCAAGATGTTGAACTATTCTTCAGTTCAGTCACATTACAGGTTTGTACTACAGTGTCATGACCAAGGAGAGGAGAGAAAACAAAAGCCATGTTACTAGGTTCTGTCTATCACTAGCTTTGATGTTCTTCCTATTGGCCATCCTGCTCCACCTACCCTTACCTAACGGTGTGCATAATGACAGGTAAGAGCTGTTCCTCTCCAGATGTTCTGGCCTTCAAAACTCAACAGACTCAACAAATACAGCTAATTAAAAGGCCACAAGTCCTTTGCCTATGGTCTAGTAGATCATCATCTCCTCCCCTAAGCTACAGGACAGGATGTTCTTGTGACACGATCAAATGTGGCTCAGAAAGAAGAATGACTTCTCTTTCACAGATGAGATCCCAAGAAGCCAACAGTTCCATTTGCATCTTAGACATTAGCTGCCATCGGGGCCTCCTCGAAAGCAGTTCTGAAGACCTGCAGCAAGGACCTCCTTACCGCGTCCTGGAACTCCTGCCCCACAAACACATACAACAAAGGATTGATGCAGCTATTGAACATGGCAAGGCACTTGGAGAGGGGGATGGCCACCAGGCGCATGGCATCTGGCACATGGTCCATGGAGATCCTGGCCAGAGCCAGGGCATGGTAGGGCAGCCAACACAAGAAGAAGCAAAAGACAACCCTGGTGACCACCAAGAAAGGCTTACTGGATTTGTTGAGTTTCTTTTTGCGCATGGTCACCACCAAGATTGAGTAGGAGATGGAGATAACCAGCAAGGGCAGGAGGAACTGGTAGAGAAAGATGCAAATGGTGAGGACTTCGGCTTCCTGCCAGTCCTGGAAGATATCCAGGTTGTTGCAGGAGCTCCGGTTATTCTTCTCCACGGAGACCTCCGTGAAGAAGTAGGAGGTGGGGACAAAGAAAGCTAAGGACAGTAGCCAGAGAATCCCACAAGCCCCCCAGGTGAAACGCGGGGTGCGGCAGTTCTGACACCAGACGGGGGCCACCACCAGCACACAGCGGTCCACGCTGATAGAGCTGAGCAGGAGCACACCGCTGCAGACACTCAGCCCAAAGAGGCAGTTGGCCACCTTGCAGGACACTGAGCCAAAGGGCCAGTTCAGATCTAAGGCCAGATTCAGTACAGTGACAAGGATGAGGGAGGTGGAAGCCAAGTCGGCCAAGGCAAGGTTGAAGAACCAGACGGTGTTGGAGGTCCAGCGCAGCTTCCAACCAGTCACCCACAACACTATCCCATTCCCAGTCACCCCAGCCAGGAAAATAAAACTGAAGATCACACCAGTGATGATCTTCACCGTGTCACGGATTGTGCTGTCTCCCAGGATCTCCAGGGAAGATGAGCTGTTGGCGGCTGGGCTTGTTGACATCTCCCTGCCAGAAAGAGAATAAGAAGGTGGGAGAGAAATATTATTTATCTTTTATACAGCATATGGGCGACTGCAGTGACTCAAGTGGTTAAAACTGGCAGGTCGGCAGGTCAGCAATTCAATATCCGAGTGGCTAAGACGCTGACTGGAAGGCGGAAGGTCTGCAATTCGATTCCTGAGTACTGCAGGATGGAATGAGCTCCTGTTTTTGTCCCAGCTCCTGCCAACCTAGCATTTCAAAAGGAAGAAATTGCAAGTAGATAAATAGGGACCACTTTGGTGGGAAGGTAAATAGTGTTCTGTGTGCTCCGGTGTCTAGTCATGCCTGCCACATAACCATGGAAACATCTGCAGAAGCAGAGAGTGCTGGCTCTTTGGCTTTGAAACAGAGATGAGCACTGAACCCTAGAGTCGGATACGACTGGCTTTGTATTTGTATTGATTGTTGTAGGGGATTGTGAAATTAATGTTGTTATATTAGAATTTATATGTCTATTGTATAATTCATTCTGTAATTTATTGTACTGTGTTATTATATTGTCATAGAGTATTTTTGTATTTTGCATCCTATTATTGTTTCTTACATGTCTTGTAAGCCACTTCGAGTTGTCAAGTGGATTGAGGGAAGCGGGATATAAATAAATCGTCATTGTCATCGTCATTGTTACTGTTATTAGACACCAGAGTGCATGGAATGCTGTTTACCTTCCCACCGCAGTGGTACCTATTTATCTACTTGCAATTTCTTGCTTTCAAACTGCTAGGTTGGCAGAAGCTGGGATGCAGATGGGAGCTCAGTCCATCATGCAGCACTCAGGTCTTGAACTGCTGACCTGCTGACCTTCTAGTCATCCAGTTTAGCATCTTAACCACTAAGCCACCGCAGTCCCTCCAATGAAAACAGGACAGAAATGCTATCATCAGCAACACAGGAATAAAGAAATAGAAAGGGACATAAACTGGCTTGGTCAATCTAGCAGAGTGCTGTCAAGTTTAAACTGCAGTTTCTTTCCTAGTCCTTTTTTTTGAGGATGGTAGAGGACGAACTTGAAACCATTCACACGTATAACCTGTCTCCTACCATTGACCGACCACTCTAAATAGACAAGAAGTATGGAAAATAAAATAAAATGTTGACAAAATAATAATTAGGTATTGGTTTTTATGTTTCTATAACATCCAAAATTAAGATATCCACCATGGTGTTTAAACAGGGAATAAAAAGAAGCCATTTGTGAATGATCTCAATTTGCTTTGTGATTGGCATTAGAAGATAAATACAGGCTGCTATGATTTTTGAATCACGAACGTCTACCTGAAAGGTTGTTAGCACCTACCTGAAAGGACTATCTGCAACTTGTAATTTGGCATACTCATGCATGCTCATGAGAGTGGGATTTCCCCCCTCCCACACACAAAGGGGCTGAACATCAGGTGCATAAGTCAATTGATGATCATTGTATAAATCATAATTATGAGTGAGTTCTGGGTGAAAATAAGTTCAGCGCAGCACCATGTACTCAATTCTAGGCAACTTGGGCAAAAAGAAGCCCTCCAGATGTTGCTGATCTACAGTTTGGATTGGTACTAAAGAGCACAGACAATGGTGGTAAGTGCTTGAGAGTAGATGTTCATCAACATTTGGAGAGCCTCAATTGGCTCACTTCTCCCTTAGCAAAGAAGGAACAAGTGGCTAAGGGATGTGAGCATCCAGAACCCCCTGGTTTCATCTCCTAGGACAGTGATGGCCAACCATGGCTCTCCAGGTTGGACTTCAATTCCCAGAAGCCCTGATCAGCAGGAGTCCTGACTTGGGCCTCTGGGAATTGAAGTCCAAGAACACCTAGAGTGCCAAAGTTGGCCATCACTGTCCTAGGAGATCCTGGATTTTATCTTCCCTGAACTCAATGCCCTCTTTCCACCTGCAGTTCTCTGTCTTTGCTACTGAAATTGTCAAGGGTAATCTGAGTTGCTCTGGTTACAGCATAGCATATACCTAGCTTGAAATATTGCACAGAACAGAGAGGGAAGCATCTATGAAAGCTTCTCAGTTCAAAGCTAGAAAGTTGCCATGGCATTGACTAGAAGGTTTTTTGTTGCCGTTGCCAAGCAAAGGTGATTGGGAGGGGGGCTGCTAGCAGATCCGGTGGTCATACCATACAGTAGGCTGAAGCTGCCATGTTATGTAACTAACTGGATCTGCATACCACCGCAAGATGTTCAGCAAAGCCTAATGTTCCAGTCAAGTGTACTAAGTTCATTTTTCATTTGTATTCACTTTGAGTAGAGTTATGTTCTAGTGCGTTGGGTCCCTAGGGTCGCAAGCAGACCAAAGATGTGGGCTGGTGTTAATTATTTAGATCTGAATCAACCCAGAGAAGAGAATTAGGGAAGCTCCACAAGAGCAAAGTATTTCTAGGTTCAAATCTGAACACAGAAAAGTAAAAGTCGCCCTTGCTCGAAAGCCAGTCGTATCCGACTCGAGGGTTCAGTGCTCATCTCTGTTTCAAAACTGAAGAGCCAAGGCTGTCTGCTTCTGCAGATGTTTCTGTGGTCATGTGGCAAGCATGAATAGACACTGGAGTGCACAGAATTCTGTTTACCTACAAATGTGGTCCCTATTTATCTACTTGTAATTTCTTTTTTTTCCCCTTCGAACTGCAAGGTTAGCAGGAGCTGGGACAGACGACGGAAGCTCACTCCGTCATGCAGCACTTGGGTGTCGAACTGCTGGCCTGTTGACCTTCCAGTCATCAAGTTCAGTGTCTTAACCACAAAGCCACCGCAGTCCCTCGTACATAGAAAATAAACAGTTAGCCTTGACAGCTTTAAATATATTCACTTTTGTAATATGCTTTACTTATTAACATGATTGATTTTTTAAAAAAACCAAACAAACCATGTTTTCAGGATATTTAAAGTTCACTTTCAGAAGCTGTCTTACACAATTTAAAAAAAAATCAAAATACAGTAGCAGCAATAAAAAATGGTGTGTGCCAAATATAGACTATGTTTTCTGGGATAACCAGCGAAGACCTGTAGGCTCACATTTCTAATTTCATGTGACCTTGGCTTAATCACCAAAGGGTTTTGTCTCCAGGACCTCTGGCCAAAGGGGAGAAAAGGAGACGGGGCAAAATATGTCATAGCTCAAAACTTCAGTGTCCAGGACTTTGCTGCTGTTACTGCTGCTGTTGCTTGTCCATCTGTCCGTCCTTCCATCCTTCCTCTTTTAGTATTTCATCCAATTCAGAATATTGGCTATTCTCATGGGGATCAGCCACGAAGACTGTTCTGGGAACAATATAATGCAGTGGCCTTCCATTTTCCTTCCACATCGCAGCATGACCCCCCTCCCCCCCCCCCCCCCCGTACCACAGATCCAGTTCTGTGAGTCACTTTCTGGTCCTGGGCCCTTTTGGCATGCAAAGTCCACTTTGGACCCAGGCCAGGATGGATGAAGCTGCTGCCCTCCATCAAGATGGATTCAAGTGGGATTTAATCCACTTGGGGACCATCACCCTTCCCTGTTGACTTCGCCACCCAAAGCCATTAGTCCTCAGGGTTGTCAATTTAGTAAACCATTGCCTGATTGAGTCGTTGGCAATAGGGTCTACTCTATTACTGTAGCTGGATAATCTGACCAGAATATAGGGCTTTGCTACCCTGTTAAATTAAGCCTGGGTTACAAATTATTGAGATACTTGAGAGAAAGAGGATAGAGTAATTGGGAGGAATCTGGTCTGAGTGTGCAAACAGCCACCTTGGTTGTACATTGACTCCACCCGTTCTGTGTTCCGTTCTGCCAAGAAAAGAACAGTTGGTGGTAGGATGCCCAGCCTGTGAGTAGGCTTTATCCCCTTTCAGTGGCAAATACTAATGGGATGGTTCACCCCCTTCCAGCAGCAAATTTTTGCACCCTCTAAACTTCAGTGCCCTAGGTCAAAGATGCAGTGGCTGTTATGGTTCTGCCAACAAAGCCAAAGAAAGGGTAGCCCAACTCCTCTTTGGATATCAGTTTCTGCTATGCCTTCAGCTGCATCTCTAAATGACTTTCAAAGCAGTGCAATCTTCTAGAGCATCAAAAATGTTCACCCTCTTGCTTTAGTAGCTCCTGATTTTGGTGTTGCAGCTTCAACAGGAAGAGTGGCAAGAAGAAACATTTTTGAGGCTATGCGAAATCAAAAATCAAACTAGGAGATGGAGGAAGGAGCTCACTGGACGAGGAACAACATTAAAGGAGGATATGGTTGAGGAGGTTGACCTCCCCTACATCACATGGAGGACCCTGAATAGGTTGAGGGTTGGGGTGACTAAATGTAAGACCAACATGCTCAAGTGGGGGCTGCTGGCGGACAACAACACGCTGTGTGAATGTGGCAAGATACAGAATTTGGCTCGTTTGCTGGTCAGAGGGTTACTACGGGATTTAAGTTTGGCCAACAACAAAGCCAAGAAGGTGGTTTCATTTTGGCAGTTTAAAGTCTGACCTAGACATGAAAGAAGAAGAACAGGAAGAGTGGGGTTGGTTTATATAATTCCTATCAATGATTCCATCTGATCTGGCCTTTCGTTCTTAGGAACACTGGACAGATTTCCAAATAGAATAGACCTTCATTGTTTTTTTAAACTCTTCTTACCATAACCCCTGCTGTTGCAGATTATCATAGCAGTGTGATCTGCTTATGCAACTCTGTTGGAGGGGGTGTTATTTACACAGCTATTGTTGCCTCTGCCCAGCTAAATCTGGCAAGAAACCAATGGTCCTCTGTATGGGCAAAGGTTGTGCAACTGTCCTGCTAGCTGATCCAAGGTGCTCAACAACTGCTTCGGAGGGCATTACTTGGATGAATGGGATCAGGAAGGGATGAGGAACTCCCCCATTTTGTGCTAACTCTGTTCTATGTTATCAAGAAGGTGGTGCTTCGATCTGTGGCTGAAAGCCTTATAAGTGTTTAATCAGTGTATCAGGGCTGCAGTTCAAAGTACATAAGCTAGTTCAGTGTAAAAAAAAGTGCCACATCTATAAGGATGGGAAGAAATAGGTTGGAAATGGAGGGTGTTGGTAGAAAAACAGACCCTGGTTTGGCTTAGTGGTTAAGGCACTGAGCTTGATGACTGGAGGGGTGGCAGGTCGCCAGTTCAGGGAGCCGAGTGCTGCATGACAGAGCGAGCTCCTGTCTCTGTCGCAGCTCCTGCCAACCTAGCAGTTTGAAAGCAAGAACTTGCAAGTAGATAAATAGGTACTGCTTCAGCGGGATGGGTAACAGCATTCCGTGCACTCCAATGTCTAGTCACGTCCGCCACATGACTGTGGAAATGTCTGCACCCTCTCTAGAGTCAGACACAACTGGCATACGAGCAAGGGAGACTTTTACATTTCACTAGCCCTGTGATGGTGAACCTTGGCATTCTAGATGTTCTTGGATGTCAATTCCCAGAAGCCCAAGCCCCCTGTGAATCCACACAAATGGGTTTACTGTGACTCATCCGGCCTGTGCTGCCCTCATTGCTCCCGGAAGCGGAAGTAAAAAATGTGCCCGTATGGAGGAAGGGTTAACCCGAAAGAGCCTTAAACGTATGGGCATGTTTTACTTCCACTTCCAGGAACGACAAGAGAGGTGCGGGACAGATGAGTCACAGTAAATCCATTCGTGTGGATTCATGGGGTTTGGGCTTCTGGGAATTGAAGTCCAAGAACATCTGGACTGCCAAGGATCGCCATCACTGCCCTAGCCAATCAAAACCAATACAAAAGAGACACAGCCATTTATGCACCATCACACACACAAGTGTCATGATGATGTTAAGTATTCTACTGTGCCATGCCCCTTCACAAAAATCACTGCACAGGAGTGCCTATCACACAGTGGTGTCAGTCTGAGCCTTCCCTACTTCCTCAGTGGTTGGAGGGTCCAGAGGAAATTGTAGGCTTGATTGGGAGCTTCAGTGTCTTTCACCTTCTCCTTTCTTGCCAACGGTTCCATTAACTCAATTGTCATTTCTTCAATTTATGAGTGATGGACCTCTTTAGTTAAAGACTTTTCAGCCACACAGGTGCTAAATGGAATATGAAGGAGTTGAGAGGATAATGTTCAGCCTTGTTAGAGATCAGCAGTTCAATGCTTTGTCCTCTAGTTGAACCAGAATTACACACATCTTGATTCAGTTAATTTTGGCACAGTGAACTTCTCTACTCTTTTACTGTGAGGCTAACAGTGTCTAAAGTCGCCTTATGGCTTAAATCCTATTGTTTAAAGCAGGGGTCAGCAAACTTGGCTCTCCAGATGTTCTTGGACTTCAATTCCCAGAAGCCCTGATCAGCAGGTGTACTGACTTGGGCTTCTGGGAATTGAAGTCCAAGAACACCTGGAGAGCCAAGTTTGTGGACCCCTGGTTTAAAGTAAAGGTAAAGGTTTCCCTTGCTCGAAAGCCAGTCGTATCCGACTCTAGGGTGCAATGGTCATCTCTGTTTCAAAGTCAAAGAGCCATCATTGTCTGCTTCTGCAGACATTTCTGTGGTCATGTGGCAGGCATGACTAGACACCGGAGCGGACAAAATGCTGTTACCTTTCCACCGAAATGGTCCCTATTCATCTACTTGCAATTTCTTGCTTTCAAACTGCTAGGTTGGCAGGAGCTGGGACAAAGACGGGAGCTCAATCAGTAGTGCAATCAATTTCATTGCAGTAGGCCCACTGAATCAATGGGGATTTGGTGAGTCAGCTCCTCCGTAAGTTCCATTGATTCAAATGGGCCATTAGCAGTTGTTTTGAACTAGACAGTGACTCCAGTTCTGGAGATGCTATGAATCCACTCCACATTTTATTCTCTGTGCCACAAGAGTTATCCAAAGTGCTGAACTTTTATCTTCCAAATTGATTCAGGACCTTGGATAGTTCTTTTGGAGTGTGCACTAAGCCCCAGAATGGATTCTCTGAACCTCTGAAACTGCAGCCACCATTGCAACTACTGGTTCTTAGACTCCCCAAACATTGAGGAATCTGGGACTTGGAGTCCAGAAAAAAATGGGAGACCAAATATTGGGAACCTCCACCTTAAGGTAGGAATGGGGAAACCTGTAGCTCTTCAGATGTTAATGAATTGCAACTCCCATCACCCTTTTCCATTAATAGTCACACTGCAAGGGGCTCTTAGGAACTGAAAGATCTATACTATCCAGATGTTTCTCAGCCTTGTCTTAGAGCAAAGTCTGACTGCAGCTCTAAGTAAGTCTGCCAATAAATTTTTTTTGCAAAATCACTGCAAATTTTCTGTTTTAAACTATACAGTTACATCTGCAGGCTCCAGTTCTGGAGACAACATGAATCCACTCCAGCTTCTACTCTGCGTGTCATGAGAGCTATCCAAAATACTAAGCCTTATTTCTCCAAATAGGTTCAGAACCTTGGAGAGTTCTTTTGAAGTTCACACCCAAGACCCAGAGTGGATTCTCAGTACCTCTGAACCCAGAGTTACCAGCCACAAATGGACTCATTGCCTGCACAACTTTTTACCACCCAAGGAAAGCTCATGGCAAATGGGATTCTGGAACCATGTGAGCGAAAGTTAGTGTGGTATAGCAGAGTCAAAACAGGACTCCCTGCTCAGCCATGGAAACTCAACGTGGAATGGCTATGGTAACTCACTTGTTAAACATCTCACATCTTTAGTAGTAGTAATCCTGGGCTGTCCATTTGATTCTGATTTATGGCCACCCTTTCCAGGGTTTTCTAATTACAGTGTAATCATAGATGGTTTTTTGTCTTTTTTTCCCTTTCCTTCTGGGGGTGCTTTGGGACTATGCAGTTTGCTCAAGGCTGCACAGGCTGGTGGTTCTGCCAGGAAGCACAGTACCAAAACCACCAAGCTATCAGACCTGCTTTGGTAGCTTCAAAAGTAAAGATAAAAGTCTCCCTTGCTCAAAAGCCAATTGTTTCCAACTCTTGGGGGTTGTGTTCATCTCCTTTTATAGCCAAAGAACCAGTGTTGTCATATCTGACTCTAGGGTTCAGTGCTCTTCTCTGTTTATAGCCGAAGAGCCAGCACTGTCTGCATTTTTCAGACGTTTCCGTGGACATGTGGCAGGTATGTCTAGACACCGGAGTGCATGGAACGCTTCCCAGCAAAGTGGTCCCTATATATCTACTTGTAATTTCTTGCTTTCGAACAGGTAGGTTGGCAGGAGCTGGGACAGAGACGGGCGCTCATTCCGTCCTGCAGTGCTCAGGTTTTGAACTACTGGCCTTCCGCCTTCCAGTCAGCTTCTTAACCTCTTGAGCCAGTGCAGTGAGAAGAAGAAGCTACAGTACTAAAGTCCTAGTTTTAGAGCTGGAAAGTCGATAGTCTTGTCACCAATCCCCTTGCCAATACAAGCAAGGGGTGTATTAAACATCATTTTAATGCCTCCAAACAGGCTCATTCAACAAGCATCTTTCTCCCATTCCTGCGTCCTGCTGTGGCCCGCAGCTCCGCTTTGCCTTCCTCCTTGGCGGAGTGGCAGCTCCTAATTGCGAATTAGGATGAGCAAACCGGTGCCGCGCCTGCTTCAACACCGTCGCAACATGTGCTCCGGAGCCGCTGGGCCCCATTAGAAGATGCTAATTGATGCGTGCCCATCTGTCACCGGTACAGGGTGCCATACAGACCGAGCCAAGCCGTCAGCGATTAGCTATTAATTTATTAAGTCCTCCAGACCCGAAGGAAAATGAGCTCGGGGGAGATGGGGACAGTTTTAATTGGGAAGCTGAGAACACGGAGTGATGGAGCGTAAAGAAGCGTCCGCCTCCTGCCGCTCCGACCACTAGGCAATGCTTCCCCCCCCATCGTGAATTTAGAGGAGCCAGACTCCCATCTCTCTTTAACAATTAACAATTTACCTCCTCCCCAAACAGAACCAAAATTCACTTCCATTGTTGATTTGGGCTTCTGCCCTGCCCCAGTAACCGTCTCTAAACCCTGTTTGCTTCTAACCGCTATAACGCACTAACCCTAGTTAAAGTTAAATAAATAAATCAGTTTCTCCTGCTCCTTGTGGGTAGACAACCAAGCTAATATTAGCCAGATAGAGCTAAGGCTACTTGGTATATTGAGGAGAATTTTGCAACTCACAACAATTCTACCTAGAAAGTAATCCTATAGGTTTTCCTCTCCTATCTACCTGTCAATACCTTAGCGACAGGTGTGTTTTGGTTGGCCACCTGTAGACAGAGCTCTGGCCTTCCCATCACAATCAACTTAGAAGTCCTTTCCCTACATAAATGCCGTGGTGGCCCCGACTTCATCTGTGAGAACCCCAGTACAGGATGGGACTCTTTTGCCTGACACTCACCCTAGCACTGTGATGGTGAACCATGGCACTCCAGATGTTCTTAGACTTCAATTCCCAGAAGCCCAAGTCAGCACTCATGGTGATCAGGGCTTCTGGGAATTGAAGTCCAAGAACACCTGGAGTGACAAGGTTCACCATCAGGGCCTTAGCAAGACGGAAGGGGGAGGGTAGAGCCTCCATGTTCAGTGGCAGACTGTTTGAGTCCTGCAAAAGCAATCATGCTTATATACTGCCCCATAGTGCATAGTGTACTCTCTGGGCGGTTAACAAGTTAATTAGCATTTTGCCCCCAACATGTTGGGTACTCATTTTACTGACCCCGGAAAGATGGGAGGCTGAGTATACCTTGAGTCCTAGTGAGGATCGAACTCACAACCTTTCCATTGCAGTACAGCAGTTTAACCCAGGGGTGCCCAAATTTTTTGGGCTGTGGGCCGGTCATATGGCTCCATGGGCCGGTCACATAGTTCCTACCAATGAAAATGGAAGTAAAATGCTCCTTGTAACCTGTTTTGCAGGTTACAAGGATGAGATAGATTTTAAGCTGCCCTTTTCTCTGCTTAAACAAGGGGTGCCCAAACTACAGCCCACAGGCCGGATCTGGCCCCTGACACTAATTCATCTTGCCTGGCTTGCCCTCGTTGCTCCCAGAAGCGGAAGTAAAACATGCCCATGTGGACGCATTTTCCTTCCGCTTCTGGGAGCGATGAGGGTGGGGTGGATGAATTGGCATGAGGGCCGGATCCGGCCCATAGGCCATAGTTTGAGCACCCCTGGCTTAACCACTGCACCACCAGGGGAGGAAGCAGCTCCACAGACCCCGAATCTCTTCTGCTTGGAAAGTTTTCACTTCTCCTGCCATCAAGGAGAGAACCTCCATATCCAGGGGCAGCTGACCTGTGATTTGGAGAGGTTAGGAGGGAAAACACAAAACAAAAGGGATTGGTGGGACCAAATCAAAGAAAGTAGATTTGGGAAGAGGAATGGAAACATTGAGCATAATGGACCCATGCCTTCCCAACTTCTGAAGAGCCCTAATGGTACAGTGGTTAAAGGCACATTTAAATACAATTTTACATCAGGACGATCTGCTGCAGCTTCTTCCAACTGACACCTCTCCTCTCTTTCCTTACTGCGTCTCCTCCCCTATTCTCCTTCCTCCTATTGCAAAGTAACCCTTATGGGCGAAGAAGATAAAATACACTTTCTTTTAAGAAGTAGCCCTTGGAGCATTGAAATGGCCAGATGCAAAAGGCAACGGAGCCCCTTCGCCCTTTAAGGCAGCCCAGCCTAGGGAATCTTAGCCAGAACTTGACCTGTTGAATCTTTCCCATTCAACAGGTGCTGCTAGTGTGTCGAAAGGCTGCCTTCTTTTGCATGTCTTATCCCAGGGAATACGAACTGGGTGGGTGGGGAGTCTAGAAAGAATAACTCCCCGTTACTCCTCCTATTCCTTTAAGTAGTTCCTTCCTGCCTCAGTTTCCCTACCTGTGCAATGGAAGTCCCCTCTCGCTGAGAATAATTGGGAAAGTGGAGCAGGGGGTGGGTGGGTGAGAATTACACTGTTGAGTGAAACAACCCATCCTATATGCATTTTTACCCTCCTCCTTTCACACAGAAGGCAGTATTGGCACCATCCTCAGCATAATTGACATCTGGATCTGTCAACCTTAACCATGTTTTGCAGAAAAGCGACGATGGTTATCTTATGGATCTTCAGGAATGGCTTTGTCCAAACACACCTCGTGTCAATTGATGTTACTTTTGTATAGCTTTAGCAATGTATGGCTGTGAGAGCTGGACCATTAGAAAGGCTGAGCGAAGAAAAATAGATGCCTTTGAGATGTGGTGCTGGAGGAGAGTTTTGACAGCGAGGAGAACAAATAGGTCAATATTAGAAGAAATCAACCCTGACTGCATGCTCCTTAGAAGGTCAAATAACAAAGATGAAGCTAAGGTATTTGGTACATCAAATAAGAAGAGAGGATTCACTTGAGAAGGCCTTGACGCTGGGGAAGGTGGAGGGCAAAAGAAGAAGGGGATGGCCAAATATGAGATGGCTAGATGGTATTGTAGATACAATGGGCACGGGGCTGTGCGGACTAAGGAGGATGGTGGAGGACAGGGGTGCCTGGAGAGCAATGGTCAATGGGGTCGCAAAGAGTCGGAATCGACTGTGGGACTGAACAACAACAACAAAAGCTTTAGGAAGGGCATTCTGGAAATCTAAAATATTGTTTTTATTTATTCATTATTATTATTATTATTATTATTATTATTATTATTATTATTATTATTATTATTATTATTATTAGTAGTAGTAGTAGTAGTAGTAGTAGTAGTAGTAGTAGTAGTATTTGTATTTTTAGTATTAGAATTAGAATTAGTATTAGTATTAGTATTAGTGTTATTAATACTACTATTGGCACCTTTTCTAAAGCCGTCTTCATTTCAAGAAATAAGAGAACCTTCCTGAAATCATTTCCACGTTCATCACGTCCACCGCCTTGTTAAAAACCCACCTTCCCATTAAACCCCAATTATCACCACCTTTCTAAAAATCATCTCTCCATTAAAAATAATAACCGCCTTTCCTTCCCATTCGTAAGAGCTTTCTCTGGGCTAATAATAATAATCATTTCCCCCAAAGCGTCTCCCCGCTAATTACCACGAAGATGATGGTTACTGACAAACTTTGTTGTGTTGGATAACCAGCCCTCCGGCGATTATTACCTAGGCGGGTTATTTTTTTGGTTATGGGGTTGGGAAGTCGGCTTAAGAAAGCCAGGGATCGCCAGCCAAGGAGAGAAGCGTGTCTTTACCTCCTTTCAGACGCGCCTCTTCCTCAACAGGTTAAGGGACCGGCGTGCTGCTGCGCCTCCAGCTGATGCCCGTGCGATCCATCGGTCCGGATTTGGGCTGCTCCTGTCCGAAGGAAGCGGTGGGGGTGGGATGAGGATCGGACCCCAGTGGAGACCTCCTGAACCCCAAGACTGCGAAGGGGAGGGGAGGGGAGGAAGGCGCCCCAGCCATCAAGCCGTCCCGACGCGGATGAGCCGTCACTGGCGAGGTGGATCGGAAAGGCGGATCGCGTGTATATATGCGCGAGTGCGCGCGAGTGGTGTGCGCGCATGCGGAGGGAAGCTAAGCTAACCCGTGGGTACCGAAAGGAACGAGCTATGCTGTCTAAGCTGCTGAACTGGGCAGAATCTGGCTCATGTACTGGTCTGCCGATTACTACCAGAAACATAGAGAGCAAACGAAACAAAAAGACCGAAAACCTTGAAGATAGAGTTATTTAGTTGATTTATTTAGTTGATTTATAAGCCGCCTTACTCACCTCGGTGACTCAAGGCGGCTTACATCAGCAAAAAAACATCTCATATAAAAGCCACTAAGATAATACAATTATTTGCGTTGATATAGCAACCGAGAAATTTCATTGTTCCCGCAAGTGGACAATGACAATAAAGATTTATTCTATTCTATTCTATTCTAACATTCTTAAAATCTATAAAACCATGACCCCTTAAATTAAAACCCCAACAGGGCTAAATAAGCCAGCGAGGCTGGGATGTGGGATGTGCTACCAGACGCACCCCAAGCCTGATGGCAGAGCCAGGTTTTTAATGCCTTTCTGAAGGGGTACAGCTCTGCCTGGAGGTGCAGTTCTGGTGGCAGGAGGTTCCAAAGGGCCGGGGCCCACACTGAGAAGGCTCTCCTCCTGGTCCCGGTAAGATTTAATTTAATTTAATTTAATAGATTTATATACCACCCTATCCAAAGGACTCTGGGCGGTGTACACTAAGACCAATATACAGGTAAAACAATTTTAAAAAACCCATAAAAACATAACAATATTACCCACCCACCCACCCATTCCCGCCGTGACATCTATTATCTAAAAACAAATATAAAATCTTAAAAACCTTTTAAAAATAATAATTACAGGAGGGGGAAAACCTCAGATGAGCCAAAAAGGGGAGCTTGTTGACAATCCCGGCCCCCAGACCCATTTTGCCAACCACGTCTTCAATTCTTTCCTAAATGGGTCTGGAGCATACCTGTCAACCTTCCCAGATTGGCCAGGATTTCACGGTTTTCTGCGCCTATTTGCACCATTTCCCGCCCCACGCTGCTGAAACCCTGGAATTTGGCAACGGGGGAAAGGTTCTACGCACGCGTAGAAGGCTACGCCGCTTGCATAGAAGGGTTTTATGCTTGCATAGAACCCTTCTATGTGTGCGTAGAACCCTTCTACGCATGCGTAGAAGGCTATGCCGCTTGCGTAGAAGGCTACGCATGCATAGAAGGGGGCTATGCAAGCGTAAAACCCTTCTACACATGCGTAGAAGGCGACTTGCGCAGAAACGTTCTGCACAGGTCCCGGATTGGCCAGAGCCGCGGTTGACAGGTATGGTCTGGAGGCGTACGTCTACTGGGAGGAGGTTCCACAGTGTGGGGGCTATGACCGAGAAAGCTCTTTTCCTCGTGCTGGAGAGGCAAGCCTCCCGAACAGATGGCACCTGAAGGGTGCCCTCTTGGTTTGCTCTTGTGGGATGGGTCGATGTCCTAGGGATGATGTGGTCCCTGAGGTATCCTGGTCTGTTACCTCCTTTCAGACATGCCTCTTCCTCAACAAGTTAAGGGACCCATCAGCCAGGGATGTGCATCCCTGGCTGATGGGACCACCAGAGAGCTCCCTTTGGTCCGCCCTCGTAGGACAGGTCAACAACCTTGGGATGATGCGGTCTCTTAGATATCCTGGCCCACTGTCGTGAAGGGCTTTAAATGTCAAAACCAGCACCTTGAATTGCACCTGGAAGCATACTGGCAACCAGTGCAGCTCCCGTAGCAGTGGGAAGGCATGGGTTAACTGCTGTAGTTTAATTTTAGCCTTCCTGATGTTTGTCTTGCAACCATCAACTGACCATTTGCAACTCAACAGGGCCAAACTTCACAACAAATCGGAATACCCACCGGGGATCTTTTGGTACCACCAGTCGTAAAAAGCACTATCGATCTATATACTTATCTGTTATGCTAGCCAAGCGTTGTGTGCCTCTGTACCTGACGTGTATAAACTGATGCCATGAAGCCTCACTCTCATGTCTGATGAAGTTGACTCGATCCACAAAAGCTAACATTAAAATACAGCATATCAGAGTAAACAAAACAAAACAACAATTCTCCAAAGGAGTTATGTCCCTATTTAATTTGTGAACCGGCTTGATATGCAGGGAGAAAGGCAGCATAGAAAATATGGCCAACATCTGGATCCTCCTATGTCCCTTTGAATTCTGATGCCTTCCAAATGGGATGGAATGCCAAGTTTCCAGAATCTGAGAGAAAAAGCTGGATTCTGGGTTTTCTAGTCCAATTCACATCTGATTTTACTTTTGAGGAGGGTCTAAGAGGAGCTGAGCTGACTCAGATGGAACATTTCTGAGGTGGGGTCATGGTGAATTTCTGAGTCCATCCCCCTCCCCTTCAAAGCAGGAAAAAGAGGAATAAATAAATAGTACAGTTATTGCCTCTTTAGCCTCAAGATCCCACCCTTTTTGGTAAGACCTTCCTTCCTTCCTTTCTTTCTACCGTACACCCTAGGCAGTGTACAAATAATTAAATGAACAAACAATGCCATACAAAAAACAAAATAATAAAATAAATACGGTGGAACCTCATACAACAATTGCCCCATATAGCAATGAAATCGCATAACAATTAGTTTTTTTGGGGGGGGAATGGTGCCCTGCACAACAATTTTCCCTATGGAAAAAGTCGTACAACAATTTTTCAATGGGAAAAACCACTTAGCAAAAATAATAATAATAATAATCATTGTATGATGCATCTCATAGGGGAAATCGTTATACGATGCATGTATCATATAGCAATTGTTTTGTACAACAACAAGCCCAGTGGAATGCATTAAAATTGTTGTATGATACCACTGTAATGCTCTCTATTCACTTCTTACTTAGAGTGACCCTTTCTGGGTTTTTTAAAGGTTGAGACTACAGAGAAGCATACCTGTCAATCCGCGGCTCTGGAAAAACAGGACCTGCGCAGATCGCTCATGCGCAGGTCACTTTCCACGCATCCGTGGAAGCGCTACGCCACTTGCACAGCCCCAACTCAAGCAGCGTAGTGCTTCCGCGCATGTGTGGAAGGGTTTTACCCCTTCCACGTATGTGCAGAAGCGCTACGCCGCTTGCGTAGGGGCTGCGCAAGTGGAGTAGCACTTCCATGCATGCGTGAAAAGCGTTTTCCCCTGCTGCCAAATTACGGGGTTTTGGCAGCACGGAGCAGGTTATGACGTCAATCAACGTCAAATTACGGGGTAATCCTGGCCAAATCGGGATGGTTGACAGGTATGCAGAGAAGTGGATTACCATTACCATCCTTGGTGTGTGTGTGTGTGTGTGTGTGTGTGTGTGTGTGCGCTTGGGGACTGTGCAGCTTGCCCAAGGCTACACAGACTGGCTCTTCTCTTTGAGGGCACAGCAGAGAACTGAACTCCCAATCAGGTACCAAAAGCACTGAGCTATCCAGCCTGTTTTTGTAGCCTTAGTAAAGGTAAAGGTTGCCCTCGCTCAAAGGTTGCTTAGATCTGACTCTAGGGGGCAGTGCTCAACTCCATTTATAGCCAGAGAGCCAACGCTGTCTGTGTCTGGAGATGTTTCCGTGGACATATGGCAGACATGAGTAGACACTGGAGTGCATGGAATACTGTTACCTTCCCACCGAAGTGGCACCTATTTATCTACCTGCAATTTCTTTCTTTTGAACTGCTTGGTTGGCAGGAGCTGGGATAAATGACGGACACTCACTCCATAGTGCAGCACTCGGGTCTTGAACGGCTGACCTGCCGAACTTCCAGTTGTCAAGTTCAGCATCTTAACCACTAAGCCACTAGTAAAGGCTTCCCTTGCTCAAAAGCCAGTCGTATCCGACTCTAGGATTCATTGCTCATCTCTGCTTCAAAGCCGAAGAGCCAGCATTGACTGCTTCTGCAGACATTTCCGTGGTCATGTGGCAGGCATGACTAGACACCGGAGCGCACGGGACACTGTTACCTTCCCACCGAAGTGGTCCCTATTTGTCTACTTGCAATTTCTTGCTTTCGAACTGCTAGGTGGGCAGGAGCTGGGACAAAGACGGGAGCTCATTCCGTCCTGCAGTACTCGGGAATCGAACTGCTGACCTTTCGCCTCCCAGTCAGTGTCTTAGCCACTTGAGCCGCTACAACCCTATTTATTGCATTGACAGCCTGAGTTTTGCAACTAGGTTTTACATTACCTTGTATCAAGAAATTGAGTAGCTTAATTTGAGTAGCTTAACTACAAATTAAATGTAACGGTACAGAGTGTCAATTACAACAGTTTTTTTTTAAAAAAAGAGAATTTGACAAGCTATTTGGCAAATGTACATGTCACAGATCCTCTGAGCTTTTTCTCAGCCTTTTCTTTTGGCTGGCGGGCGTCTGGGAGAGAATAATATATAAATGATTAACTACTGGTAATGAACTCTTGTGAAATGAATATGATAAATATACCCCCTCTGTGAGCTTTTGGGTTATACTGGCCTCTTCATCTCAGGCAGTCTGGTGTGAACGAAACAAACACACTATTTGGTAGGTGAATGTTCCACACTGCCCATGTTTCCTGCAAGAGTCAGAGGTGGCATTTCAGTGTTAGAAGGAGCTTCTCTCCTCCCATTTCCATCTTTGTATGCAGTAGGCCGGGACTTCTCAACCTTTTTAGCCGGGGGTCAGGTCACGCTCCATCACACAGCTTCAGGGGCCAGACGGTCATTTTGCCCTTTCTCCACCACATGACACTTCTTGGCATGGTGGAGATGGTGGTGGGCCACATGAAATGGTGCTGTGGGCCACAACTGGCCCACAGGCCAAAGGTTGAGAATCCCTGCAGTGGGCGAAGACCAAAGGATCTCCTCAGGCAAGTGTGCATGACAACATCCTTCTTGCACAAACCATTTCCTCTTATTGCCGCTTATCTTTCTTGCTTCTAAATTTAATATCCTTGCAGGATTCTGCATTTTCCGGCTCAGAACAACAACAAAAAGTTTTCTAAACTACAACTTTCACTCTTGCTCAGGGGATTGTAGAAGCTGTAAAGGTAAAGGTCACTCTTTCTTGAAAGCTAGTCGTAGGAGTCGGTACTTATCTCCATTTACAACTCTGCAGATGTTTCCGTGGTCATGTAGTAAGCAGGACTAGATGCCAGAGCATTTATTTATTTATTATTTATTTATTAGTCAAATTTGTATATGCCGCCCGCTCAGGCATGCCCGACTCAGGGCGGCATCACAACAATGCACAAAAATACATAAAACATTATAAAAACCCCCAACCCACCCCCTTTAAAAACCCCTATATCCCACCCACCCATCCCATCCACTATAAAAGGAAGAAAAAGGAAGAAGAGAGAGTTCTTATACAAGCCAGCAGGCGGGCACCATAGTCCCATTCGGGCCCCACACCTGCCCTGCCAGCCAGGTCTTCACTCCTTTCCTGAAGGGCAGCAGTTCACTTTGGAGTCTTAGGTCTATTGGCAGGAGGTTCCAGAGAGTTGGAGCGGACACGGAGAAGGCCCTCCTTCGGGTGCTAGACAAATGTGCATCCCTCGTTGGTGGCACAATTAGAGAACCCCTCCGGTCCGCTCTAGTTGGACGGGCAGACACTCTTGGGACGATGCGGTCTCTAAGGTATCCTGGCCCCCTGCCATATAGGGCTTTAAAGGTCAAAACCAGCACCTTAAATTGCACCCGGAGACAAACTGGTAACCAGTGCAGCTCCCGGAGTAGCGGAGAGGCATGGGCATATCGCCCACACCCCATTACCACCCGGGCCGCCGCATTCTGGACCAGCTGCAGTCTCCGAATGGTCGTCAAGGGCAGCCCCATGTAGAGCGCATTACAGTAGTCTAGTCGGGAAGTAACCAGAGCATGGGTGACCATAAGCAAGGAGCCCCGGTCCAGGAGTGTGCGCAATTGGCGAATCACCCGAAGTTGGGCAAAAGCCTTCCTGGCCACAGCCGCCACTTGTTCTTCCAGCAGCAGCCGCGAGTCCAGAAGAACCCCCAAATTGCGCACTGGGTCTGTCTGGGGCAAAACAGCCCCATCCAGTACCAAAGGTGGTAACTCCCTGGATAACACGGGGCCCCTTATCCACAGCCACTCTGTCTTGCTGGGATTCAGCCGAAGCCCATTGGCCCCCATCCAGACCCCAATGGCCTCCAGGCATCCGGATAGAATTTCAACAGCATCACTGGGGTCCCCACGGGCCGAGATGTACAGCTGAGTATCATCCGCGTACTGATGGTACCGCACCCCGTGGGAACGAATGATCTCACCCAGTGGCTTCATATAGATGTTAAATAAGAGAGGAGAGAGCACAGAGCCCTGCGGCACCCCATACTTAAGGGGCCTAGGGCTGGACCTCTCACTCTCTAACCATACCGACTGGGTACGGCCCTCCAGAAATGAGGAAAACCAGGACAACACAGTGCCCTGGATCCCCAGTCCTTCGAGCCGTTCCAGAAGGATACCGTGGTCGACGCTATCGAAAGCCGCTGAGAGGTCAAGAAGAGCAAGGACGGATGGACAACCCCCGTCCCGCTCCCGCCAGAGATCATCCATCAGTGCGACCAATGCCGTCTCCGTTCCATATCCGGGCCTGAACCCTGATTGAAAGGGGTCTAGATAATCCGCTTCCTCCAGGACACTCTGCAGCTGGCGCGCCACCGCCTTCTCCAAAACCTTACCCAAAAAGGGCAGGTTGGAAACTGGCCTGTAGTTGTTAAGGACAGCTGGGTCGAGGGACATCTTCTTCAGGAGGGGGCGCACCAAAGCATGTTTTAGCTGTGCAGGAAATACCCCCTCCCGTAATGAGGCATTTATTATCCCCCCTATCCAGCCACCTGTTACCTCCTTGGAGGCTTTCACCAACCAAGTAGGACAGGGATCCAAAGGACATGTAGTGGCACGAACAGCTGCAAGGAGCCTGTCCACTTCATCAGGGACAACAGGATCGAACTGATCCCAGATCGTACAGCAAGACTGCGCTCCGGCACCCCCCCGACCCTCCCCATCCACGCCAGGATTCAACCCTGAACGAATCCGATCGATTTTCTCCACCAGATGGTCAGCAAAGTCCTCAGCCGAACCCTGCCAACCGGGCACCGATCCCCCCCTACCAAGGAGGGACCTGGTTACCCGGAACAGGGCGGCTGGGCGATTATCAGCGGAGGCAATAAGGGCGGTGAAGTATTGCCGCCTCACCACCCCTATCGCCACTAGGTAGGCCCTAATAGCAGCTCTAGCTAGTGTCCAATCGGAGTCATCCTGGGTCTTCACCCAGCGGCGCTCTAGGCGTCTCTTTGCCCGTTTGAGTTCACGCAGTTCATCTGTGAACCACGGAGATGACCTAGTCCCCCGGGTGTGGAGAGGCCGCAGTGGCGCGATTTCATCCAAGGCTACTGTTGTCGACCTATTCCACAGGTCGACAAGTGCCCCGGGTGAATCGCGTAGCCGATCCAGAGGAACATCCCCCAGTTCCCTCTGGAATCCATCTGGATCCATTAGTCACCGAGGGCGGGCCATTTTAATCGGCCCAGCCTCCCTACAATGAAGTGTCGCCCCCATAAAGTCAAGAGTCACCAGATAGTGATCCGACCATGGCACAGGTGAGATGACTAAATCCTGTAATCTTAGATCACTCTGCCACTGCTCCGACAAGAAAACTAAGTCTGGCATGTGACCACTGCCCCTGGTTGGACCCCGAATTACCTGAGTCAGGCCCATGGCTGCCATGGAAGCCATGAACTCCCTTGCCACCTCAGAAGCCGTCCCCAGCGATGGCAAATTGAAGTCCCCCAGAACCATAAGTCTCGGGAACTCCAACGCCAGCATCAAGGCGGCCTCGAGGAGCTCAGGCAGGGCATCCCTTACCCTGCAAGGGGGCAGGTACAGGAGTAAGATCCCCAGCTGACCCTTGGGGCCCAACCGTAGAAGCAGGGCCTCACAACCAGACACTTGTGGAGCAGTGGCCCTAGCAACTCCCAAGGACTCCCTGGCAACAATGGCGACACCACCGCCCCTCCCCTCACCTCTAGGCTGGTGCCAAGTACCGAACCCAGCTGGACACATGTCCGAGAGAGGTACTCCATCTTCAGGAGTCAGCCAGGTTTCAGTGATGCATGCCAGGTCGGCCAGCCCTTCCTGGATGGCATCTTGAATCAGGGGGGCCTTATTACAAACCGACCTGGCATTCACCAGCAGCAGCCTAAGGGTGGGGTCACTCCGGATCTGCCGCTCAGGGCCCAGAGATGTACCGGTAGGGCTGGAATGAGGGACCGCAATTAAACATCGGACCCGCATTCCCCGAGTGCGGCCCGCCCCACGATACCCGCCATACCGCCCCATGCCCGTCACAACACCTATATGAATCTCCGGAACCTCCCTAGACGGAATGCTGCCCCTCCTTCCTGGCTGGCAAGGCCAACACTCTCTCTTCCCTCCCCCTCCACCATCCCCCCCCCAATTCCAGCACCGAACATTGGCTCCTAGAATGCACAAAAAGCGCTGGCGAGTCCTGTCGTCCACATCTCCTTTTTCTTCCCCCCAGATAGGGAGGGCGGAGGCAAGGAGCTGGAGGGGACGTCCGTGTGCGGAGACAACATCCACGGCAGCGTCTTCGGCTCCCCACTACCATGAGGAGCCCTCCTAAACTCCCCGCCCGATGGCAAGGGGCAGGGAGGGACGGCCTAGCGCGATGGTTACGGCACCTCTGGCTCCCTTGGCCAGAAAGGCCCTCCAACCTCCCCGCCCAATGGTAGGGGGCGGGGAGGGACAATCCTGCGTGGCCGCGGCGGCGACGGCGGCAGCGGCGGCGGCGGCGGCGGCGGCTCCAGCGCTGTCTGCCTCTACCTCCCATTTCCATTCTCGGGCCGAATGGCGAAGGCCCCGGGAAGAGGCAACGCAATGGTTTCCGGGCCTCCGGCGGCGCCTCCCCTTTAAGCCCCCCAACAGGCAGGGCCCAAAGGGAGGTGGGACACACCTGCCTCCCATTCCCGGGCCGAATGGCCTCTTTATCTCCCCGCCGGTGGTGGGGGCGGGGAGAGCGCGGCGGCGGCGGCGGCGGCGGCGGCGGCGGCGGCGGCCCTCTTCGGAGCCTCCCGGGCCACGGGAGGCTCCCTTTATCTCCCCGCCGGTGGTGGGGGCGGGGAGAGCGCGGCTGTGGCTGCGGCAGCGGCGGCGTCCCTCTTCGGAGCCTCCCGGGCCACGGGAGGCTCCCTTTATCTCCCCGCCGGTGGTGGGGGCGGGGAGAGCGCGGCTGTGGCTGCGGCAGCGGCGGCGTCCCTCCTCGGAGCCTCCCGGGCCACGGGAGGCTCCCTTTATCTCCCCGCCGGTGGTGGGGGCGGGGAGAGCGCTGCGGCGGCGGCGGCGGCGGCGGCAGTGGCGGCGGCCCTCTTCGGAACCTCCCGGGCCACGGGAGGCTCCCTTTATCTCCCCGCCGGTGGTGGGGGCGGGGAGAGCGCGGCTGTGGCTGCGGCAGCGGCGGCATCCCTCTTCGGAGCCTCCCGGGCCACGGGAGGCTCCCTTTATCTCCCCGCCGGTGGTGGGGGCGGGGAGAGCGCGGCTGTGGCTGCGGCTGTGGCTGCGGCTGTGGCTGCGGCAGCGGCGGCGTCCCTCCTCGGAGCCTCCCGGGCCACGGGAGGCTCCCTTTATCTCCCCGCCGGTGGTGGGGGCGGGGAGAGCGCGGCGGCGGCGGCGGCGGCGGCGGCGGCGGCGGCGGCGGCGTCCCTCTTCGGAGCCTCCCGGGCCACGGGAGGCTCCCTTTATCTCCCCGCCGGTGGTGGGGGTGGGGAGAGCGCGGCTGTGGCTGCGGCGGCGGCGGCGGCGTCCCTCCTCGGAGCCTCCCGGGCCACGGGAGGCTCCCTTTATCTCCCCGCTGGTGGTGGGGGCGGGGAGAGCGCGGCGGCGGCGGCGGCGGCGGCGGCGGCGGCGGCGGCGGCGGCGGCGGCGGCGGCGTCCCTCTTCGGAGCCTCCCGGGCCACGGGAGGCTCCCTTTATCTCCCCGCCGGTGGTGGGGGCGGGGAGAGCGCGGCTGTGGCTGCGTCGGCGTCGGCGTCCCTCCTCCTGTCAAGCCACAGTTTTCAAAATGCAGGAGCTGGGCACACATGCGCAGTAAGTTTCCAGGTGCCGGGCAGGAAAGGGATTACTGCACATGCGCGGCCATCAGAGGCAGAATTGCACATGCGCAGTAACCCCTGTGCACATGCACAGTAACCCTTTCGGCCAGGAAAAGGGTTACTGCACATGCAGTAACCCTTTCCTGGCTGGTCAAATTACGGGATGGCCGCGGGAAGGAGCATGATGGAACGATGAAATACGGGATTTCCCGGCCAATCCTGGATACTTGGCAGGTATGTGCCAGAGCACACAGAACACTGTTATCTTTCCTGCCAAAGTGGTACCTATTTCTCTACTTGCAATTTCTTGCTTTTGAACTGCTGGATTAGCAGGAGTTCGGACAGACAACAGGAGCTCACTTTGTCATGCAGTACTTGGGTCTTGACCTGCTGACCTTCCAGTCATCCATTACTGGTCTATGGAATCTATGAGATAACCCATGTGGTGTAGTGGATAGAGTAATGGACTAGGACTCCAGATGTTCGAATCTCTGCTCAGCCAGGGAAGCTCAGCTGGGAGTGTGGACTTGGTAAAAACCACTCTTTCAACATCTCACTTACCTTGAAAATCCATTATGAGCCAATTCCAACTTTGCAGCACATAACTACAGCAAAACAGACATTTAGTCGGCAGTGGCAGCTGCAACTAGTATCTGAAAAATGCCATTAGCGTGAATTTGTTTAAGGTAGAACCCAGCTTGCCATGAAGTAACCCTCACACACTATGATCACGGAGCCATCTCCTGCAATGGATTGCCTCAGCCTTGAGGATATTATCAAGGTGAGCCTTCACAGCCAGTCTATCTGGCATGGCCTCTTCTGCCTCCATGGCCGTTGGGAATCAGAGTTCCTCCTCCGCTCATTTTGCCATTGGGCCCAATAGGATGGTTTCCAGTGGCATTTCCTCCACTGAGGGAGTCATCAACCCACCTAAAGGGCCTTATCCGCCCATAGCTGTTGGCCCCTTTAGGGAGTCAGGTTATTTACTGCCGCCCAAAACTCAGTGTTGAGTCGCTGGCTGTACGGTCTACTCCTATACCATAGCGGAATGTCCACCCAGACATTTAGTAATGAGTCTGTATTTTTATTTATTTATTTATTTATTTATTTATTTATTTATTACGTTTGTACTGCCACCTCCTAACCAGGGCAACTCCAGGCGGCTTGCACCAAATGCTACAAACCCAACATAAACATATCCACGCAATAAACATCATAAAAACCCTAAGCTCCAATTCCAACATTTAGACTGACTAAAACTAGAGTAAAAAAGCTACCCCCCCCCAGACAGCCTTTATATCAACCAATGTAGGGGTGCTGCCCCACCGGCAGCCCCCCCTCCACACACACACACCTGGTGAGCTAGCCATGTTTTTAACCCCTTTCTGAATGGCAATAGCTCTGCCTGGAGGTTCAACTCGATCGGCACAGGAAGAGGTTCCACAAGGCTGGAGCAGATATGGAGAAGATTCTCCTTCTTGTGCCAGAGAGCCCCTCTGATCTGCTCTGGTGGGGCAGGCCAATGTCTTTGGGGTGATGCAGTCTCTTAAGTACCCCGGTCCACTACCACATAGGGCTTTAAAGGTCATTACCAGCACCTTGAATTGCACCCGGAGGCACACTGTCAGCCAATGCAGCTCCCGCAGCAGGGGAGAGGTATAGGCATACCACCCACACCCCATCACCATGCAGTCAGCTAGCATTCTGCACCAGTTGCAGCCTCCGAATGGTTGTCAAGGGCAGCCCCATGTAGAGCGCATTTCAGTAGTCTAGTCTGGAAGTGACCACACATGTGTGACCATGAGCAAGAAGTCCCAGTCCAGGAGTGGGCATAACTGGTGGATTAGACTTCTTGTTGTTGAACTTTGGTTTACCTAGCTAATTTGTTTGCTCTGTTGTTGTGGTAATATTCTAGCTTTCCTCCCACCTAACATGGCTGGCTGTGTAGTTCAGTGAGTTCAGTTTCTTGCTGTGGAGCAAGAGGTTTGTAGTTCAATCCTACCCCAACCTCCAACTCAGAAGAGTCAGTTTATGTGACCTTAGAGCACCCCCAGGAGAAGGGCATGGGAAACCATTTATGTGTATTCTCTACCTAGAAAACCCTGAAAAGGGTCATCATAAGTCAGAATTGACTTGATGGCACATAATTTTTTATTATCTCCACCTGTGAGCTCAAGGAGACAAAAGCAGCGCTGACGTTGACACATGTCTCGCCTTTGCTGGGTCCCGGGTTCCATTGTGGCTCCATTAGGGACATTGACACCGGCTCCCTTGTGGACACTGAGCTTGGGGTCTGTCATGGACAATTGAGCCCCGACTCTATTGTGGACGTTGAGCCTTATTATTATTATTATTATTATTATTATTATTATTATTATTATTATTATTATTATTATTATTATTATTATTATTATTATTGTCGTCGTCGTCGTCGTCGTCGTCATTGTTATTGTTATTGTTATTGTTATTGTTATTGTTATTGTTATTGTTATTGTTATTGTTATTGTTATTGTTATTGTTATTGTTATTGTTATTGTTATTGTTATTGTTATTGTTATTGTTATTGTTATTGTTATTGTTATTGTTATTGTTATTGTTATTGTTATGGGTCTCTTTCTCCCTACTTTACCTTCACAACATCCATATATGTGTAAGTCAGGCTGAAAGAGTGGTTTGGCCAAGGTTGCTTGCGTAGTGACCTTTGTGCTTCAGTGAGGACAAGAACATAGATTTCTCAGGTCCTAGATCAGGGGATCTCAACCTTTTCAGGTCAGGGGCCAGGTCATGCTCCCTCAAACAGTTAAGAGGGCTGGACTGGTTGTTCTCCCACTCTTTACAATGGCTGTAAATGAGTCCATGGCCAAACGCATTTACGACAACCATAAATGAGTCTGTGGCTGGTTCCAGTGGCAGCGGCAGTGACGGGAGCAAGGGAGGGGGCAGGATTATTTGTTGCCATGGGCCAGATTCAGCCTGTGGGCCATAGGTTGAGAACCTCTGTCCTAGATGGGCAACCTAACCACTAGATCAATGGTTCCAAACCATTTTTTTTTTTTTGGCCATGCCCCACCTCGGCGGCGTCAACTGCAACTCATATCCGAGAATGCATTTTTTTCCTAGAGCAGGAAAAATGCCATTGGTGTGAATTTGTTTAAGGTGAATCCCATCTTGCCATGAAGTGACCTTGGAGCCATCACCCATGGCACACATGAAGTGCGACATGCAGGATTTAACACCGGGACTGCAATGGTCCACCACAGCCTTGAGGAAATGGACAAGGTGTGCTTTCACAGCTAGTCCATCTGGCATGCCCCACCTAAGAATCTCTAAAAGCCTGATTTCCCCCCTCTGTGAGACATACAATTCTTATTACCATATATACTCGAATATAAGCTGACCTGAATATAAGCCAAGGTACCTAATTTTAACCTGAAACCCCAGGAAAATAGATTGATTAGAGTATAAGCGGAGGGTAGGAAATGCAGCAGCTGCAAGTGAGCTTCAATAATCAAAACAAATGAAAATATGGTACAATTAATTAATTTGTAAAAAAGAAGATGTCTTAATTCCCAGTTTGAGCAGCAGTTCAATGTCAGCAGTTTGAGACCTGAGTGTTGTGCGGTGGAGTGAGCTCCCGTCATCTCTCTCCCAGCTCCTGCCAAACAAGCAGTTCAAAAGCAAGAAATTGCAAGTAGATAAATAGGTGCCAGTTTGGCAAGAAAGGTAACAGCATTCCATGCATTCTGGTGTCTAGTCATGCCTGTCACATGGCCATGGAAACATCTGCCGACACAGACATCACTGGCTCTTTGGTTGTGAATGGAGAGTTGGACACAACTAATTTTTGAGCAAGGGAGTGTCAGGGCAGGATTTGTGCCCTGCGTTCAGCCTTATCCAAGACGGAGATTTCCATGCATGGGAGAACCTTTAGCACATACCTTAGAGGGATTGGAAAGGGTAAACATGCTGGCCTCATGGGATGGAAGAAATGAAACCTAATGTGTGATGGACATGTTATACTGTAAAATAATTGGCTTGATTCCTTTAGGGGGATGGAAAGAGGGTGGACCGTGTGTATTATTGTAGTACTGAGATGTTATTGTATCTCATTGCATTATATTTTGCACTTTGTCGCTTTAATGTGTAGTACCTTTGTTTGACATGCTGTGTCTTTGGCTTTTCGTAATTGCCCTGGTACTATCATTTTGATATTGTAACTTGGTGACATACTTTTGTATATCTGGTACCTTATTTTGTGAACTGCTTTGGGTCGCCCTGGGGTGAGGAAGGTGGTATATAAATATGGTATAAATAAAATAAAATAAAATAAATAAAATCCAGAAGATGGAACCAGGATGTTTTCTTGATCCGATGCTCCGAGCTAAGGGTGAGCTGCAAAGATGTAGGTGCTTAAGCTAGGTGGGAGGCCCTGCCTTGGGCTTCCTCAGTCAGAGAAGCTTTCTATGCTATGGTATGCTTTCTGAACATTTGATGAACATTCTTCTGTAACTTACTCAGAGTACAATATATTTTTAAATTACCCAAAAATGACCGGAGTGTTTACTTGGCTATGTGCTACCTTATCTACATTAATTTAATATCCCCGGTTGCTTAGCTAGGAGGGTGGTAGCTCAGAAGCAGGAACCAATCACCTATGGACAAGGAGTCCTACACATGAGTAAATTTGTTTCCTGACAGGGAGACCTTTACCTTACAAGTAACTGCCTGTCAGTTTGGCCCTTCTTTCTGTTTCCTGAACTTCTGCCGTCCCATGTTTCCAGGAGATAAAGCAAACCTGCTTTGGCAATACAGTATATGACATGGACTCATCAAGAAAACCAAAAGGTTGAAGTGTTAAAAACCAGGAAAACTTGGGGTGGGGGGGTGGGGAGAGGAATGGAGCTCCAGTTATTATTTCTATTTCCAGGGGTGATTTGGGTGAGATTCTAGCTGGCAACATCCAGGACAGACTCTAAAGCAAATTAGGTGCCTTTTTGGAAATTGCCCAAGAGTGCCAATTTAGTACAGCTCGCTCTGTACCACCGTCTCAACTTGTAACTAATGGTGTTTTATTACCCATATTATTACTTCTCCTAATTAAGCATCACAAGCTTAACATTGCATTAATACACATTATCCCATTACAGTTTACCGATAGTACTTATATCCCCCTCAGATAGCAAACCTCTTCTGTGAAGTAAAGAGAGGTAGCTTTTTCTGGTACCCTCAACCCAGTATGGAGTTATATTATTTATTAATTTATTTGTTCGTTCGTTCGTTTTTGCTTTCCTTTGCAATACTTTGCTTTTCAAAACCAGACATTGATTAAAAGTTTGAATAGCTCAGAAGAGATCTTTAAAAGGTGATAACATTTCCTGTAGCCACTAGATGGCACACTATGGCTTTTTAAGAAGTGGATTTTCTCCCCAGAAAGGACTGCAGTGGCTTAGTGGTTAAGACGCTGAACTTGACGACTTGAGGGTCGGCAGGTCAGCCGTTTGAGACCTGAGTGCTGCATGACAGAGTGTGCTCCCATCTCTTCGAGCAAGGTGGAAAGGGTGGTGAAGCTCCCAACAGCTGGTGAGTCTGGTTTATGGACCTCTGGAAATTGTCCATTCTTTCTCTAGAGATGCTTTTGGGTTGGAAAGGGTCTAGGATGGAGAGTTACCTTGCATTTCACTCTCATGCTATTAGATTGCACCCGTTGCAGCAGAACTATGATGGGGGATGTCAAATTATTTGCAAGAAAGCATACGTACACAAGTGGGTGTTCACTGACAAACACAGTCATACTACCCCACAGCTAACAAAGATTTTTCTTCTTCTTTGCTTCCTCTCTTACCTCATCTGGGGTAAGAGAGATGTACAGTTCTTTTTCTGGCACTTCTAGAGGCTTCCATTGGTGTTATTTGGTGTTCTTGTAATATTTCTTTGATGTTCTCTCTCCACCTTCCTCTGGGTCTGCCTTGTGGTCTATGTCCCTCTCCTCTTTCCACATATGCCTTGCAAGGTATGGAATCCCAAGACATTCTTTCCAGATGGGCAAAGCACTTTATTTGTTGTCACTCTATATAGTTTAAAATTGGTTCTATTCCATTTATTTCCCTTATGATCTCATTCCTAATTTCATCCCTTCTAGCCTTCATCAAACAAATCATTTCCATGATAATCAACTCTTGCTTAAGTTTTGTTGTAAGTATCGATGTTTGGCACTGGTAACAAAGCTTTTAAGAAATCAAAATCAAGACATATTATAACCCTATAATACTACTGACCCTCCGCCTTTAACCCCTATGAACTATTTGATTTGGCCATATCATGAGGAACTACATAAAATATAGAATCCTCCAATTGACTTTCCAAGGAAAGATCCCTGGGAAGAGAGGCCCTGAACATAGGTGGACTTCATGGCTAAAGAACCTGAAAGACTGGTGTGGTATGTCCTCAGAAGAACTGTTCTGAGGATTTAAGAACTTACCTGTCAAACACGGCTCCGGACAATACGGGACTTTCACAGAAGGCATCTGTGCAGAACCCTTCTACACAAGTGCAGAAGGGTTCTGCACATCCCCTTCTGTGCAGAACCCTTCTGCGCATGCATAAAAGGGTTCTGTGCATGTGTAGAAGAGTTCTGCGCAGAAGGGGATGCGCAGTAACTACTTCCCCCTGCTGTCAAATTAGGGGATGGCGCCGGGTCCAGGTGGCAAAGTAGAAAAAGCTGAATTACAGGAAATCCTGGCCAATATGGGATACTTGACAGGTAGGCTTAAGAACTGGAAGCCTATTGCCATGATGATAGCCAATATCTGGAACAGATATGGCACTTGAAGAAGAAGAGATTGTATATGTGGTGCCCATTCCTTTATGTTGTGGACATCCCACCTCACTTAATAAATGTATCTTGGATTTAGTTCTCATTTTATTTCAATGAGATATTTGAATTCTTCAAGCAATATCTATGCTGGTGGTGATTCATGAACTACAAGTTAGGGAGGGAGGCAGGTGGGCGGGCGGGCAGGCGGATGGATGGATGGATGGATGGATGGATGGAAAGATAGATTGTTATACAACTAAATGTTTACAATTTTACCAATTTAATCCTGTGGGGATACATGATGAGTCAATTTCATCCAATTGCCACAGAAACAAGCATTTGAGTCACGTTTGTGTTATAGTAAGTGGGAGGCACCAACCCTCAGATTCCTGTGTTTTCATTTTGTTTTGGGATTTTAATTGAGTGCCCCAGTTGAACGAGGACATTTTGTGAAGCACAATAATCAGGGTGTAAACACAATTTAGATGTCCATGAACACAGAAACCCACCTCTCAAAGTAGGTTGGGGCTAGGGTTTGGGACAGAGGGAATTTATAGCTGACCTTTCAAGAATTTTGGGAACTTGTGTGAAAAAGGCTATTGAGTTAGCATGGGGCATCTTTTTGATGGATTAGTTCCAGCCAAGCATATCTGGTGTCACACGTCAAACTGTTGGCATCTACATGCTATAATCAGAGCTAATGACATCTAGGAAATCATGCAAGCTTGAGAACGTGAGAAGGCTTATTAAGTAAAGGTCTTTCAGACACTTATCTTGAGATGAAATTTCCGCAGACTGAGCAGACTTGTTGCCTATTGCTGTTTGGTCTTATCTGTCCAATATTGTTTGCTTGAAAGACAAGGACAAAGAAAATAAATGCAGTATAACACTTGCCTATGTTATGCATAAGTTGTGTATCTGTCAGGAGTTTGGGGACTGTGGTGGCTCAAGTGGCTAAGATACTGAACTTACTGACTGGAAGGTAGGAGTTCGATTCCTGGGTACTGCATGACTTCCCCAACTCCTGCCAACCTAGTAGTTTGAAAGCAAGAAATTGCAAGTAGATAAATAGGTACCACTTTGGTGGGACGTTAAACAGTGTTCCGTGCACTCAGGTGTTGAGATATGCCTGCCACATGGAAACATCTGTAGATGCAGACAGCAATGGCTCTTTGGCAATAAATGGAGATGATCCTTGAACCCTAGAGTTGGATACAACTGGCTTTCAAGCAAGGGCAATATTCACTTTTACAGGAGTTTGGGTATGTGTTCCTTAATCAGTCCTTGAATTATGTTGAGAAAATATGGAGCTATTACTGAAAATCTAGAAACCTTATATCTGACTTGAAACAAATCACCCTATCTTCTACCCAGCTAGAAAACAGCAGCTAAGAGAAATGGGATTCAGTAGACCCTTGCATAACGATGTTACTTGGTTCCCCAAGCAGCGTCGTTATGCAGAAAACGTTGTTATTTGAATGACAACAAAAAGTCGTTATTCAAATAACGGCAGTAAAAATACCATAGTTATTCGAATAACAATGGTAAAAATACCATCGTTATTCGAATAACAACTTTTTGTCATTATTTGAATGATCACGTGGGGTGCATCAGTAGCTTCATTAATTGAAAATGATGCTATTCGGATGTGTCATTAGGCAGGGGTTCACTGTAAATAAAGCGGATGGATACACGCTCCCCACTTTAATTCAAAAGCACTTGTACAGAGCGCAGAGCCCTAACCTCCTTAGACAATGCTTCGTAGCTTTGCTAACTGCTTCAAGCCACCTGTCTAGGCTGAGCGAACCTTTGGAAATACAGCAAGTAGCTCTCTAGAATATCATGCTATTATATGACCGAGATGAGGGCATCATGACCTCCCAGCTAAGATGGTTTCTCAGCACCAAAGGTTCAACACAGGAAATTTTGTTCTGAAGTTTTTCTCCAGTTGACTTACTGTATTTGCTGATGTATAAGACTCACTTCCCCCTTAAAATACACCGGAAAAATGGAATGTGTCTTGTGTGCAGTATTCACTGTATATAGTGGCCTCTAGTGGTTATTTTGGTAATAATACTCCAATGTGTCTTATACATTGCAAATACGGTAATTTCCCCCAACCAGCCACCATGGGATTGTCCATAGGTTCCAATATGAGCATCGCAAATGATGTGGGAAACACATACAGAACTTTCAGGTTTCAAAATGTCAGACTTCTGGTGGGAAATTATTTGGCCCTATGCTATCAGTCTGGCCAGGTTATCCTGCTTTGGTAACAGAGTAGACCATACTGCCAGTGACCCAACGCCAAGTGTCAGGCAGTAGTTAACTCATCTGACAACCCTGACTACAGCTTTGGGAGGCAAAGTCCACAGGGAAAGGTGATGATCCCCGAGTGGATTAAATCCCACTTGTATCCACCTTGATGGAGGGCAGCAGCTTCCTTGATCCTGGCCTGGGGCTGAGCAGGAGTTTGTGTGCCCAAACGGTTCAGGACCAGAAAATGATTCATGGAACTGGATCAGTGGTAAGGGGGTCATGCTGTGATGCAGAAGCCAGATGAAGGGCCACTGCATTATATTCTCAGTACAGTCTTCATGGTCTACATAGAAAGAGCCAGTGGTGGGCATCAGCAGGTTTGCACCAGTTCACCAGAACTGGTAGCAGAAATTCTGGCTGACCCCGCCCATCCAAGTTGTGAAATAAAGTACATAGTCCTAATTCGTGTGCAATGCAGGGCTTTCCCCCTGAGCACACCCACCATACCACGGCCACGGTGTGGCAGTAAAAATATTTTGGATCCCACCACTGGAAAGAGCCTCATGATGATCATCAGTATTTGGATTCAGATATGAGAGGAGGAGGAGGAGGAGATGATTGCATCATAAACTGTCAACCATATGCTTTTGCTTGATCTGGTGTGATATCTTGTTGACATCATAGAGAAGTAGCAGCGGACTGTGAGAGAGCTAAGAAATAGAATGACCGTTGAGATCCCCTGAATGGATATGTGCTTCAGGTCTGTTGACACGGATCCTGGAACAGCTTTATAGCAAGATCAAACATTTTTGAGGGTACACAAGAGCAAAACCAAATTGTAAGATAGAGGAAGGAGCTCACTGGAGAAGGAATAACACTAAAAGAGGATATAGCTGAAGAACTCAACCTCCCCAATGTCACTTGGAGGACTCTGAATAGGCTAATAGTCAAAGTCCCTAAATGCAAGACCAACATGGTCAAGTGGGGGCTGCTTGTGGACAACAACAGGCTGTGTGAATGTGGAGAGATACAGAATCTGGCTCATTTGCTGGCCTGCCAATTACTGCCACAAACATGTACCAATGAGGATTTAATTTTGGCCAATGAGAAAGCCAAGAAGGTGGCTTCATTTTGGCAGTTCAAAGTTTGATTGCTTTACATTGCTGTTCGCTAAATCTGGAATCAAAGAGAGCCAAATCTGGAATCAAAGAGAGCCAAATCTGGAATCACTCAACTGTTTGTTTTGGTTAAATAATGAGTTAAAGAAACCCATGGCTCTAGAACAGTCTTTGTGGCTGCATCTCACTGTGACTCACATCTCATCTCTAAGTGGTCTCACTTAAAATACCTTTTGCTCCTTATGGGTTTTGTTGATGCCAAAGCTCCACAGCTCAGCAAGGACTTTTGGGTTCAAATGCCTCTACCTTCTCCTCCTGTTTCATTTCTTTAAGAACAATCCATCAAACTGGGTATGCCACCAACACAACGTTTTATCACTTCTGTATAACAAAGTTTAGTTGCCATAGTTGTTTTTGAATCCAGGATGCGAATGTTCTCAACACATCAGTCAGAACCTACTGAAGGGTCCTGATTCTCCTCAATGAAAGATTTACGAAAATGGATTTATTTTCCAGTGTTTTAAACATAGGACATAAAGCTTGTTTTTCATTGTACCCTTTATTAGCAATGTCTGATATTGTGTGTTGATATTTATGGAGCCAATGTCGAGTCATAACAGTGGAGAGGAACAGAGAATTAGATAGACGAGGGAAACAGGCACAGAATATAACAGAGTTCTCAGGAAGAGGGAAATGTGTTAGTTGGAGTGCTAATGAGAAGCCCTTTGTACTGCAAATTTAAAGCAAAGCAATTACACTTATATACCACCCTGTAGTGCTTAGTGTACTCTCTGGATAGTTCACAAGGTAATCTGCATGTTGCCAATTACTCACTTTACAGACCTCATAATGATGGAAGGCTGAGTCAACCTTGCTCCCCGTCAGGATCGAGCTCACTACATCAGCAATTTTGGCTTCAGTATAGCAGTTTAACCACTGCACCACTGGGGCTCATCCTAATTGCTTTCGGTTCTGTCCCCAACCTGTCAGATGTCAGAAACTGGATCAAAAACTTGATGGGAGATAACTTTGTAGTCTTATGTTAACTGCAGAGCAGAATAAAGGGGGAAACCCTAGAAATGAAGTATTTAGCTATAAATGGCAGTGGGTGTGTTTCTGGTCTTAGGAGGAATCTGGTTGCTGTTTGGTTTCCAGAGACGGCAGTCAGGAAACGTGAAACTGTAGTCCCTTTCCTGCTATTGTGCAGGAATGGTGAATGTTGTCCGGAAGCTCCTAGGCCAGTGTTTCCCAATGTGGGGCCCAAACCCAACAGGGGGGCTTGAATTCCCAGAAGCCTAAGGCAGTACATTGGCTGGTCAGTGCTTTGGGGAATTGACTTAAGCTTCTGGGAATTGAAGTCCAAAAACCAAAGGTTGGGAAACACTGCCCTAGACAATCTTAATAATATATTCCTTCCTTTGTTGCCTCCCTGATCATGGACAGGAGTCAGTGGAAGAAGAAGTGGAAGTGATGACTCCAATTTTGGGAAGCCAGTGAAATGGCTGCAGGTTTCAACCTGTCTATTGAAGGAGCTCTCCAAAGTGCTGAACGTATTTGCAGAAAAAAGCTTGGATTTATAGTCTCTTTGTCCATTAGGCCAGTGATGATGAACCTTGGCACTCCAGCTGTTCTTGAACTTCAATTTCCAGAATCCCTGATCAGCAGGAGTGCTGGCTTGGGCTTCTGGTAATTGAAGTCCATGAACAGCTGGAGTGCCAAGGTTGGCCATCACTGTTTTAGGCTATATAGAGTTGTTGTTGTTCAGTCACACAGTCAATTCTGATCCATAGCGATCCCATGGACCACCACACACCAGGCATCCCTATCCTCTACCATCCTCCTCAGCCCACCCATATATCGACATACAGGTGAAACTCGGAAAATTAGAATATCATGCAAATGTTCATTCATTTCACTTAAGAGGTGAAACAAATATATGAGATAGACTCATTACATGCAAAGTGAGATAGTTCAAGCCTTACTTTGTTATAATATTGATGCTTATGGCTTACAGCTTATGAAAACCCTAACCCCCCCAATCTCATGTACCCCATAATCATCACATAATCTCATGTACGCTGTATACTATGATCATCACAATTATAACGAATTAAGGCATGACATCTCTCACTTTGCATGTAGTGAGTCTATCTCATATATTTGTTTCACCTTTAAGTGAAATAAATGAACATTTGCACGATATTCTAATTTTCCGAGTTTCACCTGTATATAAAGGCGGTATAGAGGGTGACTCCTAAAAATTATAACTCTCAGGAAGCTCATTGTCGGCTACAACTCGTATCCAAGAATGCATTTTTTCCTGAAGCAGGAAAAATACCATTGGTGTGAATTTGGTTAAGGTGGATCCCAGCTTGCCATGAAGTGACCCACACTCTATGATCATAGAGCCATCTCCTGTGGCACATATGAAATGAGACGTGCAGGGACTGCAATGGACTGCCGCAGCCTTGAGGATATGGACAAGGTGCACCTTCACAACCAGTCCATCTGGCATGGCCTCTTCCGCCTCCATGACCGTTGGGAATCAGAGTTCCTCCTCTGCTCATTTTGCCATTGGGTCCAATATGATGGTTTCCAGTGGCATTTCCTCCACTGAGGGGGGACCAACACCCCACCTAAAGGGGCTCATCCACCCATAGCCATTGTCCCCTTTATGGAGTCAGGTTATTTACCACCACCCAACACTCAGCGTTGAGTCACTGGCTGTACGGTCTATTCCATTACCATAGTGGGATGTCTGGCCAGACACATCAGGAAGCACCACAACATTTAAATAAAATTGCAACAGAAGTCAAGGACTAGAGAAGCTGATGATAGGAGTGGAATAGTGTTGGAGGTAAATAACCCATAAATCCCTTTCTGGTAGAGGCACTTAAAATCTGGAGGCCTGTAGATTTCTCTTTGTGGGCTGCAGTTCTCAGAATTTTTATCTGTGCAAATCCTGCATAATTCCAACAGCATCAGACCCAAAACGTGAAAGAACACATAATGTAAGCATGGTTTGACTTGCATGGTTGAATTCAGCTCTGAGGAAGGTCAGATTGACAGAGCCACGGTCACCCAGTTAATCTCTCTGTTTAGTAGAGAAGAGAATCTGGACCTCTCACTCAATGGTCTCTGGATCAAATCTCAATGTCCATTAGGTGCTTCTCTATTGTTCAAAAGTGCTTAGCATATAATGTGTCATTGTGTTCTTTATATTCCTTATTTTATAGGTACCCAAGCAGAGCAGAGGAAAAAAGAATACTGTACTGGAATTGGAAAGAATTTCAAAGGGAATAGAGGAAAAAAGTGAGGAACGTGGCCTATAAGTGAAATTAAAAAAACAGAACTCAACATCTATTGTAGTAATTTGATGAGTCAACTCCTTTACATGTTCCATTGATTATATGGGCCTCTTGTTGTTGTTAACATGCTGGTCAAAATGGCTCTGGTTTATGGTGACCCTATGAACAAGTGATCTACACAACTTCTACAACTCTGGCTTTTGTAAACTCAAGCCACGGACAGGTAGGTAGATGGAGGGAGGGAGGGGTGGATGTGTTTTGTCTCTGAACAAATTTGTATATAAAGACATAGGCAAAGGTAAAGGTTTCCTTTGGTCAAAAGCCAGTCGTATCTAACTCTAGGGTTCAGTGCTCATCTCTGTTTCAAAGCTTCTATAGACATTTCTGTGGTCATGTGGCAGGCATGACTAGACACCGGAGAGCACAGAACACTGTTTATCTTCCCACCGAAGTGGTCCCTATTTATCTACTTGCAACTTCTTGCTTTCGAACTGCTAGGTTGGCAGGAGCTGCGACAAAGACGGGAGCTCATTCCATCCTGCAGTACTCGGGAATTGAACTGTTGACCTCCTGCCTTCCAGTCAGCATTTTAGCCACTTGAGCCACTGCAGTCCTTAAAAAAAGGTAAAGGTAAAGGTCACTCATCTCTGTTTACAGCCAAAGAGCCAGTGTTGTCTGTGTCTGCAGACATTTTTGTGGCCATGTGGCAGGCATGACTAAACACTGGAGTGTACGGAACACTATTTACCTTCCCACCAAAGTGGTACCTCTTTATCTACTTGCAGTGTCTTGCTTTTAGACTGCTAGGTTGGTAGGAGCTGGGATAGAGCTGGGAGCTCACTCCGTTGTGCAGTATCAGGTCTCAAACTGCTGACCTGCCGATGTTCCAGTCATCAAGTTCAGTGTCTTATCCACTAAGCCACCACAGTCCCTAAATGTGTATATAAAGGTAAAGGTTTCCTTGCTCGAAAGCCAGTAGTATCCGACTCTAGGGTTTAATGCTCATCTCTGTTTCAAAGCCAAAGAGCCCGCGCTGTCTGCTTCTGCAGTCATTTCCGTGGTCATGTGGCAGGCATGACTAGACACTGGAGTGCACGGAATGCTGTTACCTTCCCACTGAAGTGTTCCCTATTTATCTACTTGCAATTTCTCGCTTTAGAACTGCTAGGTTGGCAGGAGCTGCGACAAAGACGGGAGCTCTTTCCGTCCTGCAGTACTCGAGAATCAAACTGCTGACCTTCTGCCTCCAAGTCAGCGTCTTAGCCACTTGAGCCACTCCAGTCCCTTAATATAGAAACCAACAATTTTAGTATTTTTCAGCAAAGATTTATACCCTTAGCAATGGTGGTATGATTGAGGAATCTCTCTTTTCTCGCTTTTTCTTTGCAACAGCCCTATGGATGATGCTAGATTGAGACAAGACAACTAGCTAAATGAGTCATCCAAGTGGTTCTTATATTTCAGCAGGGAGAAGTACCCAAATCTTCTGCCTTCCATCCCAACAATCCAAATGCGGTACTTCAGGAGAAAATGCTATACTAAAAATCCAACACAAAGCCAACACTCTTGTCAGGGTGCTTTCATTGACATGGAAGTCCATTCCTAGGGTGGGAGATGCAATAGGAGGTCACAATTAGAGCCCCATTAGAAGCCATTTGCGCTTCTTTCACAGCTGTTAATGCCTCATTATCACATTACTGAGTTATCCTGTGGTTTCAGTGTGTAATGTGGATGTAAATCAATACCGTGCCTTGCAACTGGGCTTGATGGAGCAGGGCAAGTTCTGAAGCTATTTGTGCTAACCCTCATCGGTTCTAGCAGGCACACACACTGACATTTGGCTGAAAATAGATGCTTTAGTAGGACAGGGTAAAACTCAGCAGATGGGTGGCACTATTGGAATGACATAGGGCATTTCTCATTCACTTGGTGTTGCGAATAAATGCGAATAAATAAATAGAAGCAAACGTGTGATGGCTTTGTGTCACTGTGATTTGATATCTGGTGAGAGAGGAAGGGAGAGAAAGAAGAGGCGAGCTCTTGTGGGAGAAGAAAATGCAGAATACAACCATCTAGACACCTCCTCAGAGAATACTTCTCCACTCTGGAAATAAGTTATTACCTGTCTCACACAGACAGGGAATGGCAAAAATTGTTCCTCGGCTCCAATAATGTGCAATATTTTATGATGCTATTGACTTTTACATATAAGCAAGATTTATTTGACTCTGTGTTGTGCAAAACTGTGAGAGCTGATGGTGTGTAGGATGGACGTTTAAAAGATAGCACCAATGGATGGGTTGTTTGTGTCTTTCAAAAGACCAGCAGGTCTATCAATGCTCCTCAAATGCAAAGGGCAATAGTTTTGCACAGAACTTTGCAGAAACATTTTGTGCAAATGGAGAAGGTAGGAATCTTGTAGAACTTGCATGAAGCATGCAAGGCAAGCCTGCCATTGTTAAAAAGAATGAGAGCTGGAATCTCTCTGTGCTTCACATACTCACATACTTTGGAGCCCATATATTTTGAAGGCAATGCCTTAGATCAGAGATGGCCAATCTTGGTGCCCCAGATGTTCCTGGACTTCAATTCCCAGAAGCCTCGATCAGCAGGTGTGATGACTTGGGCTTCTGGGAACTGAAGTCCAAGAACACCTGGGACACCAAGGTTGGCCTCGCTTACATAGATAGTTCTCCATCATTTTTTTAAATCTCAGAAACATGGTTGCATAATCAGGTATAGGCTGCGATATCCATGTAATCTCTTTGCTGTACTTGATCCACAACCCCAGTTCTTCTCATGATTAATCAGACCCTGGAGGGAGGATCGCATCTCCTCCTTTCATACATCTGGACTCCTCGAAAGCATGTCTGCATTGATCTTACCTCTTCCAACTCTGGAGATCTGCTTGGATGAATACAATGGCCTTTTTGCTTTGTCAGTTTGGAAGCCAATAATATTAGTGCAGAACGTTGGGTTTTTCTTGCTCTGAACTGGTTTGGAGATCTTTGAGGACAAACAGACAAACAACCTAAGTTCTTTGGAGGATACAACCCCACCAGCACCCTGCGTTATTGAAGTTGGAAAATCAGTAGTATCTATGAAAGCTTGTTGTGGTTCCTAGCTCTTTCTATTGCAGAGATCCCTAGAGACAAACAAACAGTCTGTTATATTTCCAAGATTCATGGCACTTGTATAATAACTGAAACAATAAAATATCTCAGTAGACTGGTGCATGTAATACAATAGTAATACAACAGTTTGAGAATGGTGAATGCAGCCATATAAAGTCATAATCCAGTAGTGGAACCATCAGTCACCCACAAATGGAAGAGGCCGGCATACCCAAGTGTGGTTTTAGCAGATGGGAACTTCACACATCTGAAACTAAACACATTTTCTGCCTCTCAGACTATATGGGAGAGAGCCTTCTGGAAGGACATTGCCACCAACAAAAAAGCCCACCTTTATGACCTTACAATATGGCATTCCAGCAGTTGCACAATAAGCCACAGAGCCTGCATAGAGCTTTCATACATAACACCTAGGCATTAGAAGTGGTCTGCTAAACACTGTGTTTCTTAGTTCTTTGTGTATCAACAATAATGCTTTGATCACAGTTTAGGAGTTAAGAGGAAACCAACCATATAGAAAACTCTATGCATATGTCCCTATACTTACCTCCAGTCAAACTAGAGATTAGGGGAAATATGCCCTAGATGAAGCCCATATTTACCTTCCAATGCCCAATAAAAAAAAAGCACAAGCTGAAAGATTTGCAGATGAAGAAAAGCAAGGGCTATGATGAACAGTCATGTATCACCAATTCTGCAGGAGAAAAAACAACAAATATTTTTCTAGTCTGATCATTAGGGGTTCTCAGCATGGATTCAGCTGAACAGACCTTGGCCAAAGGGACATCCTGGACATGAAATATATAGTTGGTTAATTCGGACATACTCTCCAACCCATATCTAGTGAACCCATAAAGATATTTTTCTACAACGGATTGTGCGTGCCGCAGAATAATTTCCCCTTCAATGTCCTTTTGTTGCTCTTTTAATTTGTTTTCCCACCTTGGGGATGTTTTGCTTGTTCAGACCTGAGAGAGAGAAATCAAAGGTTTGGAGTTTATCTGATCTGGTTTTCTTTGTGAGCCCCATGCTGGACTGGTGCTTTGGAAATGCACAAAGGTCTCCATGGAACCATCAATGGAAGCTTGACTGATAGATCCCACATCAGCCTACTGACTTCACAGTGAGCTGAAGCAAAGCTGTCACATGTTCCATTAAATATCTTGCTGTGTGGCTAACAGCTGAATATCACATCCATCTCTGAGTAACTTCAACAGTTCTTAGTTGTCCTTCTCCCGAAGACTGATAATCTCCTCCAAACCACATGCAGAAACCTCCATACCACCCATAGAATCTCAATACTGCATAAATACCTCTACCACATCTGAGGGCAGCAGCTTAGTTGGTGAAGTGAGATATGGGTTATATGAGGCAGCAGGTATTGTTCACTCAATACCCACCATCTAAGGCAGTGATGGTGAACCTTTTAGAGACCAAGTGCCAAAACTGCAACCCAAACAGGGCCATAGGCAGGGGGGTGGCGGAAACCCTCCTGAGCTAACAGCCCCCCTATGGTGCCAATGTTATATATGTAAGTATGACATTGTTGCCCTTCCTGAATTTTTTTAGCCCCTCCTGAAAAAATTACGCCCCCGTAAATCTAGAATCCTGGCTACAGCCCTGAACCAAAAACCCACTTATTTATCTCAAAGTGACAACATAGCAACAGGGGAGGCAGGAAACATGAAACATTCCCATTGGGCTGCTAGGTAGAGGAGTGGGGTGAACTCTTGTTGGGGGGAGGGAGGAAGTGCTCCCATTGGGCTGCTGGGTATACGGTGGGGCGAACTTTGTGCTGGGGCGATGGCATGCATGCACACAAAGAGGGCTCTGAGTGCTCCCTCTGGCATGTGTGCCATACGTTTGCCACCACTGATCTAAGGTCTTGGTCAAGTTGTTGCGTCATACTCAGGATGAAGGATAACAGGTTTATTGGCAACTTCAAACTCAGAGAAAGGCTCTCAGTCCTTCTCTCTCAAGTCAAACAAAGGATGGTAAAATGGATTAGTTGTTGTTAAAAACGACAGTCAACCCTCACATAACAACGCGTTCGGATAGCATCATTTTCGCTTATCAATGCGTCATTATGCACCACGTGTTCCCCCGTATAACAATGTTTTAGTGTCGTTGTCCAGACAACGAAGCTAAAATAACCGTCAACGCTATGCGAGGGTCTACAGTATATGTGGGCAGCTGTTGTTCTCCAGATATTTTGGTCTAGAAATCCCATCAGTCTTAGATGAGATTGGTACTACTGAGAGAATGTATGGAAGTTGTAGCCCCAAAGCTTCAGAAGGGCCATAAATGACCTGCTTTGAAGACTCAGACATTTGAAGGGGGAAAAAGAGGTTGTGACCCATCATGGTCGCAATCCTATCAAGTATCTATGCTTGTCTATCTTGACCTTACTCAAGCCATAGCTCCAACCCCACCAAGGTCGAAGTGCTCTCCACAAAGCATATCTGCAGATGTCTAGCTTGTCTTTCTTCAATAGCATTCTCAACCCCGTCTTGTACTTCTTCATGGGACATGATATCCAGGAGAATTTGCATCACTTTCCCCTCTTGCCTTTTGTTCAAGAGAAGGCAAAGGGTATCACCATCAGTACCAAAGCCTGACATCCCAGTTATGAATCCTAGACCATTCTCTTTCTCTCTTCAAAGCTCTGGTGGGCCAATCCTTCATTGTGTTATGTTATAATTTCCTCATATTCTGTAAGGTTTGCTCACTGATTCCTGTCCCACAAACCAGAGAAAGGATCTTGTTGCAAAGTTGCTGATTTACAGACAGAAGTCAGTCAGTCAGTCAGACAGACAGACAGACAGTATAGGCATGGATTAGAACAGCTGGAGGTGTCAACACAGATGGACTAGCTGAATGGTTTCCAATGTGGGGCTGATCAGTGCTTTGGTGAATTGACTTTGGCTTCTGGTAATTGAAGTCCAAAAACCAAATATTGGGAAACACCAGACTAGGCCATTTTCTTCTCCAAATGATAATTGTATCTTTGCAGAAAGAAAGAAATAACAGCAATAAAGAGCATCCTTTTATAAAGTTTGCTCTGAAACCACATCCTGTTTCCTCTGCTTTTTTTTTTCTACCATGATGGTCCGTTTCTATCTTTACCAGATTCCTATCAGAACTCAAGCTGCAGCCAGCAGCTAGAGATAAAGCAAAACACATCATCCTACAGCAGTGATGGCAAACCTTTTAGAGACCAAGTGCCCAAACAGAGGGGTGTGGCAAACTTTGTGCTGGAGGGAAGGGAGGAAGCACTCCCATTGAGCTGCTGGGCAGAGGGGAGTTTTCCACCTGCCCTGTTTTTGCCTGAAGTATAGCTGACAAACCTTTTAAAAAGTACTTCGCTATTTAGCAATAGTAATTACAGTTATATACTGCCCCAAAACGCTTGGTACACTCTCTGGGCAGTTCAGGGGTTAATTAGCATTTTGCCCCCAACATGCTAGATACTCATTTTACTGACCTCTGAAGAATGGAAGGCTGAGTCAACTTGGAGCCCATCAGGATCAAACACACAACCTTCTGGCTGCAGCACTGGAGTTTAACCACTGCACTACCAGGGATTAAATCAGGGATTCCCAACCTGTGGCCTGTGGGCCGGATGCAGCCCATGGTGCCATTTCATGTGCCCCCCCCACTGCCTCCACCACACCCAAAAGTATCATGTGAGGGAGGAAGGGCAAAATGGCCATCCGGCCTCCAAAGCTGTCTGAGGAAGCGTGACCCGGCCCCTGGCTTAAAAAGGTTGAGAATGCCTGGCTCAAATTTAAATATTTGGACTCTCTTGGGTGGAAAACAGTAGCAGCCCTATGGGAAGGGGGACTGATTTGTTAAAGGTGAGGTCTTATTTGTAAGCAGAATTACTTTGTTGAAAATGTGGGCTCATTTGATAAAGAAAAGGGTACAAGATAAAAATTTAGAAACATTTGCAAATTATACAGTATTGTGCAAAAGTCTTAGGCCACCACCAGCTGGTTTGGAGGGAATTCAAAGAATGATTTTTTGGGGGATGGGGGACGGGGGGGATAACTCAGTCCCTCAGCCTCCGAGACATGCCAAAATTGGAAACTGTCATCAGCTCCACTCAACCCTCTCCAGGTTTGGTGAAGATTGAAGATAGGGTGTCTGAGTTATGGCCCCCTCCCAAATCACTCATTGATTGTGGCCTAAGATCAATGCACAGTACTATAGTTCAGGCAGACTTTCATAACTAAGCCAACAAACCTGCAAAAGATGGTTAGATCCAGAAGACCATTCACAAAACAAAGTTCTAATTTGTAGGCTGTGGGAGGTTGAGTATCTCATGATGTGTCAATCGCTCATTTTCAGTTCTTAAAGAATTACATGTACTATTTAAAATCATGGCTTATATATAATGTATTCTTTAGCCTTGCAGCTATCAGGTCCATTTAACCGGCAAGGTTACCAAAGCATGTTAAGATCCGATAATTCAATTTGTTTGCTTATATATTATCTTAAACCCTATGTTTCTTGACTTTGCTGCAGAATGTCCAATAAACTTAATGAATATTTGACATTTATATCTTTTATGACTGTTGAATTTGCTGCCTTAATCACTTTCTTTCTGTAACTGGCTGGCCATCTAACTGGCCATATACAAGAGTAGCAAAAAAAAAAGAGAAGACGAATAAAGCTAATCTGTGTTCATTTCATGGATAGTGTGAACATCATTGTGAATGGCTTATTCATAGAATCACCTTTCAATATATCACAGACTCCCATTTCATCACAGATGGCTTTATTTATTTATTTTTGGGACAACTGTGTACTAATATTTGCAAAATTCTTTATCATTAGAAGGAAAAGAACTTGAAACTTCAAAGAAGAAAACAGATGAAACTGAAATATATAGCCCAGGCCGTATCTGGCCCATGGCACCAAATAATCTGTCCCCTGCCCTCACTCCAGCTGCAGATGCCACCACCACAATTGGCCATGGACTCATTTATGGCTGTCAAAAATGAATTTACGACAGCCGCGGACACGTTTACGGCAGCCTTAAATGCATTTACGACAGCTGCGGACGCATTTACGGCAGCCATAAACAGCAGGGGGACCCCTAGTCTGGCCACCTCAACTGTCTGAGGAAGCGTGGCCTGGTCCCTGAATTAAAAACATAGTTGACCTCTGGCTTAAAGGGTTGTCTCTTTGTTCCCAATTCCTGAGTGGTTATCAAAGCATAATGAATAAAATAATTGATAAGCAATTACATTTTCACTTCCAAGATCTAAAAAGAAGTGCAACAAAACTAAGCACCTTATCAAATTTGATACATCACAACTAACAGGTTATTATATGCTGCTATATATGTCGTATATTATGTGTTGTTATATTATACCACCTTTACAGAAACTACTTCAGTGGAATTTTCATCCCCAACCTTGGGCTTCGTCTCAGAACAAAGGAAGAACCAGGCATTTGGCTTGGGCCACTCACACAGTAGAAGCTAGGCTTGAAGGGTAAACTCATTAGCAAATGTGTAATGGTTGTCTTGCATCCATTCCTAATTCAACTGGTAATCTAAATAACAGGGTATTGCCAGTTGTAAAAAAGAAACCACATACCTATCTGTTTTGCTAACCATTCTGAATCTCTGTAGCTGATATGTATAAATTGATGCCATTTAAGTCTTACTCTTGTATCTGATGAAGTGGACCTGATCCACAAAAGCAAGAAGATAATCACAAAGGTCCAGAATTAGCAGTATCCCATATGATGCCTTGAGTGTTGAGAGCCTGGTGGGTCAATAGTCAGGAGATGGGTATCTGAATGATACTTTGTTTAACCCATAATTCCTGGCCTGGCTCATCAATCAACACATTGCATATGTGATCTTGCTGTGATCGAGACAATAGGAACATCCAGTCACATGGCCCCCATATGACTTAATCACAACACATTATTGCAACACATTATTTCAAAATATATCGAAATATAATTGTGTTATGTGTAGTTCTCACTAGGAGTAACCCAAACACATGTCTTCAAAGGTATCTTCAGTTTGTCCTCCTTAGTTATTTTTGGTTCCTGGGAGGTTTTGCCATGGACATGGTCAAGCTCTTTGGTATTGTTCATCTTGCTTTCACGAATGATGGGATAATCCACAAAGCCTTTGTGAAACAGGCCAAAGATGGATGTTTTGAAGACCTTCTGGAATTTCTCCCCAGCAAAGAGGTAGATTATGGGAGTGAAACAGATGTTGAAACAACCTCCAGCGACTGCGGTATCAAACAGTACATGACTGGCTGTTTCTGATATTCCACTTAGCAACAGTGAAGCTTTGTAGACATGGTATGGAAACCAACAGATGAAGAAGGACACTAAAGCAGCCCAGAAGATTCTGAAAGGCTTCCGAGTTTTCACTAAGTGTTTCTTCTTCATTTCAAGACCAATCCAACAGTAGCAGCCCATGATGATAAAGAAGGGAAACAGGAAGGCCAAGAAGAAATTGAGCAGAAAGAAAGCCATGTGAAGTTGAAAGTCACCCCAGTTGTTGGAGAAAACATAATTGCTATTACAGCGTCTCTTGCCCTTCACCTCTCGAGTCTCCAGAAAAATCAAGTTTGGAAAATTCAGGGCTGGGGAAATGAGCCACATCCCAACGACCAGTCTCCAGGCCTGGGGCACTGTGCGATATCGCCGAGACCAATTGGCATGGCAAACAAAGAAGTAGCGGTCCATGCTGATGATGGTGAGTAGAAAGGCTATGGTGAATACCAGCACAGAAATGGTGAAGAACAGAAGTTTGCACACAATTTGGCCAAAGATCCAGTCATAACCATAGAGGACAAAGACAGCAAAAAAAGGCAGAAGAGAACAGAAAATTATGTTGATGAGAATCAGGTGAAAGAACCAAAACGTATTGACTGTTCTCTTCATTTTCAGCCCTAGTACCCATAGGAAGAGACCATTTGCAGATGTGCCCACCAAAAAAACCACGAAGATAAGGAAGGCAATGGTCACATTCATGGAGGTCACGGCTTCGAGAGAGCGGCTGGCATTCCTATGTGGGGTTGAGGTATTCTCCATGCTGCTTTGGCTCATAAAGCCCTGCAGGACAACAAAAGGTACACAGTGGTTAAACTACTGTCCTGCTACCATAGCTCGATCCTGACCAGCCATACTATGGCTGAGAACTAAGGTGTTTGCATTTTGATTGTTAGTTCCCTTCTTGTGCTTGGAGCATTAGTGATAGAGTATTGATCCGGGACAGGTTCAGTCTCTGTCTCAACCCAATCTACTTCATAAGGACATTGTGAAGTAAAAATAAGGAGAATATGCACCCTTACTATTTTATGTTTATTGGAGGCAAAACAGAATATAACAAATAAACCAGAACAATGTGTAACTAACTGCTCAAGACTATTACTCTTTGAAGGATGAGTTTGTAAACTATAGCTTGTAAACCTCAAATTAGCTGAATCCTTGATGCTTCAACTCCTGTTTTCTTCACCCTCCAGACCTTACTGTCTGTAAAATGACTCAAAGACATCCGGCTTACAAATAATGTTTTTCATTGCTCAAAATGTGGCCCACTGACCTGGCGATCGCAATATGTGTGTTTCAGCTTTCAGAAGTGAAAAAAGAAAACAAAAGTCAGACTCAAAGAATAAACAGTAGTAGTTAAGAAGTAAATGAAAGGCATATACAACACCCAGATGGATTATTGGTAAAACCCATTCCTTCTACTAGTAAATCATACCTGTCAACATTCCTGGATTGGCCGGGATTTCCTGTTTTTTGGCACCGATTTGTGCCATTTCCCGCCCAGAGCTGCCAAACCCCCGGAATTTGGCAGCAGGGGGAAAGAGGTACTGCACATCCCTTCTGCGCAAGTCACCTTCTACGCATGCGTAGAAGGCTTTTACACTTGTGTAGAACCCTTCTACACTTGCATAGAACCCTTCTACGCTTGCGTAGAACCCTAGTATGCATGCGTAGAAGGCTACGCATGTGTAGAAGGGTTCTAAGCAAGCGTAAAAGGGTTCTACGCAAGCGTAAAAGCCTTCTACACATGCATAGAAGGCAACTTGTGCAGAACCGTTCTGCGCAGGTCCCGGATTGTCCGGAGCCACGGTTGACAGGTATGTAGTAAATGGAAAAGGGAATGTGTGGCTTTTCACACTTTCTGCTTCTTGGAATCCCATGGGCAGTTTTGTGAGGAATTAATCACATTTATACTCCACTTTTCTTCCATTGAGAGAATAGAATCATAGAATAACTGAAAGGGGCCTATGATCCATTGAGTCCAGTCTTCTGCTCAGTCAAAGCAGATATGACAAATGGTTGTCCAATTCTCTCTTGAATGTAAATGTGAATGGAGCACTCACCGCCACCTGAGGTCATACTCAGTGGTGGGCTCCAAAACATTTTACTACTACACTGTGGGTGTAGTATGGTGGGTGTGGCCAGGAGTAAAGCCCTACATTGCACCTGAATTAGGGCTACTTTATTTCAAAACTTGGATGGGCAGGGCCAGCCAGAATTTCTGCTACCAGTTCTGGTGAACTGGTGCAAACCTGCTGATGCCCACCACTGGTCATAGTTCCCACTATCGTACTACTCTAACAATTAAGCAGTTTTTCCTGATATTCATCCTATATCTGTCTTAGTGTAGTTTCAGCCGGTATTTATTTCCTCCACTCTAGGATATTCAAGAACAGATCTTGCCTCTCCTTTTTATGACTATATTTCCAGTATTAAAACATGCTATCAAAGCCCCCTTCAGTCTCTGTTGTGTATAAGGATTTATTGTGTTCAAAGGTAAAACCGCGCCAAACCGGGAACCCGGAAGCGCGCCAATTCTAAAGGCGCCAATTTCAAAGCTGTGTCAAAGCGGGAAAAGACTGAACTTTGTATGTCCTCCGGAAACCTGCCTAAATGTATCTTATTTTGTAACGTCCGAACACTGTATATATATTGGCCACCCCTGTACAGAGTCCCCAGTCCGGAACCTGAGCTGAATAAAGATCACTGAGTTTAACCCAATCCTGCTGGTTAGAATACCTCTTTGTCTCAAGGCGAAACAAGCTCAGTTCTTTCAGTCTTTCCTCCCAGGAAGTCCCCTGATCATTCTTGTTGCTCTCCTCTGAACTTGTTCCAATTTGTGGGTATCCTTCTTAAAATGTAAGGGACTGCAGAGGCTGAGTGGTTAAGACGCTGAACTTGATGACTGGAAGGTTGTCAGCTCAGCAGTTTTGAGACAGCCTTGAGCTCATCAGGTTCGAACTCGGATCATGAGCAGAGTTTTGGGTGCCATACAGTAGCTTAACCACTGCACCACCAGGGCTCATACGATAAAAAGTATTTAAGCAATTAATTGCATAGCGGAGACTAAGATGAATAAAACAAAACAAAACAAGGAAAGGTCTAGAACAGAGGTTCCCAACCAAAGGCCCGTGGGCAGGATCTGGCCTTTGGTGCCATTTCATATGTGTGTCTCTCCCCCCCCCCCCTCCCAACCTCCCTAAGGGCATTTGAGAAACAAAATGGTCATCCCTTTGAAGCTGTAGGGACAAAATGGCCACCCCCATCATGCAGGCAGGGCAAAATGGCCATCCGGCACTCGAAGCTGACTGAGAGAGCAAGACCCAGACCCCGGCTTGAAAAGGTTGGGAACCCTTGGCCAAGAAGTTAGCAGATCAGACTTGACCATCCTTGCTACCAGCTGTCATGACTATTGAGACTAATGAGACATTTCATGGTTGGCTTTTCAGTGCTTCTTCTCTGCATGACAGCAAGCACCGGAAATGGGGTTTCTTTCCAACATAGGTTTTATTTACACATACGCAAGCAGAACGTTGTGAAGGTTACAGGGAGGCAGCAAATTTACACATTGCTTTAGATTCCTGGGGAACAAGTGTTATGGTAATTAACCTCTTCTCTTGCAAGACAGCAAGCAGAGCTTCAACCAAGGGCTGTTCTAAGAAAAATGCCATTTATTGTGCTCTGCCTTGTTTCTATTTCTCACCCTGCAATCACAACATGTCGCACATCTTGTCCTTGCTTGTCATTTCTGATACATGATTCCTGATGCCCCCACCTCCCCCAAGTGAATGGGTCTCTAAGAAACTGAAATAGACTGACAACTGTTTTAAAAGGAGAAGCACCTAATTTCTTCTTGAAAAACCAAGCGGCAGGGGGAGAATCTCTTTCATTCAGCTTCTTTCTTGGGGAAAAGCCTCCTCAAAGATCATGGTGTTTATGAACCACAATTGGGCCACCTTGTCTTGCCGGCTAATCTTTCTCACACAACTCACAAAAAAGTGCCTTCATTATTGCAGTTTCACATCTGGTCTAGACACAGAAGAAGGAGGGGGAGAGTAAGAAGAAGAAGAAGAAGAAGAAGAAGAAGATTATTATTATTATTATTATTATTATTATTATTATTATTATTATTATTATTATTATTATTATTATTATTATTATTATTATTATTATTATTATTATTATTATTATTATTATTATTATTATTATTATTATTATTATTGAAGATGCCCCACCTAAGCATCTCTCAAATCCTGATGCCATCTCCCCTCCCCAGAACCCCCATCGTGACATATAATTCTTATTATTCGTGTGGAGGACGCCTAAAATGCCATTCACTGTTAATAACTCATTCTCAAATTGCCCCTCCCCCTGTGGGACATGTGCCCCACATTGGGTACTACCATGGCTCTAGAGAGAGTGTCGTTGTCCTGGATGGTTCACAAGGTAATTGTACAAACTAATGACTTGCACATTTCTTACTTTCAAACTAAGTTGGCAAGAGCTGGGACAGATGACAGGAGCTCACTCCATTACGCAGCACTTGGGTATCGGACTGCTGATCTGGCTACCCAAAATACCTTGTGACACTTTAAAGACTAACTGCTGTATTTTAATGTTAGCTTGTCGACTTTGTTAGACACAAGAGTGAGACTTCACTCATTCGTACATATTAGGCGAGGATACAGAGGTACAGAAAATGGTTGGTTAGTGTAACAGATAAAGTTGCAATTCAGAATGGCTTTTTACACCTGGTAATGACTCAAGATCCCTGATTGATATTCAGATTCGTTTCTGTCAGATTTGATTCTGTGAAGTTGTAAATGGTTAGTAGGTAAAAGTAAAGGTAAAGGTTTCCCTTGCTCAAAAGCCAGTCATATCTGACTCTAGGGTTCAGTGCTCATTTCTGTTTCAAAGCTGAAGAGCCAGCGCTGTCTGCTTCTGCAGACATTTCTGTGGTCATGTGGCGGGCATGACCAGACACCGGAGAGCAGTGGTCCCTAGTTATCTACTTGCAATGTCTTGCTTTCGAACAACTAGGTTGGCAGGAGCTGGGACAAAGATGGGAGCTCATTCCGCCATGCAGTACTCGGGAATCGAACTGCTGACCTCCCGCCTCCCAGTCAGCGTCTTAGCCACTTGAGCCACTGCAGTAGATGGATGCAAAAGTAAATGACCTAGCATTTATTGACAGTGTTTTGTGACAGTGGTGTGAGTGACCTAGACACCAAATACTTCCTTTGTTTGGTGAGGTGGCCTGAGGCTATGGATGAGAAACACTGACCATCCTTCTGTAAAGGCGGTATGGGAAATTACAGTATAACAGTATATACACTTCAAAATTTGTTACTACTGTCACAGTACTTCCAGTTAAACAGCATTTAAACTCCTGTAAAGTCAATCTTTATAGATTGACTGTGGTAGTTTAGTGGTTAACACGATGAACTTGATGACTAGAAGGTCGGCAAGTCAGCATTTCGAGAACCGAGTGCTACATGATGGAGTGAGCTTCCATCTCTGTGCCAACTTAGCAGTTTCAAAGCAATAAATTGCAAGTAGATAAATAAGTACCACTTTGATGGGAAGGTAAACAGTATTCCATGCACTCTGGCTTCTAGTCTGGTTTCTGTCCATGGAAACATCTGCAGATGCAGACAGCACTGACTCTTTGCCTATAAACGAAGTTGAGCACTGAACCCTAGAGTCAGATACAACTGCCATTTGAGCAAGGGTGACCTTTACCTTTACCTAAAGTCAATCAAGGTTTTAATTAATTCACTCATTACATTCATCTCCTGTTTTTTACGCCACAGAGCAGCTCTCAAGGCTCCAAAAGGGAATAGGTAAAGGTCGCACTTGCTCAGAAGCCAGTTGTATTTGACTCTATGGTTCAGTGCTCATCTCTGTTTATAGCCAAAAAGCCATAAGGGAATAAAAACCAGTAAAAGTCAAGTTTTAATTGTAAAAACATTTTTTAAAAATCAAGTGAAAAATCCCATCATAATGTACTCAATCTGGCATTCAGTAACAGGTCTCGGGAAGCTTGTTTTTAGGAACTTCAGGTTCCAGAAGCTTCTTGGCAGCATAACTGCAGTCATGCTAACTTGAAATAGGAGGCCAGTAGTAAGAGAAAGAAAGAAAGAAAGAAAAAGACTTATGAGCCATCAATAGTAGTAATAATAATAATAATAATAATAATAATAATAATAATAATAATAATAATAATAATAATAATAATAATAATAATAATAATAATAATAATAATAATAATAATAATAATGCTACATTCATGCCTCATTGCTTGTTCTTTTGCTAGTAAATCACATTCTGTTCAGTAGCCCTCCCATCATACAACAATTGCCAAATGGAGCAGATAATAATCCAGTTGTGTAATTATGTGGGTTGCTCATAGTAGCTATGACAGCCCTGGGACAGAATCGCTATCCACAATGCTCTTCTGCCAGAACTTTATGTTCTGTCTTACGGCTTGTTCCTCTGCACTCTTCCCCAAAAGAACAAGAATCTGATTCACTGTGGCTGTTGGACTTTCTGGTTCCATGTCAGCCCTGTATCAGAGGCAATTTGTGGCTGCAATTAATGCAATTCCCCTTATGCCCCTGTAAATTTCCAGCACAATTCTGGCCAATAATATTCTTATTCTCATTCTTCTGCCATATCCAAATCCGAATATTGGTGATCCTCGTGCAAATCAGTCATGAAGACTGTCCTGAGAATATAATGCAGTGGCCTTCCATTTGTCTACTGCAACGCAGTGTGACACACATGCCACTGATCCAATTCTGAGTCACTTTCTGGTCCTGAGCCCTTTGGGCACACAAAGTCCTCATCAGCCCCAGTCCAGGATGGATGAAGCTGCTGCCCTCCATCAAGATGGATTCAAGTAGGATTTAATCCACTTGGGGACCATCACCCTTCCCTGTGGACTTCACCACCCAAGGCCCATTAGTTCTCAGGGTTGTCAGGTTAGTTAAGCACCACCCGAAGATCAGCATTGAGTTGATGGCAGTATGGTCTATTTAATTTAATAATTTAATTTAATTTTCGCGCTTATATACCGCCCACTCAGGTACAACCCAACTCAGGTCGGTTTACATGGCGGACAATAAATGCATAATAATAATTCTGTTACCATAGCAAGATAACCTGGCCCAACTGGCAATTCAGTTACCAGGTCCATTTTTCTCCAGAGCTCTTGTTAATAGCCTTTGCAACATCTTGATCCTTAAGGTTTTTAACCCCCCCCCCCCCAATCCTTTTCTCAAGACTTCTGTTTTAAAAGAGAACTTGGGAGAACTGGGTTCCAACTTATCCTACTCTTTCACCCATGCTCTTCAGAGTACAGTACAACCCACTCACTTGGTGACCTTGAGCTGACGGTGGAGGAAATGCTGGTCTTCAGCTATCCTCCTGTGTTCTGTAGTACTGAAAAGATATCCCCAAGAATGCTAGGTAATTTTGTGAGAAAGAAAAGAGTGGTGTATCACACATAAAGGTGATGTGGTGAAAACCACTTCCTTGACTGTATTTGTAACTGGGGGCATTTGAGGTGCAATGTGTCTCTCACTTCTTGAGCTCCATGGTATATTTACTTACTCATGGTCTCCTTTCTTCTAAACATCTGTTTATCTTAACACTAAAAGAAGATAGGCTGAAAAAGGTTTCTTTGCTGTGTATTAAAACCTCAATTCTGGTGTTGGGGGGGGGGGCTTGTCTGCTTGACTGGGAGATCTGGTCCCTGTGATGGGTGGGATGGCTCTCTCACCGAGGGACTAGGTACGCAATTTAGGGATTCTATTAGACCAGCATCTGAGCCTTGAGGCACAAATTGCAGTGGCGTGTAAAGTTGCTTTTTCCAGCTACACCAAATTGTTCAGTTGCATCCCTTCTTGGACAGGCAGTCCCTCATGACACTAGTTATCTCACTGGTAGTCTCTCGTATTGACTACTGTAATGCTCTCTACGTGGGGCTTGCCTTGTCCCTGCTACAGAGTCTTTAGTGAGTCCAGAATGTAGCAGCCAGGCTACAGTGAGAAAATTTGAGCATATCTCCCCAGCCTTGGCAAGCCTGCACTGGCTACCCGTCCCTTTCTATATTAGGTACAAGGTGTCAGTGTTAACTTTTAAAGCTTCTTCTCTGTACCTGATCTAATTTGTTTGCATCATCTTTCTTGAAGTGTGGTGCACAGAATTGGACACAAGCATGAGTTTTCTGTAAAAGGCACTTCCTGATCTGCAGTTACAGTAACCATCAAACCACATCTTGATGTGCTCAGGGCAGTGTGGCTTATTTCATTTTACTCATCCGTATTTCTTGCCTCTCCTCCCGTGATCTCTAGGTGGACAGTTTGGTGTATAAAGACCAAGACACAGGACACAGCCTCGGGCTGGGTTAACTCAGGTTTATTGCATCGTGGACAGAGGGAACATGAGGTGATGGCGGATCGATAGCTCTTTTTATACAGCAGTAATACATTTGAACGTGGTGCCATGGTAGCCCATTGGCTACTGCCTGCGTGACGTCATTGCGAGTCACGCCCTTCTTGTCCAGGTGTAGGTAGTGGCGGGAAAGCTTCCCGCGCTGTTGCCTTTGATGAGTTCGGACCAAGAGAGCTTGGGCGCTCGCTGCTGCCAGCTGGTGGTCATTAGCTCGCGTCCTATTACAGGGTTTATATGATACAGCTGAAGGTTACATTGTTGCTATAGGCAAGGTTACATTGGCTCCGATACATTGTAATCCATGTGGAAGGAAAACCATTAGAACACAACACCCCTCCCCCCTAGGATGAGACAAAGTCTCGAGCCCCCACTCAAACACACTCTCCCCCTAGGAGACAAAGTCTCTCAGCCAAGATGGCTTATTTCGAACACGCTGGGGTCTCGATGCGGGCTGCCTTTGCCCGGGTTTGCTACCTTCTCTTTGTCCCCTGGTTTCCTGCCCTGTAATTGGAGAGGGAGACTCGTTAGTGACTTGCCGCGGCTCCGCGGCGTTGTCGGGAGGTGTGCTCTCTCTTAGGGAAGAACCGGGGGCACTGGGGACTAACGAAAAACCCCTCTTCTCGCTTGGATGGGTGGGGGAACACTCCTGAAAACCCCCCCGGCTCGCAAAACCAAAACCAAAATTACATTCGGGGGCAGCGGTTGCGAATTCCTCTCCCCCTTCCCCGGCCTCTGATGGAACTGATTTATCAAAAGGATATGAGTCGGGGCCGCTGCTTCTTCCTTCCCCCCTTGCTTGGGACTGTTGTCCGCTGATGTCTCCCCCTTGGGCTAAGCGGGTGGGGGAGAACCCTAACGCTGACTCCTGTTGATGAGCCCCACTGTCTGGTACGCTCACTCGGTGCCTCAGCTGGTCCGCGTGCCTCCTCCAGAGGAGACCTGTGCTGGTCTCGACCCGGTACGACACTGGCCCCGTCTGTTCTACTACCGTCCCCGGCACCCAGGCTGGCCCTGCGCTGGCATAGTTTCTACAGTGAACAGGGTCGCCGGCGGCGAATCCTTTCGAGACTGCCAGCCCTATGTTTTTCCCCTTCTCCTCGACTCTCGTCGGGTCTAGCCTGGACAGAATCGTGGTCAGTTTTCGCCGCATCAAGAGCTCTGCCGGCGAGTAACCTGACGCTAAGGGGGTCACCCTATACGCTAATAAGAACTGACATACTTGGTGATTTAGGTCCCCCGGGCCCATGCGCCGAAGCGCATCCTTTGTTGTACGCACCAACCGTTCCACTTGGCCATTCGTGGCCGGGTGAAACGGTGCGGATGTGACATGCCGAATTGCGTTTGCCGCCATGAATGCTCCGAACTCCGAGGAGGTGAAGCAACTCGCGTTATCGCTGACTAACGTGTCGGGTAAACCGAACGTGGAAAAGACTCTCCGTAGCTGGCTAATTGTCGTGGCGGAGGACGTGCTCTTTACTGGGATAACCTCCAGCCACTTGGAGAACGCATCCACCACCAGGAGAAACATGGTTCCTCGGAATGGGCCAGCGAAATCTATGTGTACTCTGGACCACGGCCCCCTTGCTGCGTCCCATTCCCTATGCGGGAGGCGAGCCTCCTCTGGACGGGATCCCTGACATGCCTCACAAGTGCCGACCATGTGCTCAATGTCCGCGTCCAGTTGTGGCCACCAAAAATAACTGCGGGCCAGCGCTTTCGAACGAACGATCCCCGGGTGGCTGACGTGCAGCAGTTTGAGCACCCTCGGCCGCATGGATGTAGGGACCACCACCCGTTGGCCCCACAACAGGCACCCCCTTTCTAGGGACAGCTCTAGCTTTTTCCGAAAGAATGTGTCGAATTCCGTGCTCGGGGACGATGCCGGCCACCCCTTCTGTACCCATGAGCTAACTTTTTCCAGCGTTTTGTCCTTGCCTGTCGCCCTAGCAATATCGGCTGGTACTAGTGGGGGTGCGTCCAAGACCTCGATTAGCAACACCTGGCGGTCTCTGTCTACTCTAGCCTTTTGGTCATCCGACAGGGGCAAAGGGGATCTCGAAAGTGCATCAGCATGGCTGATCTCCTTTCCGGGCCGGTACTCCAACTCGTGTTGGTATGCGTTGAGAAAGATAGCCCAACGCAGCATTCTCGGGGATAGGATCTGCGGCGTGGGCTTGCTTGCCGTGAAGATCCCTAACAGGGGCTTGTGATCCGTTACAATTTTAAACGGGCGGCCATACAGAAAATCGTGGAACTTTTTGGTCCCCGCTACTATGGCTAATGCCTCCCTGTCGGTTTGTGCGTAATTTCGCTCTGCTTGGGACAGGGACCTTGAATAAAACGCAACCGGGGGTCCTCCTATTCCATAATCCCCCAGAAAGAGTTCTTGAAAATCGACCCCCACGTGCGGCCCAAACTTAAAACATTGAGGTCCACGCTACGAGATGTACAGGGAAACAGCATTCCGGTATTGGGGGTTGGGAAATTTCGGGTTAATTTCAAGAGACATTCTGCGGAACTGCCCCTAGTTGTCCTCAAGGGGGGAAGTTGTAGCCTCCTTGGGACACAGTGGTTTCAGCCTTTAGGCCTGTTCATAGGGGGAGTACATTCGGTGGGGGGGGATCCAATACAAGCGGTGTGCGACGCGCATCCCGACGTTTTTAAAAAAGGACTGGGAAAATTCAAGGGACCCCCTGTAGCCTTCGACTTAGACCCGGAGGTCCGCCCGATAAGACTCAAACCGCGCAGGGTGCCCTTCGCACTAAAGGACAAAATAGAGGCGGAACTGGACAAATTGGTGGGCCAGGGGATTCTTATTCCTGTTGATTCCGCGGAGTGGGAAACTCCAATTGTAACAGCTCTGAAGGCTAACGGGGAGGTGCGCATTTGCGCTGATTATAAGTGTACAATTAACAAGGCGATCCGCCCTAATGCATACCCGGTGCCGGTGGTCAGCCACCTTTTGGCCAGGCTAAATGGGGGAAAGTGTTTCGCTAAGCTCGATCTAGCACAAGCCTATCAGCAACTCCCCGTAACTCCCGCCACGGCCGCGGCCCAAACGATAGTCACACATAAAGGAGCGTTCCAGGTGTCGCGGTTACAGTTCGGCGTGAACTCGGCACCCGGCCTTTTTCAGGCGCTTGTGGAACGCCTCCTGAAGGGGCTGGAGGGGGTGTTGCCTTATTTTGATGACGTGTTGATAACAGGGGGGAGTGAGGCCGAACTGGCAAAAAGATTGGACAAAGTACTAACCGTGTTCGAGAAAGCGGGGCTGAGACTGAGGAAGGACAAATGTGTCTTTTTCGAAACCGAGGTCGAGTTTTTAGGGTTCCGAATCACACCCGAGGGTATTAGGCCATCCAAATCCAAAGTGGCAGCCATCAAGAAGGCCCCTCGCCCCACATCCAAAACCGAGCTACAGTCATTCCTGGGGCTCCTCAATTTCTACCATACATTCCTTCCGCGGAAAGCGTCCGTAGCCGAACCGCTTCATCGGTTGCTTAAAAAGGAGGAGACATGGATGTGGGGTGACGAGCACGAGAGGGCATTCAAAGAGCTAAAGCAACTCTTGACTTCTGACGCAATTCTAACGCATTTCGACCCCAAACGGCCGGTGGTATTAGTCTGCGATGCATCACCGGTGGGGGTGGGGGCGGTGCTTTGCACGCGTGGGTTCGAATCCCACCTTCGTCGCCAATTTGGTGTATAAAGACCAAGACACAGGACACAGCCTCGGGCTGGGTTAACTCAGGTTTATTGCATCGTGGACAGAGGGAACATGAGGTGATGGCGGATCGATAGCTCTTTTTATACAGCAGTAATACATTTGAACGTGGTGCCATGGTAGCCCATTGGCTACTGCCTGCGTGACGTCATTGCGAGTCACGCCCTTCTTGTCCAGGTGTAGGTAGTGGCGGGAAAGCTTCCCGCGCTGTTGCCTTTGATGAGTTCGGACCAAGAGAGCTTGGGCGCTCGCTGCTGCCAGCTGGTGGTCATTAGCTCGCGTCCTATTACAGGGTTTATATGATACAGCTGAAGGTTACATTGTTGCTATAGGCAAGGTTACATTGGCTCCGATACATTGTAATCCATGTGGAAGGAAAACCATTAGAACACAACACCCAGGATACTCCCACACTTCCCTGTTTCATTGTTGCAACCATTTGAGGTAGGTCGCTCCTAGACCGGGACTCCTAGACCGGGACTCCTTACTCATGGTCACTCATGCTCTGGTCACCTCTAGACTAGATTATTGCAATGCACTCTACGTGGGGCTGCCTTTGACGACCATCCGGAGGCTGCAGTTGGTCCAGAATGCGGCTGCTCGGGTGGTGATGGGGTGTGGGCGTTATGCTCATGCCTCACCACTGCCTCAGGCGCTGCGCTGGCTTCCAATTTGCCTCTGGGTGCAATTCAAGGTGCTGGTCATTACCTTTAAAGCCCTACATGGTAGTGGGCCAGGATACCTAAGAGACCGCATCGCCCCAAGAATGTCTGTCCGTCCAACCAGAGCGGACCGGAGGGGCTCTCTGCTTGTACCATCTGCTAGACGGGCCTGCCTCTCTAGCACATGAAAGAGGGTCTTCTCTGTGTCTGCTCCGGCCTTGTGGAACCTCCTGCCAGTGGAACTAGGGCTGCAGATGGAATTGCTGCCCTTCAGGAAAGATCTGAAAACATGGCTGGTGGGGCAGGTGTGGGGTCCTCAAGATGTTGTGACCCCCACCTGCTGGTTGGTTTAATATCAAAGTAATCTTCCACTTGTGTGGGGGTTTTAGCGGGGTAATGTGTTTTAATGGGGTTGTTCTTGTTTTAAGGGTTTTAAGATTGTATACCACCCAGAGTCTTTGTGAGTTGGGCGGCTATATAGATATGAATATAAATAAATAAATAGGTCGAGACTGGAGAAGGAGCAGGATTGATTGCCTTATTCATGACCGAGAAATCTTCCAGATGGAGCACATAGTCCTTACAATACCCTGTCAAGCATTAATCATAAACCTCACTGGGAGCTTGTGGGAAAGTGATGGAAGCCATTCCCCAAGGAAAGCCTCCTGGACCATATGGGCACATTTTACTTCTGCTTCCGGGAGCAATGAGGGCAGCGCAGCCCGGATGAATCACAGTAAACCCATTCATGTGCATTCACAGGGGTTTGGGCTTCTGGAAATTGAAGTCCAAGAACATCTGGAGGGCCAAAGTTCGCCATCATGGGTTTAGAGGAACAAGTCGTAAGATAGAACACCAGGATTGATTCAAAGGTTTCTTGCCTTCTGACCAATTCTGTTCTTGATAAGGCATGACAAGCTCATAAGGCGCAGTGATTTGAGTTCATATATTCCTCTAATGCCACTCTAATAAACCACGAAGACCAAACTCATCTCATCGGCTGTTGGAAACTAAGTGGAGTTAAACCTAGTCATTCTTTAGATGGGAAAAGGCAAAATAATACCAGGATATCCAACCGTACCCAAACCAAGAATAAAGGTGGAATCAGACAACACCAAAGATCCACATCCCATCACCCTGGAGAAGGTCAATTTAAGAAGGTGCATCCCTTTTTATGACTCTTTTGTCTGCCAAAGAATCTTTACAGTCAGCTTTGCAAAACACAGACACACAAACTCAGATGTGGAGTGCCTTTCTTCATGCATTGCATGATACCTCAGAAATAGATCACACCAGACTGCTCCACATGGCAATCCATTTTCTTCTATGGTCAACACGCTCATCCTCCTTATTGGTATGTAAAGTGGGTTTTTTGCAAGGTGACTTTTACTATCCATCATCGTTGTTCATGGGGTGACAGGTTGCCAAACATTTTGGACCTGTGTAAACTGTAAGCCTTTTCCAAATGAAATCAGTCAATGCATTCAAAACACAAGATGCCAAGCCATAAGATGTTGTGTAGGGAAGATGATTAAAAGCTGATTTCCTTCCAGCCAAAATGCCTTATCTGACTATGTACATAGGAAAGGGGGAATTGGGGAAAGGAAAGCCAAATGCATTACATGAACTACTACTCGGCTGCACTCTTATTACTATATAGAAGGAGCCTCCACGAAGATTGCAAATACAAATCGGGCACTCCCTGGGTGGCAAACTTGTCGGCTAATCCTTCTAACACCAGATCAGACCAAAGAAACTAAAGAATGAATCCACAGACCTTAACAATGATGTCAATAAACATTGAGGGACTTTCATGGAATAAGGGTGTCCTCCGTGCAGACAAGGTGCAGGAATTACAAATGTGACATATTTCTGCTCCAGGAAACACATTGAGGAACAGCAAAGTGCAGACCCAAAGTGGCTGGAATGGAGCTTTGTTGTTGTTCAGTCGCACAGTCGATTCCGACCCTTTGCGACCCCATGGACCATTGTCCTCTAGGCACCTCTATCCTCCACCATTCTCCTCAGCCCACCAAGCTCTGTGCCCATTGTGTCCACAATACCATCTATCCATCTCATCTTTGGATGCCCCCTTCTTCTCTTTCCCTCCACCTTTCCCAGCATCAAGGCCTTCTCAAGTGAGTCCTCCCTTCTCATTTGATGTCCAAAGTACTTTAGCTTCATCTTCACTATTTGTCCCTCCAATGAACAGTCAGGATTGATTTCTTCCATTATTGACCTATTTGTTCTCTTTGCTGTCCAAGGGACTCTCAGGACTCTCCTCCAACACCACATCTCAAAGGCATCTATTCTTCTGCTCTCAGTCTTCCTAATGGTCCAGCTCTCACAGCCATACATTACCACTGGGAATACCATTGCTTTGACTATGCGAATTTTTGTTTTCAAGGTGATGTCTCTGCTTTTCACTATATTCCCCAGGTTTCTCATAGCTTTTCTCCCCATAATCAGTCGTCTTTTTATTTCATGGCTACAGTCGCCATCTGCAGTGATCTTAGATCCTAGGAAAGTAAAATCTGTCACTGCTTCTACTTCTTCCCCATCTATTTTCCAGGGACTGATTGGACCTGTTGCCATTATCTTGGTTTTCTTGATATTGAGTCTCAGGCCAGCTTTTGCACTCTCCTCCTTCAATCCAATCAAGAGGTTCTTTAGGTCTTCCTCACTTTCTGCCATTAGGGTGGTATCGTCTGCATATCTCAGATTGTTGATGTTTCTCCCAGCAATTTTGATCCCATATTGTGATTCCTCCATCCCTGCATTGCACATTATGTGCTCTGTGTATAGATTGAATAAGCAGGGTGACAAAATGCAGCCTTGTCTTACTCCTTTTCCTATTCCAAACCACGCTGTCATTCCGTGTTCTGTCCTAACTGTTGCTTCTTGGTTTTTCATGAGGCATATGAGGTGTTCTGGTATTCCCATCTCTTTAATTACTTGGCACATCTTGTTGTGGTCCACACAGTCAAAAGCCTTGGTGTAGTAAATAAAGCAGAGGTATACTTGTTTCTGGTATTCTTTTGTTTTCTCCATGATCCAACGTATGTTGGCAATGTGGTCTCTAGTCCCCCTGCCTCTTCTGAAACCGGCCTGCACCTCTGGTAGTTCTCTCTCCACATGTTGTTGAAGTCTATCCTGTATTATCTTGAGCATCACCTTGCTGGCATGTGGGATGAGCGTAATTCTTCGGTAATTTGAGCATTCTTTGGCATTGCCTTTTTTGGGGATTGGAACATACACTGATCTTTTCCAATCCTGTGGCCACTGTTTTGTTTTCCAAATTTGCTGGCATATTGAATGCAGTAGTTTGATTCCATCATCTTTTAGGGCTTTGAAAAATTTGACCAGTGTGGGAGTGCAATTTTTGTTAGACCTGGCCTCAGCATAATATCAGCTGCATTGACAGAAACAAACAACGCTGAAATCACCATCTAAACCACCACAATTCTCCCATTAATCTAGCATGCAAATGATGGATTCCCTCAACAACCGTTGGGGTAAAAGAGGAAGCAAAGAAGAAAAAAAATTATGGATGTAATTTTCTTACTTCTTTTAATTTTTTGCCTCTTAAATTGATTGGCACCCCTACAACGGTCATTGTAAATACTTTGGAACATATCTGTTTTTCAAAAACAACTTCTCCATGATTTGTATTCTAGACTGCTGTCCTGAATTGTGTGTAAGCTACCTAACTTGGAATCAAAGGGTTTATGACAAAATTATCATAATTAACCTCTGATCTCTTGAGAGATCATCGGCATCATAAGCCTCTAGCTCAGCTTGTAATTTGGACCATGTTAAATTTTAACATGTAGAATAGATGGTAATGAATGAGTTTTTAAAAAACTGACCTCATGAACCTGCTGGACCAGAATGCCTGGTACAGAATAAAACAGCCCGCTCACAAGGAAGAATGGAAAACAGAAGGAAGGAAGAATGAAATCAGAAGAGGGGGAAAAGGGGACGGAAGGAAGGATGGAAGGAAAATATTTATGTATAAAACATCCCAAAATAACAAGGTATGAAATAGGGGTTCCCAACCTTTTCATGCCATGGGCCGGACTACACACCCTGGACAGCTTAGTGGGCTAGTTACATGGTTCCTCCCACCATAAACACTGCCATAAAATGCACCCACAGCTATTGTAAATGTGTTTACAACAGCCATGGGTGCATTTATGGCAGCGTTTACACAGGCGCGAGCACATTTTACGGCTGTTGTAAACGTGTCCACTTCCACTTCCAGTAGTGCTGAGGGCAGTGGTGGGCCATATGAAATGGTGCCATGGGCCAGGGCCGGCCCACAGACTATAGGTTGGCCACCTCTGGTATAAAGGGTTTATAAGAGTATAATCAGAGGCTGAAATTTGGTTATGCAGAAGCTCTGTTTATGCCAGGGATGCTCAAACATTTCGAGCCATGGGCCAGTCACATGGTTCAGGGAGCCAGTCACTATGGTCTATGGCCAGATCTGGCCCTGATGCCAATTAATCCGGCCCACGAAGCCCTTGACGCTTCTGGAAGTGGAAGCAAAACGTGCCCGTATGGACACGTTTTATTTCCACTTCCAGGAGCGATGAGGGTTTCACGGGCCGGATGAATTGGTGTCGGGAGTCAGATCCAGCCCCCAGGCCATAGTTGGGGGGGCTGGTGTATACAATGGGAATGACATCATCAGCAATGAGAAACTGCCCCTTATGAAAGGCTTTCTTTCATGTTTTCCAGGTGCACAAAACTCATACACAACATCACAAAGTTACTAGCAATTTCCTCACTATATTCATTTTCTTCAGGCATTTTCTCCTATATTTTACATATTCCCCCCATATTTTACATCATTTCCCTGAACGTATGTGTTGGCCAAAATGCTGCACAGACTTTGCTTGATTGATTATTAAGGTAAAGGTTTCCCTTGTTCAAAAGCCATCCGTGTCCGACTCTAGGGTGTGGTGCTCACCTCCGTTGACAGCCAAAGAGCCAGAGTTGTCTGCATCTTCAGGTGTAAATAGCATATGCCTTTTTTGCAACTACATCACACTATTGACTCACATCCAGCTTGTGATCTACAACAGGGGTCCTCCAACTTGGCTGTCCAGGTGTTCTTGGACTTCAATTACCAGAATCCCAAGTCAGCACATCTGCTGATCAGGGCTTCTAGGAACCGAAGTCCAAGAACATCTGGAGAGCCAAATTTGAGGAACCCTGATTCAACAACAATTCCAAGATTCTTCTCGCTCATATAGTATTACTGAGCCAAGTATCCCTCAACCTGTACTCCAAGACATCTGAAAACCCCATCCCTAACTATCAATTGTTTAGCGTAGTTAAAGGGCAGAAATTTAAAAAATGTTTGGAATTGATCAATGTTGTTTGCTTTGCCTCAAAGTCTTCTTGGGCAATGTTAGTTCTTTCCGTTACAGTGCAAAAGAAATCTGTCTGCCAACCTGAATGTGTCCATGATTTAAATACCTGTAGTGTAACATAGAAAAAATGTGACTTTTCAATGCTCTGCTCTTGAGCCAAGTGGATCACCTTAAAGGAAAAGACAAGGTGCTGTGTAACCTTTAGTGGCCCTGGAAAATGTCTCCATCAGCATGCTGGATCATGGCAGGAGCTGGCAAGATGCTCTGTCAGTTTGGATGAGCTCTCAGTATTAATGCCATCTTTCCAAGGAAATAGTGGCTTGGACTCCAGCTGCTCAAGGTAGAAGCAGATGATGCCAGGGAGTTATCAGTGCCAAGCAGAGAATTGGATTGGCTCAGCCAAGAAAATGGTTGCACAGACATGCAAAAAAATCACTTTGTGGGGGCCTTTCATGGATTTACTGCATGTCTTTGGATTGGCTTATTTTGCCCTAAATACAGTGGTGGGATTCAGCAGGTTTGCACCAGTTTGCCAGAACCTGTAGCAGAAATTCTGGCTGGCCCCGCCCAACCAAGTTTTGAAATAAAGTAACCCTAATTCAGGTGCAACACAAGGCTTTCCCCCTGGCCATGCCCACAGAGTAGGTAGTAAAAAATTTTTGAATCCCACCACTGCCTAAATAGCTGCAGATCCAAACTTGGTGTCTCTCACAGCTTCCTCGCTAGAGGGTAATGACTGCCAGGATGTGATGGACCATCTCAAAGTGATGTTGGTGCTTCCTTATGACTTTACATGGTTGGTCTCTTTCACACAGAAATGAATATGTTTGGGTGGTGCCAAAGATAGAGAATTCTGAGGAGTATAGTAAAGAAAAGCAACTCTTCCATCGTTGTGTAAAGTTTTATATAAAGGCATAGTAAAGGCATTTATGTAAAGGCATAGGGAAGGAGGAATGTCACTTTGAGATGGTCCATCACTTCCTGGCAGGGTTTTTTTAAAAATTTAATTTAATTTAATTTAATTTAATTTAATTTAATTTAATTTAATTTAATTTAATTTTTGCACTTGTATGCCACCCAATCAGGAAACCCGATTCAGGGCGGCTCACATGATAATTAAACAATACACACAGTAAATACACAATAATACAATATACAAAATTAAATCTATAAAAACAGCACATAATAATACACAACAACACAATACTATAATATAATGATAAAGTCACAGCCACATAAAAAAGTTCCCAAACAAACAACAAAGTCTGGGGTTGTGGCAGCAGGCATCCTCAGCCTCAAGGCGAGACCGTCTTCTGCCACTCGAGCTGTGTCAGATGCGCCATCAGATATACTAACATACAAAGCTAAAATTAACACACCTAAAACCAAAATAGAATTTAAAAAGGGCTAGATGAAATCTGCCCAATATCAGGCCACATCAACAGCATTTGCTCTTGCCAATATAAGGTCCTCCTCGGTGCACGTCGAGGGGCATCGTCTGCACTGTATCCTATGGGAGATAGTTTGTACTTCTCCGCATTCACACAGGCTGTCGTCTATAGGGAAACCCCACTTTCTCAGATTAGCCCTTGATCTTCCCATCCCGGCATGCAGTCTGTTTAAAGCTTTCCACACAGGCCATGGTTGTTCTTGGCCAGGCAGTAGAGAGTCCTGTGGTTCTGCCCTGTTATCTGGTAGCTCCTTGCTCACCTTCCATAATTCTAAGGCAGTTTGTGGGGGCTGGTTGTGAGGAGGGGCAGAAATTGTGAGGAAACTATGCCTTGATTTCAGTCGCTGCTTTGGTGGTTGGTGATCAAATAGCAGGTGTGTTTCCGAGGAACTTGCTTTGACCCACTCTTTCTGAGCAGCACTTTCTCGACAGGATTTTGATGGAGGGATCCCTGCTAAGTACAGTAATACCTCAAACAAAGTCCGCTTCGTACAACATCGAATTCATACAACATCGCCTAATTCCTTGAAAAAAGTTGCCTCATACAAAGTTGCTGTGACTTTGTAAGAGGCATTGGGGTTTTCCCCAGGTTGCATTGTGCCTGGGCAGTGTTTCGGAGTGGTTTTGAGCATGATTTTGGATTTTTGTGAATTTTTTTAATCAGAATTTTTAGAAGCATTCCTGGGATTTTTGCAGCATTCTTCAGGTTCTTGGACAATCAGGGTTGTTTGACATGTTTTTGTAATGTTTTTAGCCTTTAGACAATGATTTCTTAAAGTTCTGTCAGTTTCTTGTCTGTTTCCTTGACTTTGCCCTGAAGTCTGTGCTGTTACAGTACAATGTATCTCTATGGAAATGACGTTGTACGAGGCATCGGGGCAAGGATTTGGACGTTGTATGAGGCATCGTGGCTAGGATTTTGCATGCCTCATACAAAGTCCGAATCCGTATAAAGTCCAAACTTGTGGAACCAAGTTTGGACGTTGTATGAGGTATCACTGTAATGGACTTTTTGTATTGGGGTTGGTTTTAAACATCCTATGACCAATCTTGCTGTTTTATTTAAGGCCACATCTACCTGCCCTGCATGCTTTGATATACACCACACTGGACTAGCATAATCTCCTGCGGAGTAACATAAAACTAGGGCAGAAGTTCTTAATGTGTGTGGTTAGGACCCCCACCCCAACTTGTGCCTGTTATTTTCCTCAGAATATTGTTCCTGGCAGTCATCATCCTCTAGTGAGGAAGCTGTGAGGCACACAGATAGAGGAGTACACAGTTGCTTTGGTAGATAAACAGTTCGGTACAAATAGTTCTTCATTTTTACAAACACACTTTGCTTGTAAGGAAAATTGGAGAGAGAAAGGGAGAGCAGAGTAGAATAATAAACTGGTACATACACACGACGATTGCAAAAACACACAGTCAAGGTAAAGGTTCCCTTTGCTTGAAAGCCAGTCGTATCTGACTCTAGGGTTCAGTGCTCATCTGTTTCAAAGCCGAAGAGCCAGCGCTGTCTGCTTCTGCAGACGTTTCCGTGGTCATGTGGCAGACATGACTAGACACCGGAGCGCACGGAATGCTGTTACCTTCCCACCAAAGTGGTCCCTATTTATCTCCTTGCAATGTCTTGCTTTCAAACTGCTAGGTTGGCAGGAGTTGGGACAAAGACGGGAGCTCATTCCATCCTGCAGTACTCTGGAATCGAACTGCTGACCATCCGCCTCCCGGTCAGCATCTTAGCCACTTGAAACAGAGTAAAAACTGAATAGCAAGCAGACTTGTCAGATCAGATGACCCTACAGGCAGGCAACCAGAGGACAATTCTGATTGGCTGGTTATGCACATAATTTACGCTAACCCACTGCATTGTGGGGTTGCAGTAATGTATTCAACATTTTGGAAGAATTGAGCTTGACCAGGGGTTCCCGACCTTTTTAAGCCAGGGGCTGGGTCACGTTCCCTCAGACAGCTTTGGGGACTGGATGGCCATTTTGCCCTTCCTCCACCACATGGCACTTCCTGGTCTGGTGGAGGTGGGGGGGAGGGCACATGAAATGGTGCCAAGGGCCCATGGGCCACAGGTTGAGAATCCCTGAGCTAGGCCATTGGCTCACAAGCAATTCCCAAATGTCTTGCATGGAAAGAACAATTTGGTTAAGGAAATCTCCAACCATTCCACTAATCTATTGAATGACTGCTGATCTTTTTGGGGAGAGGAAAGCTAGATGTGGCAACAAATGAAATTGGTGTCCTTCTATAACAAGTATCCTGCTCCTTCAGCCCATGAGAACATTCTTGAGCCTAACCCAGAGATTTTTGAATTCTATTCATTCTAATCAACATATGAATTAGATACTTGCCCTTTCAGAGTACTGGAATAGAACTCCTTTGTGATGGGTGAGAAAATTCTAAGTTAGAACCCAATGTAGGATGAGTGAGAAGAGGAGAGTGGTAGCTTTGGGTGAGAAAAGAGGTCACAGAGAGAACAACGTCTGTGTTCCTTGTCATCTCTTGATATGTGGTTAGCAATTATTTATAGGCTATGGATGGGGATGTGTGAAGTATTCAATTTTATCTGCAGTTTTGTCTCATTCCAGAGACACTAGGTGGTGGGTAGATGCTATTTCTACTGTGGGATCCTGGTATTGACGGTCATCCATGAGAAAATCTGGCACAAAATGCACACATTTGAGAAGTGTGAACTGGGAAATGTTCATACAGTGGAACCTCATACAACAATCGCCCCGTATAGCAACGAAATCACATAACAATTAGGTTTTGAAGGAAAAAATGGTGTCCCACATAACAATTTTACCTATGGAAAAAATCTTAGAACAATTTTTCAATGGGAAAAACCACTTAGCAAAACAAAACAAAACATTGTACGATGCATCCCATAGGGATGCATGCATCATATAGCAATTTCATACAACAACAAGCCCCATGGACAGGGCCGCCACGGGGGTGGGGGCATCAGGACTCCCATCCCAGACCTGGAGATGACGGGCTGGCGGTGCTTGGAAACCACTGATGTGCGCATGCGCAGAAAACCACGGGGACGTGGCCAAAATGGGGGGGGGGGCATACTGGGCCTGGAAATATAGGGGGGCATACTGGGCCTGGAAATTTCTGATGCCAGCCCTGCCATACTATTGTATGAGGTACCACTGTATTCCTACTACTTTTAATATTTGATATATTATTTCATAGTTGACTGTATTGATGTTCATGTTTAGCTAAATGTGATGTGTTTTAGATTTCAGGATTTAAAAAACCTGAACAGAAGTTTAATTTAAACTGTCTTACATTGTATTGCAAGGACTGCAGTGGCTTAGTGGTTAAGATGCAGAACTTGATGACTGGAAAGTCAGCAGGTCAGCAGTTTGAGACCCGAGTGCTGCATGATGGAGTGCGCTCCCATCTCTGTCTCAGCTCCTGCCAACCTAGCAGTTAGAAAGCAAGAAATTGCAAGTAGATAAATAGCTACCACTTCAGTGGGAAGGTAAACAGCATTCCGTGTGCTCTGGCATCTAGTCATGCCTGACACATGTCCAAGGAAATGTCTGCAGATGCAGACAGCGCTGGCTCTTTGGCTATAAACAGAGATGAGCACTGAACCGTAGAGTTGGATACGGCTGGCTTTCGAGCAAGAGTGAACTTTACCTTTACCTATATTGTATTGCATTGAGCATATGTATGGTTTCACTCTCTCCTTATTATGTAATCAACAAAGGCCAGTGTGCCAAAGCAACAAATCAAATTCAGTCTTAAAAAAATACTTCCTCAACACACTTAAATGTGTTCAGGCAATGCATGCAACACAGAAGACACAGAAATCTATGGACATATTTAAGAAAACGAGGAGAGAAAGGGCCAGACCGTGTCCACTAAAGACAACAACCACCAAGATACAACATGTTGGTTCAAGGCCAAGTCCTTACTTTTTGAAATAAAAGGTGCTAGAGAGTAACTCTGTCTGGAAAACCTTTTCTGCTAATCTCAGAAGTCTGCATGGGGTGAATATTCAATAGCAAATATTCTGTGCATGTTCAGAGGACTCTTTTCTAATGAGAGCTCATTCCTCCTCCGTGCAACACTTGGGTCTCAAACTGCTGAAATGTTGCTGAAATTGGAACAAGAGCAACCTACACTGTGACCTTTTTTGTTGTTGCAGGGTCATATTATTTCTCTTCCTTCCAGATCTCTTCCCAAATGATAGCTTTACAACTAGTTGACGATGCAGGGAGAGAAAAGCTGCCAGTTTGGGAACTCTTCCGTCGAGGCTGGAGTTTTCATCTTTTCTCCTGCACGATGGACAGTCTTGGTCCTCTCCCTGCTTTGCAAAGGTAAGGGTGGTGTTCAGAAATGAATGTCCTGTAAGTCCCCCCCAGTATTTTGCCTGTTTTTACCATGTCCCCATACTCTTTAAAGCAGGGGTTCTCAACCTTTTCAAGCCACAGGCCAGACCACACACCCTCAGACAGCTGAATGGGCTGGACTGGTGGTTTCCCCAATGTAAACATGTCCGCAGCTGACATAAAGGGGTTTACAACATCCACGGGTGCATTTACGGTTGTTGTAAACATGTCCACTTCTGCTTCCAGTGGCAGCAGCGGCAACAACGTGGGCCACAAGAATTGGTGCCATGGGCAGGGTCCAGCCCACAGGCCATAGGATGAGAACCCCTGCTTTAAACACAATCCCCAACTTCAATTTTAGAGACCGTATGTATTTAAACCTATATGTGACAGAATGTCTCAAACCTACACCAGTTAAGAAAATATATCCTCTTCTTGGCATCACTCCGCCTTCTTCTTCCCTGTCTAGGCCAGATGTGAAACTGCCAAAATGAAGGCACCACTTGATGAATTCATTCTGCAGTTCCCTTTGCCTGACCCAGAGTGAGAAAGATTTGGTGGCAACGCATGGTTGCCATTACCAGGGTACGCCTGATCTGTTGCCACAGATGCAGAGAGTACTGGCTCTTTGTAAAGAAGATGAGCACTGCACCCTAGAGTCAGAAACAACTGGCTTTTGAGCAAAGGTGGCATTTACTCTTTACTTCGCCACCTCTTAGACTACTATAAGTCTTCTCTTAAGCTCTGTGAAAACAGCAAGCAATGAGAAGCCTGTTCCTACTTTTTTTTAAAAACCATCCTGACAAGATAGCTATATAAAGTTTGGTCTCTGCATGACGTGGGCACTAGATGAGCTCTTATAAACCTCTTGAACCCAAGCTGAAGTTCAGGAAAGTTACTTTATCAACTCCCATTTCCTTGGTCATGCCAACAAAGGGATTCTGGGATTTATATTCCAACAATTAAAATTAAAGTGTAAAAGTAGTTCAGCATTCATATTCCCTGGTGCCTTATTTTCGGGAGGATGTGGTCTAATATTCAAATGATTTCCTAACTTCTGGGTCAGATGGAACTCTGATAGGATTTCACATGAATAGAACAATCTTATTTCATGTGAGGCAGAATGGTTTAATTTTTTTATTAAAAAATGCGAGAACTTTAAGTTGCACTCCATACCTGTAAATTCTTTCTCTGTTTTCTCCAACTGCTAGGTCTGCTGTCCCAAACATCAGAGTATACAATCACAGTGGCTGAGACTACCAAAGTACCCAAGGGCTTCTGTGTCCACGTCCCCTGCAAATTCACCACTCCCAAGAACTACCAGGACAGTTCTCAGCCATTCTACGGCTATTGGTTTTTGATCGTGAAAAAGCACTTCTATTTGGTGTGGTCCAACACATGGGCCCTCGGTTACCTTAAGTCCACCAATGATGTGAGGCAGAAGGCTCGTGTGTCCCACATCAAGTTCACAGGAGACCCATCCCATGGCGACTGCTCCTTCAGCATTGTTAATGCTGGTTCTGAAGACATAGGGTGGTACTATTTCAGAATTGATAAAGGAAAGAGATTCAGATATGATTTCCTGTCTGCCCGCCTAGGCGGGCATATCCATCCTCAGATTAGCTTGACAGGTCAGTCAATCCCTCTGTTTTCTGTCCTTTGATTGTATAGTTCAGAAATGCCCAAACTACTGCTTGTGGGCCGGATCTGGGCCCTAATATTAATTCATCCAGCCTGTGCCACCCTCATCGCTCCCAGAAGTGGAAGTAAAATATGCCTGTTTTACTTTCACTTCCAGGAGCGATGATGAATTGGCATCAGGGCCCAGATCCGGCCTGTGGGCCATAGTTTGGGCACCCCTGGTTTAAGCAAAGAAAATGGCAGCTTAAAATAGACAGATAGATAAATAGATAAATCTTTATTGTCATTGTCCTGCACAGAACAACAAGATTGAAAATCTATCTCATCCTGCAAGGTGCGTTTTACTTCCCCTTCCAGTAACCGGCCAACTGAACCACATGACCGGCCCACTGCCCGAAAAGTTTGGGCACCCTGGTATAGTTTGTTGAAATAAAAATTAAAAGGAAAAAATGCACAAAAACAAAATCTGCATAAACAACATAAATGTAAGATAAGACAGGACTGGCTTTCAAGCAAGGGAGACCTTTACAGTACATTCATTCCCCTTCCAGAATTGCATTGATTCTTGCAAAGGTTTCCATTTTATTAATACAAATTCTATCAAAATTCTTCATATCTCATTAAATATATTCTTACCTAGCAAACCCTTTTTAACTTTAATATCACTTGTCAATATATTATTGATCACTATATTCTACCAGTCTGGTAATTGAAAATCGTACTTTACTTTCCAGTTCTTTGTATCCATTAGTCTTGCTGCAGTTAATAGCTCGGAAATTAATTCTTTCATTGTCCATCCCCATGGCTTATTCCAGGGGTGCCCAAACTATGGCCCATGGGCTGGATTGGGACCCCAATACTAATTCATCTGACCCACACCGCCCTTCCCACTCCTGAAAGTGGAAATAAAACACGGCCATATGGGCGCGTTTTACTTCCGCTTCTAGGAGCGACAAGGGTGGTGTGGGATGTATGAATTGGTGTCAGGGGTTGGATCCAGCCCATGGGCCATAGTTTGGTCACCCCTGGTTTAAACAGAAAAAATGGCAGCCTAAAAATCTAGGAAAAACTTTCCTACTCAGGGCGGCCAACAGCACCTGGAGTGCCAAGGTTCACCAACACTGCCCTGCTATCTCTTGCTCCACAAACAGCAGCTGCAATTTCAGCCAAATCATGTCAACAGCAATGGTGGTAGTTTTGAACTTAGTAATATGTGACTAATTTTTGGAAATACATACCTGGTGGCAGGACTTTTAGGGGTGATGCTGCTGGTGGTGGTGTAATGGGTTTGGGTGAATCCAGAATAGAGGCCCAAACCTGGAAAGCTGACCAAAAATGAAAGACTTCCAGTTGTGAAAGAAGGTCCACTGGTTGGAGGTCTCCAGGCACTTGTGAGTTGCCCAGGGCTGTGCTTTGTTTTTCAATGAATTCTGAGATCTCCTGGCAAGGAGTAAGGTGGGACAGAACATTCTTGCCTATAACAGTAATGGCAAACCTTTTAGAGACCGAGTGCCGAAAATGCAACCCAAAACCCACTTATTTATCGCAAAGTGCCAACACAGCAACAGGGGAGGGAGGAAACACTCCCATTGGGCTGCTGGGCAGAGGGGCGGGTGAACTCTGTGCTAGGGGAAGGAAGGAAGTGCTCCCATTGGGCTGCTGGGCAGAGGGGGCGGGGCAAACTTTGCTGGGGTGACTGCGTGAGTGCCCGCAGAGAGGGCTCCGAGTGCCACCTCTGGCACGCTTGCCATAGATTCGCCACCATTGGCCTATAACAGTCTTCTAAAAAATGAGGATAGCTGGAAGATAGGTCGGTCAGCAACACTCTTCTAAAAGCCTTCTCTGAGTTTCTTGCCATCTGAAGTCAGCAGAGATGTTGCTGAAGAGGCCTTCTCCACGGTGGCACCCTAGTTTAGATATCATGTGGAGGTCCAGAAAAGCAAAGTGGCAGTGACACAGAGGGTTCTCCTTGCTTCGACTTTCTTTGACCTCCTCAGTCCCTACACAAACATTCTCCTACTCACAATGGTTAAGCTGAGAACCTTTGCTCATGATCTGAGTTTGATCCCAATGGGCTTAGAGTTGATTCAGCCAGCCATACTACATGTTTGGGCCCCCCCAAAGTAATAACCAACTTTTGAATCACTCAGAGACAGTTCTAAGTGCTATGGGGCTGTATATACATGCAATTGATATTGTTAATGCCTAGTGAATGTCCTAATTTTGACCTTGATGCTCCCCCATGTTCAGATCTGCAAAAACCAAATATCCAGAAGCCCGCTAAGATCATCTGGGGGAAGCCAGCAACGTTCATCTGTGAAGTGCCAAGTGCCTGCTACGATACCCGTGTCGAAATTGTGTGGCCTGTTGAATCCAACAGTTTCAGCAAGAGCCAATGGAGGAGAGAAGCGAACCCATGGGTCTGGACATACGGAGTGAATGCTACCTTCACACCCTCTTTAGAGGATGAGGGAAGAGTCCTCACTTGCCTGACGAAATACCCTGCTTGGAATAAAACCATTCAGAACTCTATTCAACTTGTCATTGCCTGTGAGTACTGTAGCTGTTGAGGTTCTCTGCTTCTATGCCTTCCGCTCTGAACATCCCTTCATTTTACTCTTGGGATAACCCCCCCCCCCCCCCCACACACACACACACTTTAAATGAGATTTGCAGCATGTCTTCTGGTATGTTTAAAAGCTCCCTTGACTCCAGTGGTTGTTACTGAAGTTAGAACCCTTCTTGACTGGAAAATAGTTATACATTACTGTTCTTCTCTCCCCACCCCCCAAAAAACAGGTTTAAAATGGATAGATGCCCTCCTCCCTAAATCTCCTAAAAATAACCTGTGTGAATTAACAAGGACCATTATTTTGTTGCCTGGCAAAATAGCCACACTGCCTAGAACAGGGGTTCCCAACCTAAGGCCTGTGTGCTGGATCTGGCCCCCAGTGCCATTTCATGTGCCCCCACCACCACTCCAAGGGCATTTGAGAAACAAAATGGCCACTCCTTTGAAGCTGTTTGGACAAAATGGATGCTGTTTGGACAAAATGGCCATCTGGCCCTCGAAGTTGACTGAAAGAGCATGACTCAGCCCCCGGCTTGAAAAGGTTGGGAACCCCTGGCCTAGAAGTTAGCAGATCACACTGCATCCAATTCCTTCTACGTTGGGACGCTCCTCTTGTCCTTTGGCTCAAACCATTGCTTCCAAGACTCAGCCCAAGACTGAAACTTCTCTTCTAAAACCTCTTCTTCTTCTGTGTCTAGGCCAGACATGAAACTGCCAAAAATGAAGCCACCTTTTGGTAAGTCCATTCGGCAGCTCCTTTGGACTGACCTGGTATGAGAAAGATTAGCTGGCAACACAAGGTTACCGTTAACAGGGTATACCCAACTGAGGTTGAAAAATAACACAGTCTTCAAGGAGGCTCTTTCTGTGTACCCATTCCATGAAGACTGTACTGAGAGTATAATGCAATGGCCTTTCATCTGGCTTCTGCATCACAGCATGACCCCTGCACCACTGATCCAGTTCCACGAGTCGCTTTCTGGTCCTGAGCCCTTTTGGCACACAAAGTCCTCATCAGCCTCAGGCCAGTATTGATGAAGTTGCTCTCCCTCATTGAGATGGATTCAAGTGGGATTTTAATTTTTTAAATCACCCTTCCCTGTAGACTTTTGGTACCCAGGGCTGTTAGTCCTCAGTGTTGTCAGGTTAGTTAACCCACCACCTGACTCTATTACCATAGCAGGATAACCTGGCCAGACTATATCCTCCAAAACCTGAAAAGAATCTCATTACATTCTTCATGAGATCCTAATCACCAGCCTCTGATATTATGTTTGAACTCGAATGCGTCCGAGTTTGCCTCATTCTTCCCGGTTTTCACTGTCTCCCAGATAAACCGGAGCTCAGCAAAACTTTTCGAAATGCTGAATGTTGGCCTAAACGCAAATCTCTCATCTGCACCTGTTCCTTCCACTCCTGGCCACCACCCCGGATCCAGTGGAAAGTAGATGGGAAGAATCTGACAGAAAACAACTTTTTGGGTCCCCTGAAGGTCACTTCTTCATCCCAATGGAATGAGGTCAACAGTACTCTGAATTGGACAAGAAGTCCCGGTGAAAACAATAAGCACACTGTAACCTGTATCGGAACCAATCCTTTCGGGAAGCACACCGCCAATGTCGTCCTTCATGTTATCGTAAAATCCGGTAAGGCCCTTGTCAGGTGAGCTTGAATTTCTGGGTACACCTTGCCAGGAGTTTAGTCTAAGGGTGCCCAAACTTTTTGGGCTACAGGATAGTCACATGGTTCAGCGGGCCGGTCATGTGGTTCAGTGGGCCAGTCACATGGTTCCTCCCTCCGGAAGCAGAAGTAAAATGCACCTTGTGATCTGTTTTGCAACAGGATGAGATAGATTTTAGATAGAATTTAGGCTGCCATTTTCTCTGCTTAAATGGCCAAACTGTGGCTCACAGGCCGGATCCAACACCCAATGACAATTCATCCGGCCCACACCGCCCTCATCGCTCCCAGATGCAGAAGTAAAATGCACCCATATGGCCTAACAACAAAACCAGGTGTGTTTTACTTCCACTTCCAGGAGCGAGGAGGGTATTGCGGTCTGGATAAATTGGCATAGGGGGACATAGTTTGGACACCCCTGGTTTAGTCTCTTAACAAAACTGAAACCTTGGGTGGAACAACACCCAGTTAGACGTCAAAGCCTTCCACTTTAGGGCTTTCTTCCAGAAGAGCCACATTTAAGTATCTCCAAGGTATTGGTCAAGGGACTGTGGTGGCTCAAGTAGTTAAGATGCTGATCTTGATGACTGGAAGTTTGGCAGGTCAGCAGTTCGAGAACCGAGTGCTGCATGGCAGCATGAGCTTCTGTCTCCGTCCCAGCTCCTGCCAATCTAGGAGTTTGAAAGCAAGAAATTACAAGTAGATAAATAGGGACCACTTTGGTGGGAAGGTAAAGAGCATTCTGTGCACTCCGATGTCTAGTCTTGCCTGCCACATGTCCACGGAAACATCTGCAGACACAGACAGATAAACAGCACTGAACCCTAGAGTCAGATATAACTGGCTTTCGAGCAAGGGCAACCTTTACCTGTCTACCAGAATAGAGAATATTCTGTCTACCAGAATAGAGAATTATGGGACTGGTAATAAAAAAATTTGAAAATCCCACCCTGAGCTAGTGATGTGACATGAGCATTGGAGCTTTCTTATGATGCTTTAAATGATATCACATGTTAAATATATTTTCAGTGTCTACTTTCAAACTTTGGCGGATTTCTGAGATCGCTGCTGGGTCCTTATTTGGACTGGTAGGAGTTGGGATCCTGATCTACTTTCTCATAGGTGAGTAATATCTTGGAATTCTATTATTTTCAAAAGACAGCCAAGGAAAATGAGCATATCGTGTTAACTCATTTTATAGGCATTTACCCAAAGTGCCAATTTTTCGTTCCCCACTAATGCATCACAATATTCTCTTTTCAGGGTTCAGGAAGAAAGGGGCTACCTTGGTTCAGCCAAATTACAATTCTTAAGAGCCCACTTCACTTGATGGCTGAGTTAAATTTTTGGCCCTGATCCTGTTTTCAAGAATGAGATCTTCCAAGGACATTATGGTCAAGAATCCTTGCCCCTAGAGTGGCTTGTGCAAACCTCACTTCTTTCTTGCTTTTTCCTAAATATATTATTGAACCAAATCTTGTTGCTTAGTATAGCAAATAGAATATAGTACATGTATTGAAGTGATGGCTATCCTTGGCACACTGGGTGTTCTTCAACTTCAGTTTCCAGAAGCTCTGATCAGCAGGAGTGCTGACTTGGGCTTCTGGTAATTGAAGTCTAAGAACAACTGGAGCGCCAAGGTGGTCCATCCCTGGTGTAGACTTTCAAAATGAAAAGCATTGGAATAGTTGTTTGCATCTTTATCATCAATTACCATGTTCTTCTATGCTTAGTTGCATGGGAAACATGATGTGCAATATTAGGGTTCCGTTGTATGTAAATTATGTAAATTGTGTGTGTAATCAGGATAAAATAGTAAATGTGTTATTTTCTGCCTATAATCTCATTCTAAGTAGGTATACTACTTGAACCACACCTGAAGCTTTACCTGAAGTGGATAACAATTTATGGACGCTTGTGCTGAAATATACTTCTCTACTCTTATAAACCCACCAGACTATTTGCCTCCTTGCTAAAACAGACTGGCATTTGTATGTTGAAAACACACTGCTTTAACAGAAGAGGCCACTAGATGTCACCATATATTTTTGTATGTCGAATTTTTCCTATTAAGAATCCGTATGTCAATTTTTTAAGGACAGGATTTCTATTTGTATGTCAATTTTTTGTAAATCGAACCGTTTGTATGCCGGGGTTCCACTGTATTGCAGTATCTTTCCAGGTGTTTTTTGTTCTTGTTCAAATTCTACCCAGCTTCATGCAGGAAACTTTATTTTTGAACCTTCCTGGAGCCATCTCCCGATGGGAAAAGAACCATGCAGGTCAAAAAACTATTGTCTCTCAAAAAGAAAACTGCTGTAGGATATATAGAAGTTCAATGGGTAACGTTCACCAAAGGGGCATGCGAGCTCTCAGATAAGCACCAGGCAGCCACATAAGCCTGTATTTCAAGACATGCTTGTTCAGTGATGGTGAACCTTGGCACTCCAGGTGTTCTTGGACTTCAATTCCCAGAAGCCCTGATCAGCAGGAGTGCTGACTTAGGCTTCTGGTAATTGAAGTCCAAGAACACCTGGAGTGCCAAGGTTCACCATCACTGTGCTGGTTTATCAACAACTTTGACCTAACTTCAGCAAATATTGTCCAGGAGGAAGAACAAACATGTATTTGTGGATCTGTAGGAAACTGTCTTACATCAACTTGATAAGACTTTTTAAAATGTGTGTCTCCATCAAGCCACTGGGGGAAGAATGGGATTTGAAAAATTTAAATGGAGGGGGACATAAGACAGACAAATTGCACCATCCAGGCTAATGGCTTTGCCTATTTACCAAATCCAGTTTTGAATTCCAATGGAAAATAGGAATTCGCCATCCTCATACCTTTGGTGATGAATTGCTCCTTAACTTTAACACATCCATGGCAAGCCGCAACATGCTGAGTGTTAGTAATCTGGACAGTTCAGAAAGCTAAGAAACTTGATTGAGTCTGAGAAGAACTAAGGCTGTTGTACTGAATTTGGGCAAATCCCGAATATGGAACAGAATCACCTTGATTCAGACTGAGTTCTTTAAGGTCCAGATCCAAACAGTACAGCTTGATTTGGTTCCTGGACAGGCAGAAGAAAATTTAGAAGTCAATTTCCGTCTACAACACAAACTGGAGTGATTGGAGCAAAAGCTTCTGCAGTTTTTCTTTTTTAAAAAATAGCAATATTTGAAGGTGCATACTACAGGTGAAGACACTAAGTTTGCTGACTGGAAAGTTGGAGTACGATTCCCTGCATGATGGAGTGCATAACAGAGTGAGCTCCCATCTCTGTCCAAGCTCCTGCCACAGTTGAGTGTGACTGACCCTTTGCAACCTCATGGACCACTGCACGCCAGGCACCCCTATCCTCCACCATCCTCCTCAACCCGCCCAGCTCTGTGCTCATTGTGTCAACAATGCCATCTAGTTTGAAAACCTGCCAATTTAGCAGTTCAAAAGCCTGAAATTTCCTGCACCGTTAAAACATGCTCTGGTGTGCCCCCTCCTGAAGAAACCGTCCCTTGACCCAGCTGTCCTAAACAACTATAGGCCGGTCTCCAACCTCCCCTTTCTGGGGAAGGTATTGGAGAAGGCGATGGCACACCAGCTGCCGGGTGTCCCGGATGAAGCAGATTATCTGGACCCCTTTCAGGATTCAGGTCCGGACATGGTACAGAGACAGCATTGGTAGCACTGATGGATGATCTCTGACGAGAGCAGGATGGTGGTCATCTGATCATCCTTGCTCTCCTTGCTCTCTCAGTGGCCTTCGATACCATCAACCACAATATCCTTCTGGAATGGCTCAAAGGATTGGGGATCCAGGGCACTGTGTTGTCCTGGTTTTCCTCTTTTCTAGAGGGCCGTACCCAGTTGGTGTGGTTGGAGAGTGAGAGATCCAGTCCTAGGTGTCTTAGATATGGGGTACCGCAGGGCTTGGTGCTCTCTCCTCTCCTTTTTAACATCTACATGAAGCCACTGGGTGAGATCATCTGTTCCCACAGGGTGCGGTACCATCAGTACGCAGATGACATCCAGGTGTACATCTCGGCCCGTAGTGATCTCAATGATGCTGTCAAAGTCCTGTCTGGTTGCCTGGAGGCCGTTGGGGTCTGGATGTGGGACAATGGGCTCCGGCTGAATCCTGGCAAGACCGAGTGGCTTTGGGTGAGGGGTCCAGGGCTCTCCAGTGAGCTACCACCTTTGGTTTGGGATGGGGCAGCTCTGCCCCAGACAGACCCAGTGTGTAACTTGGGGGTCCTCCTGGACTCGTGGCTGCTGCTAGAAGAGCAGGCAGAGGCTGTGGCCAGGAGGGCTTTTGCTCAACTTCGAGTAATCCGCCAGTTGCGCCTGCTCCTGGACTGGGACTCCTTACTCATGGTCACTCATGCTCTGGTCACCTCCAGACTAGATTACTGTAATGCGCTCTACATGGGGCTGCCCTTGACGACCATTCAGAGGCTACAGCTGGTTCAGAATGAGGCTGCATGGGTGGTGAACGTTATGCCCGCACCTCCCCATTACTCTGTGAGCTTCATTGGCTGCCAGTTTGCCCCCGGGTGCAATTCAAGGTGCTGGTCACTGTCAGAAATGTGCCAAATATGCATTGAAATGCATTGAAAACCTTCCAGAGCTCAGGGGGAAAAGGGAGGGGGTCTTTTATTTGTTCAAAACTCTTTCTAAAGTGCACTTTGGAATTTTTCACCATGTTTTCTCCACTTTAGAAAAAGTTTTAGACAGAAAAATATATGTGGGGGTGTTTTTTGGGGGGTTGGCTTTTTTCCTGAGCTCTGGAGCACATTATTTGATTTTCAATGCATTCCTAAGAGGAAATTGCCTTTTGAGATATGAATTTTTCATGATACGATAAATCTTGAAGCGCGAATTAATTTCGTATCAGAATCGGATATGGAATAAGAAGAAGAAGTCATGAGTAGGGTTGTTTTCCCCTTGCTATCTTCACTACATGTGCCTGTCAAGTTGGGAAAGCAAGCAGGATTCGTAGAATTCATTGTGTTCTCCATGAACATGATGGTTCTGCCCCACATTCTCTTTTTTGCAAATGGGAGAAGCAAGACCAGGAGGAACAGGTAAGGCTCAAAGGTCCCATCCTTTCTGTTATGTTTCATACCTGGCTTCCCTTCCAGCACCTGACCTCACTATGGGAGAAGGGTCTTTGCTTGGCTGGATAGTATTCACTCTCCTTGCAAAAGCATGTGAGAGCTTGTATGTTACAACTCCTGGTTTCCTCACACAACTTGCTGCAGTATTGTGGTTTTGCGAAGTGAGGGTGGGACTACCAACAGCAGCCTCTTGATGCAATCATGTTCTTGTTCCCGTGTTTTGAAGAGGCAGCTCTTCAAGACAACCCTAAGCTTGGAATCAGCTTGTGGTGTTGCAGCGTAGCATGGAAAGGCATTTTGAATTTGCACACGGTGAGTATTGGATAGGCACAAGATGAACGACAGGGTCTTCTAAAAGGGATATTGTGGATTTCTCTGTAACTTTCAGAGGCTCTAGATTTAGAAGGATTGTGGTGGCTTACTGGTTAAGATGCTAAATTTGACAACTGGAAGGATGGCATGTCAGCAGTTCGAGACCTGAGTGCTGCATGATGAAGTGAGCTTCCATCTCTGTCCCAGCCCCTGCCAACCTAGCATTTCGAAAGCAAGACAATGCAAGTAGATAAATAGGAGCCACGTCAATGGGAAGGTAAACAGCATTCTGTGTACTCTGGTGTTGAGGCATGCCTGCCACATGTCCATGGAAACGTCTGCAAATGCTGACATCTCTTTGGCTATAAACAGAGATGAACACTGAACCCTAGAGTCGGATACGACTGGCTTTCGAGCAAAAGCAACCTTTACTTTCAGAGGCTCTAAAAGATTTTTAAGGCCTTGAAAGTGATTCAGTGCAGACATTACTTGTTTCTGTATTTCTATTTGCCATTCTGGTCACTGGTTAAATAGGCAGTGCAGGTTTTGAAAATGCATCAGAAACCTAAAGAACCTGTTTGCAACTATAGAAGGACTTTTCGTGTGTGTGTGTGTGTGTGGGGGGGGGGGCTTTTTTGTGTAGACAATGCACAACCAGGGCTTTCTATGGCTCTGTTACCTGAAGCCTTTCAGTATCATGCACACTCAAGTGGGTTCGGAAGCATGGAAGGAAGCCAACCAGCTTGGGGCCCATTGGTGCTTTATGTAAGAAAAGGAAAGCGGTGCTTTAAATAGAAATCAAGGTGTGTTTTGAAAACTTAAGAAAGGATAGACATGTATTGTGTTGCAGGGAATGGTTTGTGGAAATCACTGACAAGTTCACAAGTTTTCAAGTTCAGCCTGTGTTTTTGGGCAAGGCAGGCTGGAGCTTTTCTGTGCGCTTGAAACACTCATCCATCACTCAACAATGAGGGGTGCTGGGAATAATAATTCAGCCCATTGGGAAGGGTACGCAATCCTATCATTGTTTTAATGTATTGGGTGGAAGTTGGGTTCACATGCTGTTTAGAACGGTGTCCCCAACCTTTTCAAGCTGGGGGCCGGGTCATGCTCTCTCAGTCAGCTTTGAGGGCCGGATGGCTATTTTGTCCCAACAGCTTCAAAGGGGTAGCCATTTTGTTTCTCAAATGCCCTTGGAGGGGTGGCTGGGGGCACATGAAATGACTCCACAGGCTGGATCTGACCCATGGGCCTTAGGTTGGGAACCCCGGTTTAGAAGATAAGATAAGATAAATCTTTATTGTCATTGTCCCCTTGCGGGAACAATGAAATTTCTCGGTTGCTTTATATCAACTCAAAATAAGACATACCCCATAATTTAAAACAATTGCAGAAACACTAATTAAGACAGTACAATACAGTACAATATAAAAAATTAAAATAAGATAAGATGACTTCAGAGTCCAGAGTTTCTATTTAAGGCCAAAATTACTCTAGAGAAGAAACTGTTCTTGAGACGGCTCGGTTTTGCCTTCATTGTTCTATATCTCCGTCCCAATGGCAGAAGCTCGAAGAAGCGGTGACCAGGATGCGATGGGTCTCCTAATATATCTAATGCTTTTCTGTGGCACCTGATGGTGTAAATTTGTTCTAAAGTGGAGAGTGGACAGCCAATAATAATTTTAATTCTGTGCAACATTATCCTATCCCGATACTACTCGCATACCACACACATAATCCATAAGTGAGCATGCTCTCAATAGAAGGCAAGCAGCAGCTTTTGCAGAAGATGGTTTTTCCTTAAAGTTCTCCAAAAATACAGTCTCTGCTGCACCTTCTTTGCAAGCCCCCTTGTGTTGGCACCCCAGGACAGATCCTCCTGTATCTCAATGCCCAGAAATCTGAACGTCGCTACCCTCTCCACACAGATTCCATCAATCAAAAGTGGCTGGACATTGGTTCTCTGCCTCCTAAAATCCACCACAAGCTCCTTTGTTTTCTTTATGTTGAGGAGCAGATTATTAGTTCCACACCACTTTATCAACTGCTCCACCTCTTCTCTATAGGCCATCTCACCCTCCTTATCAGAGATGAGCCTGATCACTGTTTTGTTATCTGCAAATTTGACAATCCTATTGCTAAGGTGGACAGAGACATCCATCAATGACAATGTTGGCAAAGATAAACCAAGAGATATTGTTTTGCTGAAGGACTTTCCAATGTTGGTTTGGAAGAAGGCATAAACCTAGCTCTCATTCTCAATCTCTCTGTTTTTCCATGTTGCATTCTTTCTGTGCACGTGTCATCATGCCCTGCCATGAGCACAGTTGACTGTGTCTTAAGAATCCATTTTGAATCAGGCAGTCTCTGTGTGAGAGGGAAGCTACCCTCCCAGCCACAGGAGGGAAGTTGTGGTTTCTCCCCTCTAAGCTCATGTTGTTGGCTGGTTTCCCAACCAGGGCGTTGGAAGGAGGTCCAGGGTGGGACGGTTTATAGGACAATTGAGCTTTGCATTAAAACAGGGGTTTCCATCCTAAGGCCTGTGGGCCAGATCTGGCCCATGGCACCATTTCATGTGTGCCCCCAAACCCCTCCAAGAGCACTCAAGAAACAAAATGGCCATCCCTTTGAAGCTTTTGGGGCAAAATGGCCATCCACCTCATGCAGGCAGAGAAAAATGGCCATCTGGCCTTCGAAGCTGACTGAGATAGCATGACTTGAAAAGGTTGGGAACCCCTGCGTTAAAAGATCAAATAACTTAAACCACAATTAGTGCTAAATAAGTCAAAGCTACTCAGTTCCTACAAGGTTCAAATCAGCATTGTATCTTGCTCATGGACCAAGTGGGTCTCTCACTTCAAAATTAAGGGTGCCGGCTGGTTTGATCCAGTTAGAAATCAAAATTTTGGCACATCTTTCCATTACCTCTTTTCCTTCTGTACTCCGCATGTCCATGCTAGGTTGTGAAAATTAGGAAGAACTTGACATTGACTGGTGAACCTACAATCAAAGCAGCTCTCTGGCCATTTCTATCAAATGCTGTCAGGATCCAGGTTGGGAAACAGAACTGGCAAAAGTCCCATTAACACAGGCATCAGAAGAGAAGGAAAGTTCAATAAAGTGAAAAAGAAATGACCCAGTGGTGTGAGGGTAGATGTGGTACCACTAAAAATGGCAGCCATTCCTATTGTCCATTATCAACTTCTCTCTAACCAACAATCTCTACATGGAGACCTATGGAAACTGGGGCTTCTCCAAAATCCTTAGAACCCTCAAACACCTCTTCCCTTCACTCAATTTCCTTTTTATGATAGTACCTATTATAGAACATTGTGGGAATTTAGAAAAGCAGGGATTAAACTTGGTTTGGTTCTTCTTTGCAGATATTATGAATGCCTCTTGTGGCTACATCAATGCTACCACTGTGGAGGAAGCTATGCGTCACATTGCTATAGTAACCAACATGATCATCCTGGCGCTGGGTGTTTCCGGCAACGGGTTGGTGATGTGGGTCATCGTCATGCGCGAGAAGCACAAAAGCTTTACCTCCGTCTGCTATCTCAACCTGGCTGTGGCAGATTTCCTCTTCTCTCTTGGCCGGATCCCAGCCCTGGTACAAGAGATCATGTACTCCTGTTGGCCCTTTGGACTTGCCTTGTGCAAGCTTCATACTTTTGCACGCTACCTCACAGTCTTTGCTGGTGTCTTCATCCTCACTGTCATCAGTGTACACCGATGCTTGTTAATAGTAAAGCCCATTTGGGCCCGCAACCACCAGGGACCCCGCTATCAAGTCCTAATGTGCATCGGAGCATGGGTCCTAGCTTTGGCCTTCAGTGTTCCTTACCTGGTGGTCCGCCATACAGAGGTCAAGCATGGAGCCACCTATTGTGTCTATCGGAAAGATCTCAGGAGCTCCACAGAACTGCCCTTGAGGCTGAGCAGATTCTTTGCAGGGTTCCTTGTGCCTTTCATCATCATCTCCTCTGCCTATTTGGCTCTAGTTTGCAGGCTCCGGGGGCGGCGTTGGAAAGGATCTCACCGAACCTTCTCTCTGGTAGCCACCATCGTCATACTGTTCTTCCTCTGTTGGCTGCCTCACCACGTCTTTGTGTTTCTCAGCACCATATCAAGTGCAAAGAATGCTTGGGGGATTGGGCTCAAGCTGACAAATGCTTTGGCGTACCTTCATGGCTGTGTCAACCCTGTGCTGTATTGCTTTGTGGGTTATCTACAAATTAGAGGTCTCCACCGCCAGTCTTCATTCTTGGGATTCTTCCGCAAAGCACTGACTGAAGAAGATGACAGCTCCGCTGGGGCAGAAACCTCACGGAGCCTTAACCAGAAGTCCTAAGGGCTAAAGGAATGTCAGAGTTCTGTGTTCAGGTCCCATAGGGAAGACTTCTGGCTACATCTCACATTTTCAAAAAAGGTTGCAGCAAGAAAATTAGAAGTCAGGACCTCCTGGCTTTACTTCTGGACTTCTATCCTTGATGATGCCCAGTGTTGGTACTCCTGGTTTTGGTGTGTTCTCAAGCAAGTAAAACCCATGGAGACCCTTCCTCCATCTGACTATTGCCCATACTCTCTCCTCCCATTTCTGAATGAAAGAAAGTAGACATAAAGAAATTGGAGACAGCTGCTACTCCTTCTCCTTGCTACTCACCCATCTCAACATAAGTGGGGGGGGGGGGGGGGGAGACATCATCCCAAAGGGCTCAGGTGGTTATCAGTAGACCTTACTGGGGTTGGGTCACTGACCCAACCCAGCAATGCTAACCTCTGATGTTGACCTGATCCCAAATAAATTTTTGATTCCTTATCTATCTACAATATATTTCAGGACACCAATGTGCACCAGGTCACTTCTGAGTTAGGGTGACATTTTCAGGGTTTCTTAAATGCAGAGTATTCAGAGGCGGTTCCTCATTCCTTTCTTCAAGCTAGCTCTTGCTCAGGAAGAGTCTTAATGCGGGCTCATCTATTATCCTCAGGAAACATTTGTCCAAACATTTTTCTGGGGAAATGTTTCCTCTAGTAATATTGTTTCAAGTTGTAAGAGAAAGGGCTGCATTGTTGAATGGTCCACTTTGGTTTTTAGCAGATGCAAAAAAAAAAAAAAGTGGTTAGGTTTTTAAAAAGGAAGTGCCGCTACACAAAGGCTGAGCATGTGTTGGTTATGCAAGCCAGATCTACATCTCTCAAAAATTTTATCTGGGGAGGATCCAATCATGCAACTCTCCCTCTATATTTACACTGGCATTTTGTATTAGTTAGAAGAAGCAGACAATAACCATAGGTCGACCTTGAAGACCCTGAAATCAGTGGGGCAAAAATCCATGCCAGCTTTCTGTGTGACACTTCCGGCCACTAATGAAAGCGCTGAAACATATCCCCAGAATAGCTTCAATGCCTTGAATAGTCCAGACTAAAACACAGAGTGGATTCACTGCTCCACTGACATTGGAGCCAGAAGCCTCCTCTGGAACCCAAGTAGGTCTTTATTGTTTGATTCTTTCTCTTGCATGGAATCTGTCCAACACATATACTGCAAATGTGATTTTGAACTACAAATCCCATAGTTCTCCATTCCAGGAGTTCTATCTGACACACAGACACTTTATAGATACCTAAATGGATCTTACCTTAGAGCAGTGGTTCCCAACATGGAGCCTAAGTCAGTACATTGGCTGATCAGTGCTTTAGGGAATTGATTTAGGCTTCTGGGAATTGAAGGGATTTTCCTTTAATCTCTCATCTCCCCATGGAATAATATTTAAGAAAGTAATATATCTGAGCACATACCAAATAAGGAAAGCATAAGAACAGTTCTCAAACAGATATGTGATTTCATGCGCGGAAAATGTAGGACACAAAGAAATACTGGAATCAACATAAATTCTGTAGAGACCAGTACAACTTATCTCCAGTTGGTGCCTACTTGCATCCATTGCCTACTTCCAACAGGTCACTTAATGTGGTTAATTTGCACCAGGTTGTAGGGAAATTCACAGGTTGGTGTTATGGGTATAAGTGACTCAGTTGTCTCGTTCCATTTACTCTCAGCCATCTGTGGTTGGACAGGTTCATGTTACAGAGACCCAGTTTCTAAAGGTCACTCTTATCTTCTCAGGATTGTCTTCTAATCTACAGAAACAATACACAGTCTAGACAACCTCTTTCTAATAAACATGTCTATTATATTCTCGTCTCCTGTTGCCTTTTTATTTTTCCTTTTTTAAGGAGCACCCACAATCTAGTGCTGTTCTGATCTGACAGGTTGCTTGGTCTCTGATATTATTCCGGTTCTGATTAGTCCATGATATAATGGTTCATTTGGTTTACAGGTGAAACTCGGAAAATTAGAATATCATGCAAATGTTCATTCAGTTCAGTAATGCAACTTAAAAGGTGAAACAAATATATGAGATAGATTCATTACATACAAAGTGAGATCATTCAAGCCTTACTTTGTTATAATATTGATGCTTATGGCTTACAGTTTATGAAAACCCCAACCCCCCAATCTCATGTACCCCATAATCATCACATAATCTCATGTACGCTGCACACCATGATCATCACAATTATAACGAACTAGCATATTTTGCCCGGCAGTGCCGGGCTTTGTAAAATTGTGTTGGATAGTAAAGGGTTTCGTTTTTTTTTTCTTGAACCAATGGTGCTGGGCTGTTTTAAATGGTGTTGAAAGGTTTTGTGATTTTGTGGCTTTGAGGTGCTGCGTCTGCCTGCGGCGGACTTGCGCTCCCAGTGTGTGTTTTATTTTTATTTTTTGTGCTCCGGCTTCCTCAGTGCCGGGCTCTTTAAATTGTTTTTGGAAGGTTTTTGTTTTATGTTTATGCAAATTTTATTTTAATTTTATTTGTTTAATGTAAATTAATTTTTTAAATTTTAAATTTAATTTTGGTTTTTTAAATCTTTATTTTGTACGCATTTTTTATTTTTTATTTTTTGTTTTGGTTTTTTGATTTTTTTTGAGTGAAAAGTGATTTCTGGGTTTTTTTGGTATTTTTTGAGATTAGTGTGAATATTTTTGAATGTTTTGTTAACTTTTTGGATTAATTTGGGAAATAATCTTAATAGTTTCAATATTTTTGAATGTTTTTTCTCTTGTGGCCTCTGGGTGGGGGTGGTGAGCTTTTCTTCCTCTCTACAATTTTTCTCTTCTGTCCTCTGTGTGTCGCTTCCAGTGAGTATTCTCTTCATTTTCTCAGTTGAGTTCCGGTCGTCATGGAATGAAGACATCTCTTGGTAAGCTCCCTGGTTTTTTTTTTGTTGTTGGTTTTTTTTTGGGGGGGGTTGTGTTGGATTTTGGGGGGTCTTTGTGATGTTTTTGTGGTAATTTTTTTTGGATGTTTTTGTGTTTCGTTTTGACTGTTTTGGTGTGTACTTTTTTGGGGGGGGGGTCTTTTTTTCGCGGGCCAGGCTCAAAGCCTGGCCCATGCAAAGGAAAGGGCATGGGGGGGTCTCCTTTTTTTCACGGGCCAGGCTCGAAGCCTGGCCCGTGCAAAGGAAAGGGCATGGGGGGGGGTCTCTTTTTCTTCATGGGCCAGGCTCAATCCCTGGCCCATTGAAAGTAAGGGCAGCAGTGGTGGGGGGAGGGTTTATTTTATTTTTCGTGCGCTGGCTGCCTCAGCGTTCTGCGCGCTAATGGCGCGCAGGAGGCTGGGGCTTGTAGTTTTGCCTGCTCGTGTTTGGTTACTGCAGCGGCTTTTTTCCTGTGGCTTTTTTTGATTGGCCGCGACACGTTTACAAACGTTCCTTTTGCCGCGTTGCTCAGCCTGATTGGCTCTGCTGCGGCATGGCGCAAGGAACGTTGGGAATTGAAGTTTCCTTTTTTTGTTTGCATCCGGGGGGCTCCCGACAGTTACCTGTGAACCGGGTTCGGGCGAGTGAACAGAGGCCCATTACAGGCTAGTGGGGCCTGGTGCAACATCCTTTGTCACATTCCAATGCACCATTTTAGCGCTAAGATGCTGACTGGGAAGCGGAAGGTCAGCAGTTCGATTCCCGAGTACTGCAGGACGGAAATGAGCTCCCATCTTCATCCCAGCTCCTGCCAACCTAGCAGTTCGAAAGCAAGAAATTGCAAGTAGATAAATAGGGACCACTTCGGTGGGAAGGTAACAGCGTTCCGTGCTCTCCGGTTTGTAGTCATGCCTGCCACATGACCTCGGAAACGTCTGCAGAAGCAGACAGCGCTGGCTCTTCGGCTTAGAAACAGAGATGAGCACTGCACCCTAGAGTCGGATACGACTGGCTTTCGAGCAAGGGAAACCTTTACCTTTACTAAGGCATGACATCTCTCTCTTTGCATGTAGTGAATCTATCTCATATATTGGTTTCACCTTTTAAGTGAAATGAATGAACATTTGCACGATATTCTAATTTTCTGAGTTTCACCTGTAATTACAAGGTCATTTTTATTATTATTAACAGGGACAATAACTTTACCTGCAAACTGTTCCCCAGGTATCAAAGTCAATGGTAGAAAAATCCATATCTATTTTGCCAGAAGTTTGGATTTGAATGCAGTAAAATCAATGGGAACATCCAGTAGAGAAAGTTTTAGAAAATGAGCGAGTCAAGATCCTGTGGGACTTTAAAATTCAAACAGATAGATACTTGCCTCACAACACACCTGATATAACTTTGGGGGAAAGAAGAAGGTCTGGTTTATTGACATTGTTGTACCAGGAGATGCACGAATTGAAGGCAAACAACGAGAAAATCACAAAATGTCATGATTTTCAAATTAAAGTCGAGTGTCTATGGAGGAAGAAATCTGTTGTTGTTCCCATAGTGATCGGAGCCCTTGGAGCAATAAAAGATCTCCTTAGATATTTGGAAATTTTGGACTTATCGGACTTGAGCATCCAGAAAACTACTCTACTAGGAACTTCATATATACTCTGACATTACCTTAACAGTTTTTAGTTCCTTGGTTAGGGCTTGAACTGTTAATTATATTCCTGTCCTCGACTGTGAACCACCAAATGGTTGATTTGTAAAATAAATAAAAACACATGTCATCAAAGTTCTGGCTTATGGGGGCTCTTCTCAGGGTTCTCCAGGTAGATAATACACAGCAGTGATTTACCATCCCTTTCTTCTGGGGGTGCCCTGGAACTGTGCAGCTTGCCCAAGGCTACAGAGACTGATTTTTCTCCCTGGAGGCTCAGTGGGCAATCAAACTCCCAAATTCTGGTTACTCAGAACCAAATTTTACAACTCCTTCCTGCATGTGTAATTTGCAAGAAAATCAAACACACACACACAGAGTAGGTCAATGATGTCCCTAACCCTACAGCTAAGTGTGTGCAAGTTGATTGTGCAGAGCCAGAGATTGGGAGTTCAATTCTCCATTATGTCTTCTTGACAGGGGATGGGTTTGATGATGATGATGATGAAGAAGATTCATTCATTCATTTATTTATTTATTTATTTATTGCATTTTCATACCACCCATCTGGGATATTTCCCACTCTGGGCGGTGCACATACAAACCAGAAAATAAAATAAAACAACCAAATAAGTACCTCAGAAAATTAAATTAAATTAAAATAAAATACAGTACCTGGCATCTGTGGGCACAAAGGGGTTAACTGACCAGCTATTTTATTGTTAAGGGTGTGATGATGATTTAAATCTTAGGATTAAAGAATGGTTAGGAGCGTAAATTGTTAATGGTCTTGCCTTCATTGCAGCAGAAGAGGAATCTTTACCAAATTGTTCTTCCTACCCCACACAACATCAAGGTGGTTTGTGGCACTCCTGGTGAGAGAAAAGGAAATCTGAGTGGGTTGCAAATTGAGCAAAATTGCACAAAGTAAACTTCAGCACAAATCATTCACTGATGCAAATAAAGCAATAATGACAAGTATTGGTATATCACCGATGTTTAAGAATCAGAAGCATGCAGAGGGTGTTTGTATGACCTGTTGCAACGCCCATTGTTCTGGGCTTGGTGTGTGGGTATGATTATTCATGTGTACTTTGCTTTTCAAAGAAAAATGACACCAATCTTGCAGAGTTTGTGGATACCAGGAATACTTTGATGAGAAAAGTTTAATTCTCTTTTCTCATTTTTGGCTGGAGGTGAGTTGAAAATTCCCTTTCAAGTTGGATCATGGCATCAAGACACCCTAAACTGGCCAGAAAGAATGAACTTCCTGAGCATTCTTCCCACCTCTATGTGCACGGACAACTAAAAGCTGGTCACAGCAAGCCAGATTATGACCGAATAACATGAAGAACCTCCTAAATGTTCGAGGAGTATGACACAACCAGTTATCTCAGAAGGTGGGGAGTGCTGTATTGCTGGAGGCATACAAGAGAAAATTGGACAGCCATCTGTCAGTTGTACTTTGTTGAGGATTTCTGCACTGATCAGGGGGACAGACTTGACGGACTTACAAACCTCTTCCCATGCCTTTATTCTGTGATTCGATCATGCCTAGCTGTGGATAGCTGGTAAGGGAACAACCACAAATATCGTCCACCTCACATTATAAGCATTCTCATGTCTTTGGTCTTGCCAATATTTTGAAATTAAAGTGTCAAAATCCCATATCTTTTAGCCACACTAGCAGCATTGTAATTAGCTTCAACAAGCAACCACCAGTTTTCATGTTTCTTTTAGCTCTGCATTTTGTTGTTCAGTTGCATAGTCGAGCCCAACCCTTTGTGAACCCATGGACCACCACACGCCAGGCCCCCTTATCCTCCACCACCCTCCACAGCCTGCCCAGCGCTACGCCCATTGCATCAACAATGCCATCTAACCATCTCATCTCAAGTGGTTAAGATGCCACCCCCTTCTCCTTTTGCCTTCGATCTTTCCCAGCATCAAGGCCTTCACGAGTGAGTGTTCTCTTCTCATTTGGTGTCCAAAGTACTTTAGCTTCATCTTTAATTTTTTTCCTTCCATGGAGTAGTCAGGATTGATTTCCTTCAGGATCGACTTATTGGATCTCTTTGCTGTCCAGGGTACTCTCAAAATTCTCCTCCGGTACCACATTTCCAAGGCATCTATTCTTCTATGCTTAGCCTTCCTTATGGTCCAGCTCTCGCAACCATACATTACTACTGGGAATACCATTACTTTGACTATGCAGACTTTTGTTGGCAGGGAGATGTCTCAACTTGTTATTATGTTCCCTAGGTTTATCATAGCTTGTCTCCCAAGAATTAGTCGTCTTTTTATTTCATGGCTGCAGTCACCAGCCTAGGAAGGTAAAATCTGTCACTGATTCCATTGCTTCCCTTTCTATTTGTGAGGGAGTGATATGGCCAGTTGCTATTATCCTGTTTGTTTGTTTTTTGATGTTGTAAGAACAGCCTTGCTGGAACAGGCCACAGGTGCCCATCTAGTCCAGCATTCTGTCTCACACAGTGGCTCACCATTTGCTTCAGGGGATTCCCAAGGTGATGCCTTCATCTGCTTAGGATTCCCTGGAAATGGCATTGAGAGATATCCTGCCTAGCTCTCCAACCCGGAGGTTGTCCTTAGGTATCCATAATTATAGCCATGGATACCCTTGTCCTCCATGCACTTGTCTAATCCTTTCTTAAAGCTGTCAAGACTGACAGCTGTCACCACTTCTTCTGGCAGGGAGTTCCATAGACCAGTAATCCTCTGGGTGAAAAAGTACTTTCTCTTATTTGTTTGAGAACTAGTACCCAAAAGTTTCATGGAGTGCCCCCTAGTTCTAGTGTTGTGCGATAGGGAAAACTGTTTTTCCTTATCTGCTATGTTGAGTCTCAAAATTCGGGCCTGGGAGGACCAAAGGTTGAAGACCGTCTGTGCTGCAGACTTGATCATTCAACAATCTGAGTTTTTAGCAAACTTACCTGCAGGGATATTTCTACTCATCCTCCTTCTCTCGGAGTTGCTCGTAACTAACGTGTGGCAGTAAGGGGGGGCAGAACCAGTTCCGTTACATAATTCTGGAGTGGAATAACAGATGTGGCCCAATCCATACCCAATCATATTCTGCTTGTTGCTTTTCTCATGTTGTGCAAGCATGAAAAGGAGTTAGCATAAAATTAGCTTGCGATGTCCAATGGCTGACTTTCCATTATCTTTCAGCGTTAGGGAACATGTGTTCTGTTCATATAATTGATTAGTAAAGGTAAAGGTCTCCCTTGCTCAAAAGCCAGTCATGTCTGACTCTCCAGGCTGGTGCTCATATCCATTTACAACCAAAGAGCCAGCACTGCCTGTGCCTACAGATGTTTCCATGGTCATGTGGCAGGCATGACCTGATGGCAGAGTGCACGGAACACTGTTCCCTCTCCCATCAAAGCAGTTCTGAAACACAAGAAAGTGGCCAGTGAGGTGACCCAAAGGATTGCTAGGGGAAAGGTAAAGGTAAAAGTTGCCTGTGCTTGAAAACCTGTCATATCTAACTCTCGGGTTCAGTGCTCATCTCTGTTTACAGCCAAAGGACCAGTGCTGTCTGTGTCTGCAGATGTTTCCGTGGGCATGTGGCAGGCATGCCTAGACACTGGAGTGCACGGAACGCTGTTTACCTTCCCACCAAAGTGGTATCTATTTGTCTACTTGCAGTTTCTTGCTTTCAAACTGTTAGGTTGGCAGGTGCTGGGACAGATGGTGGGTGCTCATTCTGTCGCACAGCGCTAGGGTCTCAGACTGCTAACCTGCCAACCCTCTGGTCATCAAGCTCAGCATCATAACCATTAAGCCACCCCAGTCCCATACTTGCAGCTCCTTAAGATGCTGAGCTGGAGACTGGAAGGTCAGGTTTTGATACCGAATGGCTGCACTTGAGAACATGAAAGGAGCCTCATTCGGGCATCTCCATAACAGAGTTTCTTCAGCGAAAACCCTTTCAACCCCGAGTAATCTCTGAAATGAAATTATTATTATTTCACCTGAAACTTACCCACTCTTGTCAGATTGTGGAAGTTAAACAGTAGTGGACATGGCTAGAGAGGAGACTCACAAGCATCCCTAAGGATTTCCCTGAAAGGTTAGGAAAGACCTCTTGCTAAAATTCCAGACAGCAACTCTCAGAGGAGATAGAAAAATGAAAAATCTCATTCTATATAATATGTCTTCTTATGCTCCAATGATTCTCCTGACTTTTGATCTGTAAACCCTAGCCACGCAGATATTCTCCCTGCTGGGCTGACCCTTTATCCCTTAATTTGAACTCGCATGCATTGTGAGTGGACACACACACACACACACACTGGATAGAGAGAAAGGGGGCTGCCATCATCTCTCCATCAGCCTTGACTCTTCCAGCCACTCTTTGTAAAGGTCAAAGTCATTCTAGTGTTTCCCTCTGAAAATGCCGGCTCAGCAAACACACTGATCCTCACATATTAGCTCTAATAGAAGTTCATCATCTGAAGGAGGTAAAGATAGACTGGTGCTTCCCAGAACTAGGTTTATACTGGCACCTAGTGGCTGTAACCGCCTGACTGTCAAAAATGTGGCCCCGACCCTGTTGCCACTAAATGTGGCCCATCGTTTCTTAATGGAGTCTGAAAGCTGCCTCGTGCATACAAGGAAATTGCCACATTATCTGCAGCCGGTTTGTGTTGCTTGCATTTCATTCGCATGGTTTGTGTTTCAGTCTTTGAAAAAGCTATGCAGGAGTTCCTGTGTATTGAAAGGTACTGAGCCTGGAAGAGTCTGGCCAGGTTTATCTTGCTATGGTAATAGAGTAGACCATACTGCCAGCGACTCAACGCTGAGCATCAGTCAGCGATCAACTAACCTGAAAATCCAGAGAACCAATGGCCTTGGGTGGCAAAGTCCACAGGGAAGGGTGATGGTCTCCAAATGGATTAAATCCCACTTGAATCCATCTTGATGGAGGGCAGCAGCTTCATCCATCCTAGCCTGGGGCCGAAGAGGACTTTGGGTGCCAAAAGGGCTCAGGACCAGAAAGTGACTCGCAGAACTGGATCAGTGGCACGGGTGTCATATTGTGATGCAGAAGAAAGACCACAGCATTATATTCGCAGGACAGTTTTCATTGCTGATTGCCATGAGGATCGCCAATATTCGGAATAAGATATGGCAGAAGAAGAAGAAAGAAAAAAGAAGAAGTGGCTGTAAGCTTTTTGATAAATCCTATCATTTCCCAACCCAAGAGTTTAATATATGTATATGTTACAAGAAAACAGCTGAGAATTGTGTGTCAGTTTAAAGATTTAAAGAATTATTTCAGCAAAACTTGCATGGATCACAATCCACTTCTTTGACTGTGTCTGAAAAACTGGATTGCAACCTAAGAAAACAGGAAAGGCACACCCATGAGTGCTGATAAGTTTATGGCCTCCATGTTCTGATTTATATGGACAGAAGCAAGATTTTTTTTTTTAAAAAAAAATATTAATTATTATTTCTATTATTAAATGGAATGACAGTGTACCTTACTTGGGTGGACAAGACACAGTGAACTGTATGTCTGCTGAGTCTGTTGTGGTCCTAAAATTATGCATCTGCAACTTTTGGACGGTCTCCTTGCATTTCTTCTATTTTAAAATCATAATTTGGTTAGACAGCCCTTCAAATATCATCCATTAAAGAAACCAAAAGGCCATTTAGCACATGTCTAGAATACAGCCAGATGCAGAACTGTTCAAAAGTCAAACAAACAAACAAAAAAAAAAGACAGAATCACTAAGTTCTTCATGGCACAGAGGTTAAACTGTAGTATTGCAGCCCAAATTGCTCATGTTGTGAGTTCAATCCTGATGAGCGCCAGGTTGACTCAGCCTTCCATTCTTCCTAAGGTTGGTAAAATGAGTACCCAGAATGTTGGGGCCAACAATACTAATTACCTTGTGAAGTGCTCAGAGCTATGGGGTAAGTGTAATTGCTATTACTAAGTAGACTTTGGGTTACTGATCCTTCATTTCCCCTTCTACCTAGGGTTATGCCTCAAAGACAGAATGGGACCCAGTGGAATTGATAAACATCCTGAAATAAAACAAGCACTAAGAGGTAGTCGGGAAGAACGAGGAGACCCGAAACTCAGAGGTTTTATGAGCAGCCTGGATGGTTTCCAAGATTGTGTCTTATGTTACTAGTTCCTGGATTAGTCTAATGCAGTAATGGTGAACCTATGGCATGCGTGCCAGAGGGGGCACTCAGAGCCCTCTCTGTGGGCACGTGTGCCATCACCCCAGCACAGAGTTTGCCCCTCCTCTCTGCCCAGCAGCCTAATGGGAAGGCTTCCCCCTTCCCCCCAGCACAGAGTTCACCCTGCCCTTCTGTGGCATGGATGCCAGCCTGTTGAGTTTGGGCACTCGGTCTCTAAAAGGTTCACCATCACTGATCCAGTGTTTATGATAGTGTCTTACCAATAGTCTGGAGGAAAGTAAGGAAACCAGAAGAAAATTGAGTCATAATTTTTTGGGCAAAATATTCCATCTCTAATTACACCAAAACAAAATTTGAGGTTGTTTCAGAGATTGTTGATTTCAGACTGTTACACTTCACTGCCCACCTTTCTGTTGTATGTTTGCACAGGTGTCCTTGTGTGTGAGTATTCATAGACCTTGACAAATCGAGAGCCACCATGGTGTAGTCAACAGTATGCCAAACTAGAACTTAAGAGACCTGGGTTCAAATTCAGTTCAACCATGCAGACTCACTGGAGTGGGCGGTACTGGTTAAACAATAGCTTAAATCAAAAACCCTACTGGGATTGCCAGAAGTTGGAAGCATACAGTAATAACAAAATCACCTCTGAAGACATCTCCCAGAACTTCTAATGAGTAGTAATTTAGTTAATTTAGGAGAATGCTATACAATTAGATGTTGCTAATGTTGAATGTTCAATATTTATTGATTTATCATTGTTTGTGGGATGTTGGTTGATGTTTTTTGTTATACTTGTAATAAAATTTAATTGTTGTACACTGCCCAGAGTGGGAAAATACTCCAGATTGGCAGTATATGTGTGTCCAAAACCTATTCCAGCAATATTCAGCAACATGTATTGTTAATATAATTTAGGTACAATATTTTTAAAAATGAAAGAGCCCTCTCTGTGGGAGATAAATAAAAAGGGAGATAAATAAAAAGAAGAGAATTGTTAAAGAGAATAGATTTTGGAATATTTGGCGGGCTTTTGTGGATCATTCACTTAGAGGGGAAGAAACAAAGAAATCTGTACCGGATCAAAGAAGTTTTTGGAAGGAAACTACTAAGACAACCTGATTCCTCCAGGGCATTGTAAATATCACAGGGGGTATTATTTTTTCTTTCTCTTATTCTTATTTTGTTAGCATTATTTAGTATTGTTTTATTATGATTAATGAATCTATGAATTAAATGTTATACTACGCTTAAAGTTAAAATAAAAAGTTTTAATCACCATTTACAAGGATAGGTTAATATGGTATTAGTGCAGTAATGCAATAGATTAAAGGTATTTTGGTGTTAGAATGCAAACAGATATGTGTATGTAATGGTATCATGTATTTTTTTAATGTATGCTTGTTATTTTATATGTTGTAATTTTGTTTGAAAAAGTTAATAAAAATGTATTATAAAAAATAAAATAAAAATGAAATTATGGTTTGTATTTCTAAGCCGAAACTTCTATACCATCAGATTTTAAAGTTACACAATTTTATTAGTTTATCAATTTTGCATTTTCACAGCCACAGAGGAGAGAGGTCTGGCTATTTCCTGCAGCGCTTCAAGCAAAGAGTTCAAAAGTAGTGGTCAAAAGGTTGAACAGAAGCATTTGAGAGTTTCCATGAAGTTGGGTCATGTGCAAACCCAATCTCCCTGACCTTGTGCAATCTTTGGTGGGATCTCTTGGGGGAATCCACATCACACACACTGCCTACCTTGAGCAGGAATGTTTATGAACTTTGTACATCCAGAACAGCAGTTTGGTCTTCAGTGCGTAGAAGGTGAAAATATGTCTTGGATGCTGTTCAAAACAACAGCAGAGCTTCAACAGTCACAGTCAAGGACTCCAGCCAAGCTAGATGGGGGATATTCGTAACTGCGTGCAGAAAAAAGCTCTGAATGCTTGTAGTTGAGTGGCTAACGTTGTTCAAAGAAGCCCTGCTTGACCAGACCATAGCAGGGCCAACCCTACCATAAGGCAGAATGAGGTATCCAAGACAAGAGAAAAGGCAGCCTGTGTAGCCTTGAGCAAGCTGCATGGTCCCAGAGAGCCCCCAGAAGGAAGCAATGGCGATCAGCTTTGGACTACAGTATTATATATTTAGAATACCCTGGAAAGGGTGACCATGAATTGGCATAAACTAACCTGCACATGAGGGACTGCGGTGGCTCAAGTGGTTAAGATGCTGAACTCGCTGACTGGAAGGTCAGAGTTTGATCCCCAGGTACTGCATGACAGAGTGAGTTCCCCATCCTGCCAAACTAGCAGTTTGAAAGCAAGAAATTGCAAGTAGATAAATAGGGACCACTTTGGTGGGAAGGTAAGCAGCATGCCTGCCACATGTCCACAGAAACATCTGCAGACGCAGACAGCAATGGCTCTTTGGCTATACACAAAGATGAGTACTGAACCCTAGAGTCGGATATGACTGGCTTTCGAGCAAGGGCACATTCTCATCCTCATCCTCCTCACCACCACCACCGTCATCATCGTCGTCATCATTTCAGCTATTCACTATCTAGTTCTCCCCTTCCCCACACCTTACCATCAGCACTATATAATTCTCTGTGAACCAGAAGCTTGTTATGATTGGAGAAAGTGGGCAACTGAAATATTATGATCTTCTGAAAATGTGTCATATTTGGGGACACTTAAGGTGCCCGCCACCTATTCCAAGTGAGTAAATTGGTGATACATAATGCAGAAGTTCATTACCTGTTCATCCCATCTATTCCAAATGCCATATGTTGCCCTCTTTCCTTTGCCAACAGTTGGCCAAGCTCTTAGCTCTCATCTCTAATCAACGCCACACTTCCTCATTATTGGCACTCCAGATTCCCCGGCCATCCCTGGCAACTCATGTGGGGAGGAGAGCTTCCCTTGTGGAGGAAAAAGGAGAAACTCCTGGGAAGGACTCAAAAAACAGTCATGAGACGTCTAACTGCCTACAGGTGGCCAGGAAATAACGCTACTTAGATCATTGTCACTAATGATGCCAGCAAGACAGTTTCGTTGCTCAGAATGCATCGCTTGATAATGATCTCAGTGGAGGATGAGGGAACTGAAAACACAAGAGAGCAAAAGCTATAATCAGATCAACACTCTAGCAAGCCATAGACTAATGTTTACATTTAATGTGCAGACACTGTTGATGCAAATCCTAAACTAATCTGCCGCCTGCATAGAGAGCCATGGGGTTTTTTCACCGAATCCTATGCCCTCCTGCCTAATGCTTTTTATTCTTTGCAAAGAGGTTGGAAATGGCTTCGTATATTCCGCTGATTAGTGGGTTTCCAGGACTGTAATCTTCCCCATGGCAGACATCGCAGAAATAATGCAAAAGTCTTAATGATATTATATTAAACAGGAACATCTTTGAATTAAACCTGCTTCAGTAAAACACGGCGTTGAAGCACCCATCGGAAGCGAGCACAAGTGTTCTCAATTAAAAGCCGGCAGGAAAGAAGTAGCTGTTGCGTGCAACTTACTTTGAGTGGCCTTGGGAATACAACTAGAACTAACTATTTTAGAGGAACTTCCCAAGCTCTGTTTTCAGAATCTTCCATCTCAGTCATAAACTGGACCAGAGGTTCCCAATCTGTACAAGCCAGGGCCTGGGTCACATTCTCTCAGCTTTGAGGGCCGGGTGGCCATTTTGCCCTGCCTCCATGATGGGGGGTGGCCATTTTGTCCCAACAGCTTCAAAATGTGGCAATTTTGTTTCTTGAATGCTCTTGGAGGGGTTTGGGGGCACATGAAATGGCGCCATGGTCCAGATCCAGTCCATGGGCCTTAGGTTGGGAACCCTTGCCCTGGACTGACAATCCAGAAGGCATGGCATTTGCTTATTTGGACCATACATTGAATTATCTAATAATTCCCCTCAGCAGTTGGTCATCTCACAGTTTCCTCTCTTAACCCTTGCTATTCAAAGTATACATGGGGGACTCGATCATTCATATTGCACACATCAACCTTGGCCCTGAGCATCTCTGCAGTACAGTATGTTGCTCCAGTATGGAGTATATCCACACATGCAAAACAAGTTGACATTGCTGTTAATGAAACAATGTGTATTGTGGCAGGATGCCTCAAACCTACATCAGTTGAGGAAATATATCCTCTTGTTGGTGCCACTCCACCGGAGAGAACTAAACAAGAGAATGACCCTCGACATCCTCTGACTAGATATGAGCCTCACGTCTGCTGGCTCAGATCCAGGAAGAGCTTTATGTTAAGAACAAACATTCTTGAGGGGATGAAGAGCAAAACTAAATTAGAAGATGGTGGAAGGAGCTCACTTGACAAGGAACAACATTAAAGAAAGAGGTGGCTGAGGAACTCAACCTCCCCTACGTCACTTGAGGACCCTGAATAGGCTGAGGGTCAGAGTCTCTAAATGTAAGACATGCTCAAGTGGGGAGTGCTGGCAGATAACAACACTCTGTGCGAATGTGGAGAGATACAGAATCCAGCTCATTTACTGGCCAACCCAAAAACATTTACCGATGAAGATTTAATTTTGGCCAACAACAAAGCCAAGATGGCGGCTTCATTTTGGCAGTTCAACGTTTGATCTGGACATGAAAGGGAAAAAAAGAAAAACCCATGCTATTACTTCCCATCTCTGTTTCATTTTCTTTAATGCAAGGATGGCACCATCTGTCTTCCAAGGGCTTAAAGGACAAAAGAGCTACTCAAAAAATCAAGTTTAATTTGATACACCTGGGATTCTCCAGCCTTTTCTTCTTCACTAGACTAGCTATAAATTGCTATATTATCTTCCTCTCATTATGCTGCAGAGAGAAAACTATCAGCGCTTTATGGTCACTCAACCTAGCCCTTATGGTGTTCATCTTCATTTGTCTTCTTCTCAATCCTTCTCACTGAAGCTGGGAGGTTTCAGCAATGCCTTCTACATGACCTCCAGATCTCTCTTTCTGACTGCCATGAGCATTAACTATATCACCACAACCATCCCCCAAGTGTGTTAGTGTGGAGCCTTGATCGCCAGTCTATTCTCCAGTTCCTCCTCCTCCCTCTTGTGCTGTATCCGATTCCAAATATTGGTGATCATCATAGCGATCAGCCATGAAGATTGTCCTGCGTTTATAATGCAGTGGTCTTCCATCCTTCAACATCGCTGTGGGACACCCATACCTCTGATCCAGTTCCATGAGTCGCTTTCTGATCCTAAGTCCTTTATGGCACGTGAAGTCCTCCTCAGCCCCAGGCCAGGATTGATGAAGCTGCTGCCCTCCATCAAGATGGATTCAAGTGGGATTTACTCTCCAGTTCCACTAAATACTAAATTTTACAGAGTTGGACTGCAGAGTCATCGCAAAGAGAAGGAAGCAGGCAAAACCAGAACCAATGTTCCTTACTGCTATTTTCATTTAGCCTCACTTTTCATTGCCTCCTCCCACCCACCCATCTTGTTATTCCCGATGGGCACGAAGCATAATTGACTTTGGTATGAGACTAGGCGTGTGGTGATTACAGTCCTAATCTCATTAATAAGCCATTGAAACAGCATGAGAGCTTCAGGAAACCAAGACATCGAACGTCAGTGGTCTCAAGCCCCGAGCCATTTTAGCAACTGGAAAGATCAGAGGCCCTGAGGAGTATGATAGATAAATACTGTCTTGGCTAGCAGGAAGGGATGAGGCCACTTTCACAACCAGCACGGAATCATCATTCAAGATCCCTGAGAGATTACCAAGGCCCCAAAAGTGTTCTGATAGAAAGCACATCATCTCCTGTCTTCATGATCTCTGCATGCCAGCACAATCATGATATATCACTATCAAAAACAATCCGGATAGATGTGTGAGAGAGAATCTATTGGTTGGTTTTGCTGTCCTACCATCAGCTATTCTTAACAGGCTTTCCTTACTCCAACATGTCTACCCAAGTCAATTACACATGGCTGAAACATGGATTATTATGCTACCTGTACAATAAATCTTTGTGTTGCTTATCTATCACCCCAGGAAATTCTAATGAACTTCCCAGGGAGATCTGACAGCATTTATCCCTTCCTGTATTGTACTAATAAAATACCCTTTAAGGTAGTATTATTCTGCATCCTGGCATGCTCCATAAGTGAGAGCTTTAATGTCTTCATTTGTTTCAGGAAATCAAATACTTTCCCTGTACAGTGGCTGTGAAGGAACACTGTCGCCTTTCCCACCAAAGTGGTATCTGTTTATCTACATGCAATTTCTTACTTTCAAACTACTTTGTTTGCAGGAGCTGGAACAGATGGCGGGAGCTCAGTCCTTTGCGTGGCACTCAGGTCTCAACTCTTGACCTGATGCCCTTTTGGTCATCAAGTTGAGCAACTAAACCACTAAACCACTGTGGTCTCCCATGTCAGATGCACACAGCGCTGGCTCTTTTGGCTATAAACAGAGATGAGCACTGAACCCTAGAGAGATATACAACTGGCTTTGGAGCAAGGGTGAGCTTTATATTTACCTTTTCCAGATACAGAAATACACATGGTTGTCTAGATAGGGAAAGGTAAAGATAAAGGTTGTCCTTGCTCAAAAGCTAGTTGTATCCGAATCTAGGGTTCAGTGCTCATCTCTGTTTATAGCCAAAGAGTCTGAGTATGCAGCCATTTCCATGGACATGTGGCAGGCACAACGGAACGCTGTTACCTTTCTCACCAAAGTGGTACCTATTTATCTACTTGCAATTTCTTGCTTTTGAATTGCTGGGTTGGCAGGAGCTGGGACAGAGATGGGAGCTCACTCTGTCATGCAGTACTCAGGAATCTAAAAAACATACCTCTTCAAGGATGATTTCAAAAATCATCCAACAGCCAATGATCTTAGTTTAATTTTACTGAAAGGCCGCTGCATTATATTCACAGGCCAGTCTTCATGGCTGATCGCCACGAGGATCGCCAATATTTGGATACAGCAGAAGAAGAAGTAGATGAAAGGATAGCTCAATGAACCAGGGATTGTAAATTTGATTCCCCAGAAGACTCAGCCTATCTAGCTCTGGGTAAGCTGCACAAACCTTCAGAAGAAAGGAATGGTAAACCACTTCTGAGTATTCTCTACTGAACAGGGTTACCAAGAATTGACTTGACAGCAAACAATTATTATTTAGTGCAGTTGGTAAATTTTATATTGTAGATATGTCACCTGCATCTTCTTCCCACCTTTAGTTGCCATTATTATTTTATTTCCTTCAACATGTGCCAAAATAGACAGTGTGATGGTGAAGCATGTTCAGTCTACTCATACCTGTCAACTGTGGCTCCGGACAATCCAGGGTCTGCGCAGAACCGATCTGCGCAGCTTGCTTCTATGCATGTGTAGAAGGCTTTTATGCATGCATAGAAGGCTTCTACGATCCCCTTCTGCACAGATGCCTTCTATGCATGTATAGAAGGGTTCTACACAAGCGTAGAAGGGTTCTACGCATGCGTAAAAGCCTTCTATGCATGCGTAGAAGCGAGCTGCACAGAAGGGATGCGCAGTAACGCCTTTCCCCCGGCTGCCAAATTCCGGGGTTTTGGCAGCTCTGGCCGGGAAATGGCAAAAATAGGCTCTGAAAAACGGGAAATCCCGTCCAATCCGGGAAGGTTGACAGGTATGAGTCTACTGAATAACACCTTTAATTCTTTCCCATAAATCTTCTCTCGATTCAAGCACTAGTCCTGATCTCTTGTTCATTTCTCATCACCTATAGTATTCACCCTAAAAGATTGTCCAAAGTTAACTCTACTAGAAAAATAAGATGTATAAACTGAAGAACAGTGATTTCAAGTTGTGTTCCTATAGGGGTCTCCCATTCACTTCTGCTAACACCCTTGAGCTATGCAGCTCACCCATGGCTACAGAGGCAGGACTTCTCCCAAGAGGCATAGTGATGAATCAACCCCCAACCTCTGGCTCCACACAGCTAGACATCTAACTCATTGAGTTATCCACTTTAACTGCTAATTGAAAGACTACCTTGCTTTGGTAGAGAATTCCAGCTCTTGAGAAAACTAGAGTGGTATGAAGAAAATCTAGCTTTGGTTTGGGAACAAATGCCACCTCTTGGGAGCAGACCATGTGAAAACTTGGCTTGTGTCCAACTAAATATACCTCAGTTTTGGTAGAATTCAGAGAAGGTCTCCCTCAAAGACCTTGACGTCCAGAGAGAAATGTAGAAGTTACAAAATTGGAAATCCACCGCCTTCAAGGAGTTTTCAGTTTCTCTGAAACTCACAAAGTAACGGCACAAGAACAAATACTTTTAATCAGTTATGGAAAGCACTGTCAACTATAATGCAATCTGAAGTTGCAATGATACAAAGAGCTCGTTCTGTTAAACACTTGTCAGCAAAACCTTTAAAATGATAATAGTATGTCAAGGGAAATCAGAAGAAAGACATATATCATGTAGAGTTAAACCATATGCCACAAAATGATAATATATGCAAACAGGAGGTAGGAAGCACCTCTATATTCACTATCTGTGTACTTTAAAGTAAATTTTGAAAAGGTCATCATAGCATAAAAAAGGAAATATCTTCCACACTTTAGAATTAGATCATATTGCACTCCTGCTCTGCTGTTTATTTCAGCTCCAGTCTTATTATGCTTAACTGCTTATTGCTTCTTTATGTACATAATTTCTATGGGCACCTAAAAGTTATATTCCACCAAGCACAAAAATTAAAATGGCTGCTTTAAAAACAAGCACAAAACAGGATTAAAATGGGAGTTAAAACTCCAAGTGAAGTCTGAATCTTAAAAGAGATAGTCTAGGTCCTTGATGGTGAATCTTGGCATTCCAGGTGTTCTTGGACTTCAATTCCCAGAAGCCCAAGTCAGCACTCCTGCTGATCAGGGCTTCTGGGAATTGAAGTTCAAGAGCACCTGGAGTGTCAAGGTTCACCATCACTAGTCTAGGTGCTAGACCTATCTTGTGAATGTTGAGCCCCTCACTCGACATATCACTCTATATACAGTTCAGATGAAAACCCAGATCAGATTGATCACCCACAATATCAGAGTCATTGGATGAGAAGGGTGACTCCCTCTTCATGTTCACTGAACAACAGAAGTGGTATTCCCTGTGACCATGGAGCGTTCTAGACACCAGACTTCATGAAGGATGTCAACAAACTGGAACAAGTTCAGGGGAGGGCAACAAGGTTGACTAGGGGACTGGAAACCAAGCCATATGTGGGAAGACTGAAGAAACTAGGCATGGTAGGCTTAAGAAAAGGCGACTGAGAGGTGATATGATGGCACTTTTCAAATTTTCTTCTTTGCTTCCTCTTTTACCCCATCGAGTATTAAGGGGGACGCAAGGTTCTTGTTCTGGCACTTCTAGCAACCTCCACTGGTATTATTTGGTGTTCTTGTAATAGTTCTCTGATGTTATCTCTCTACCTTCCTCTGAGTCTGCCTTGTGGTCTTTTTCCTTCTCTTTCCACATATGCCTTGGAAGGTATAGAATCCCAAGACATTCTCTCCAGATGGGCAAACCACTTTACAGTATTTGTACTTTTCAAATACTTGAAAAATAGTTGTAAAGCGGAGAGATTTCCTCTGTGTTGGAGACATTCAGGAGAAAATTGGACTATTATCTGGGATTTCTGCATTGAACAAGAGGTTGGATTTGATGATCTTCTAGGCTCCTTCCAACCCCATTGTTTTATGATTCTATGGTGATGGAACAAAAGTGTTAACTCCCCTCTCTATATTTACTCAAGTTCCAATGCAAACCGAGTGGGTACAACCACACACACTCACCTAGGATTATTTCACTTATTTATTTTAAAATTAATGACTGCTAGGTATGCAACTGAAGTCACAAGAACAGCCTTGCTGGAACAGGGCACAGCCCATCTAGTCCAGCATTCTGTCTCACACAGTGGCTCATCATTTGCTTCAGGGTATTCCCAAGCAGATGTCTCCAGCTGTTTAGGATTCTCTGGAAATGGTATTGAGAGATATCCTGCCTATACAGGAGTTGAGTGTAGCATCAACAACTTAAATCGCAACACTTCTTTAGAATTTGAGAATAAATATGGCCCAAAGTGAAAACTGTGAAAACCAGCAGGTTTTTCTCAGCCTATGCAAATGAGAAGAAGTTGCCTGGTTGATAGTGAAGTGAAGAACCAAGAAGCGTTCTTTGGTGAGCTAATCCAAAAGGCACACTCTCTCTCCAATTCCACTGCCACACTTTGAGAAGGGCAGATACTGTGGTAACTTAGAGAAAATCTGCGATCACAATCACAGTGGTAGAACTTAGAAGAGTTCGCTTTTTAGAATACAACTTACAAAAATTGACACTCTTTCTGCCTTGGAGAATTCTAGGAGTTGTAACTCATAAGAACATAACATAAGAACATGAGAACAGCCTTGCTGGAACAGGCCGCAGCCCATCCAGTCCAGCATTCTGTCTCACACAGTGGCTCACCATTTCCTTCAGGGTATTCCCAAGGAGATGCCTTCACCTGCTTAGGATTCCCTGGAAATGGCATTGAGAGATATCCTGCCTATCTCTCCAACCCCGAGGTTGTCCTTAGGTATCCATAATTATAGCCATTGATACCCTTGTCCTCCATGAATTTGTCTAATCCTTTCTTGAAGCTGTCAAGACTGACAGCTGTCACCACTTCTTCTGGCAGGGAGTTCCATAGACCAGTGATCCTCTGGGTGAAGAAGTATTTTCTCTTATTTGTTTGAGAACTAGCACCCAAAAGTTTCATGGAGTGCCCCCTAGTTCTAGTGTTATGCGATAGGGAAAACAGTTTTTCCTTATCTACTTTGTCCACATCGTGCATGATTTTATAAACCTCAATCAGGTCACCTCTTAGACGCCGTCATCCAAGAGTGAAGAGGCCCAACCGTTGCAGCCTCAGATGGTAAGGAAGGTGTTCCAGTCCCCTAATCAGCCCCCTAATCCCTCATGTAACAGACTTTTCCACAATCTGTTCAGTGGCTGGGTTTGGTGTATGAAGACCAAGACACAGGACACAGCCTCGGGCTGGGTTAACTCAGGTTTATTGCATCGTGGACAGAGGGAACATGAGGTAATGGCGGATCGATAGCTCTTTTTATACAGCAGTAATACATTTGAACGTGGTGCCATGGTAGCCCATTGGCTACTGCCTGCGTGACGTCATTGCGAGTCACGCCCTTCTTGTCCAGGTGTAGGTAGTGGCGGGAAAGCTTCCCGCGCCGTTGCCTTTGATGAGTTCGGACCAATAGAGCTTGGACGCTCGCTGCTGCCAGCTGGTGGTCATTAGCTCGCGTCCTATTACAGGGTTTATATGATACAGCTGAAGGTTACATTGTTGCTATAGGCAAGGTTACATTGGCTCCGATACATTGTAATCCATGTGGAAGGAAAACCATTAGAACACAACACCCCTCCCCCCTAGGATGAGACAAAGTCTCGAGCCCCCACTCAAACACACTCCCCCCCTAGGAGACAAAGTCTCTCAGCCAAGATGGCTTATTTCGAACACGCTGGGGTCTCGATGCGGGCTGCCTTTGCCCGGATTTGCTACCTTCTCTTTGTCCCCTGGTTTCCTGCCCTGTAATTGGAGAGGGAGACTCGTTAGTGACTTGCCGCGGCTCCGCGGCGTTGTTGGGAGGTGTGCTCTCTCTTAGGGAAGAACCGGGGGCACTGGGGACTAACGAAAAACCCCTCTTCTCGCTTGGGGCAGCGGTCGCGAATTCCTCTCCCCCTTCCCCGGCCTCTGATGGAACTGGTTTATCAAAAGGATATGAGTCGGGGCCGCTGCTTCTTCCTTCCCCCCTTGCTTGGGACTGTTGTCCGCTGATGTCTCCCCCTTGGGCTAAGCGGGTGGGGGAGAACCCTAACGCTGAATCCTGTTGATGAGCCCCACTGTCTGGTACGCTCACTCGGTGCCTCAGCTGGTCCGCGTGCCTCCTCCAGAGGAGACCTGTGCTGGTCTCGACCCGGTACGACACTGGCCCCGTCTGTTCTACTACCGTCCCCGGCACCCAGGCTGGCCCTGCGCCGGCATAGTTTCTACAGTGAACAGGGTCGCCGGCGGCGAATCCTTTCGAGACTGCCAGCCCTATGTTTTTTCCCTTCTCCTCGACTCTCGTCGGGTCTAGCCTGGACAGAATCGTGGTCAGTTTTCGCCGCATCAAGAGCTCTGCCGGCGAGTAACCTGACGCTAAGGTGGTCACCCTATACGCTAATAAGAACTGACATACTTGGTGATTTAGGTCCCCCGGGCCCATGCGCCGAAGCGCATCCTTTGTTGTACGCACCAACCGTTCCACTTGGCCATTCGTGGCCGGGTGAAACGGTGCGGATGTGACATGCCGAATTGCGTTTGCCGCCATGAATGCTCCGAACTCCGAGGAGGTGAAGCAACTCGCGTTATCGCTGACTAACGTGTCGGGTAAACCGAACGTGGAAAAGACTCTCCGTAGCTGGCTAATTGTCGTGGCGGAGGACGTGCTCTTTACTGGGATAACCTCCAGCCACTTGGAGAACGCATCCACCACCAGGAGAAACATGGTTCCTCGGAATGGGCCAGCGAAATCTATGTGTACTCTGGACCACGGCCCCCTTGCTGCGTCCCATTCCCTATGCGGGAGGCGAGCCTCCTCTGGACGGGATCCCTGACATGCCTCACAAGTGCCGACCATGTGCTCAATGTCCGCGTCCAGTTGTGGCCACCAAAAATAACTGCGGGCCAGCGCTTTCGAACGAACGATCCCCGGGTGGCTGACGTGCAGCAGTTTGAGCACCCTCGGCCGCATGGATGTAGGGACCACCACCCGTTGGCCCCACAACAGGCACCCCCTTTCTAGGGACAGCTCTAGCTTTTTCCGAAAGAATGTGTCGAATTCCGTGCTCGGGGACGATGCCGGCCACCCCTTCTGTACCCATGAGCTAACTTTTTCCAGCGTTTTGTCCTTGCCTGTCGCCCTAGCAATATCGGCTGGTACTAGTGGGGGTGCGTCTAAGACCTCGATTAGCAACACCTGGCGGTCTCTTTCTACTCTAGCCTTTTGGTCATCCGACAGGGGCAAAGGGGATCTCGAAAGTGCATCAGCATGGCTGATCTCCTTTCCGGGCCGGTACTCCAACTCGTGTTGGTATGCGTTGAGAAAGATAGCCCAACGCAGCATTCTCGGGGATAGGATCTGCGGCGTGGGCTTGCTTGCCGTGAAAATCCCTAACAGGGGCTTGTGATCCGTTACAATTTTAAACGGGCGGCCATACAGAAAATCGTGGAACTTTTTGGTCCCCGCTACTATGGCTAATGCCTCCCTGTCGGTTTGTGCGTAATTTCGCTCTGCTTGGGACAGGGACCTTGAATAAAACGCAACCGGGGCCTCCCTTCCGTCATCCAACACGTGGCAAAGCACCGCCCCCACCCCCACCGGTGATGCATCGCAGACTAATACCACCGGCCGTTTGGGGTCGAAATGCGTTAGAATTGCGTCAGAAGTCAAGAGTTGCTTTAGTTCTTTGAACGCCCTCTCGTGCTCGTCACCCCACATCCATGTCTCCTCCTTTTTAAGCAACCGATGAAGCGGTTCGGCTACGGACGCTTTCCGCGGAAGGAATGTATGGTAAAAATTGAGGAGCCCCAGGAATGACTGTAGCTCGGCTTTGGATGTGGGGCGAGGGGCCTTCTTGATGGCTGCCACTTTGGATTTGGATGGCCTAATACCCTCGGGTGTGATTCGGAACCCTAAAAACTCGACCTCGGTTTCGAAAAAGACACATTTGTCCTTCCTCAGTCTCAGCCCCGCTTTCTCGAACACAGTTAGTACTTTGTCCAATCTTTTTGCCAGTTCGGCCTCACTCCCCCCTGTTATCAACACGTCATCAAAATAAGGCAACACCCCCTCCAGCCCCTTCAGGAGGCGTTCCACAAGCGACTGAAAGAGGCCGGGTGCCGAGTTCACGCCGAACTGTAAACGCGACACCTGGAACGCTCCTTTATGTGTGACTATCGTTTGGGCCGCGGCCGTGGCGGGAGTTACGGGGAGTTGCTGATAGGCTTGTGCTAGATCGAGCTTAGCGAAACACTTTCCCCCATTTAGCCTGGCCAAAAGGTGGCTGACCACCGGCACCGGGTATGCATTAGGGCGGATCGCCTTGTTAATTGTACACTTATAATCAGCGCAAATGCGCACCTCCCCGTTAGCCTTCAGAGCTGTTACAATTGGAGTTTCCCACTCCGCGGAATCAACAGGAATAAGAATCCCCTGGCCCACCAATTTGTCCAGTTCCGCCTCTATTTTGTCCTTTAGTGCGAAGGGCACCCTGCGCGGTTTGAGTCTTATCGGGCGGACCTCCGGGTCTAAGTCGAAGGCTACAGGGGGTCCCTTGAATTTTCCCAGTCCTTTTTTAAAAACGTCGGGATGCGCGTCGCACACCGCTTGTATTGGATCCCCCCCCACCGAATGTACTCCCCCTATGAACAGGCCTAAAGGCTGAAACCACTGTGTCCCAAGGAGGCTACAACTTCCCCCCTTGAGGACAACTAGGGGCAGTTCCGCAGAATGTCTCTTGAAATTAACCCGAAATTTCCCGACCCCCAATACCGGAATGCTGTTTCCCTGTACATCTCGTAGCGTGGACCTCAATGTTTTAAGTTTGGGCCGCACGTGGGGGTCGATTTTCAAGAACTCTTTCTGGGGGATTATGGAATAGGAGGACCCTGAGTCAATTTCCATCCTGATAGGGGCCCCTTGTATTAGTACCTCAACGAAGTAATGGGACTGTCCCGTGGACACGCTGAACACCGGGGCGTCATCTTCGCTGCCGTCCGAGACGCGGCCCACGCCGTCCTTCTTCCTCGTGGTCTGGGCGCCATCTTTGGGCCTCGCGGGACGGTCCGGTCTGGTCGAACGGTCTGGTGACTGCCTCCGGCCCTCCTTTCTTTTTCTGCATGCCTTGGCAATGTGGCCCCGACGGCCGCAGGTGTAACATTCAGCCTTTCTAAATGGGCATCTCGCGCGTTCGTGGGCCGCCCCGCAACCATCGCAGCGGCGCCCCCCTTTTCGGACCTTCTGGACCTCCTCGCCGTCGCTGCCTTCCGAGGACGATTTTGAGGCCCGCCGAGTTGCGTGCACCGATTGTCCGGACTTCCCGTGCACCGAATTTTCTGCTTTGCCGGCCCTGGGACGCCACTCACGCCACTGGTGCATCTCGTCTACTCCAGCATTCGTGGACTCCGCGGCTTCGGCGGCCTCGACGACCTCTGCCAGCGTGGGTGGCGGCTCCTTGTTCATCAAGCTGCGCTGCACCTCCTTGTCTTTCAGGCCACACAGCACGCCGTCCCTGAGGGCCATGTCTAGGATGTCGCCCCATTTGCAGGGGACGGCGGCTACCCTCATGGCGGCCACGAATGCCTCAACCGACTCGTCCGGCGCTTGGACTCGCCTCCAAAACGCGCTCCGAGCGGGAAACATCGCCCTCGAGGGTTGGAAGCGCTCCCGTAGCAGCTTCATGATGTCGTCCGCCTTAAATTGGCTCACCTTCTTCGGAGCGATGATGCCCACCAGCGTCCGCTTGGTTTCCACCCCGAGCATTCTGGTGAGGATGGCCCTCTTCCGCTCCTCATCGTCTTCCTTGACTTTGAGTTCCACCAGCGCCGCCTGGAAGTCCATCTCCAACAGCTCCCAGTCTTGCGGTTTGGTGATGTTGAACCCGCTCTGTGCCCTGGCTGCTCCTTGGGGATCCATGATCCCATCCTCGTCGCCAATTTGGTGTATGAAGACCAAGACACAGGACACAGCCTCGGGCTGGGTTAACTCAGGTTTATTGCATCGTGGACAGAGGGAACATGAGGTAATGGCGGATCGATAGCTCTTTTTATACAGCAGTAATACATTTGAACGTGGTGCCATGGTAGCCCATTGGCTACTGCCTGCGTGACGTCATTGCGAGTCACGCCCTTCTTGTCCAGGTGTAGGTAGTGGCGGGAAAGCTTCCCGCGCCGTTGCCTTTGATGAGTTCGGACCAATAGAGCTTGGACGCTCGCTGCTGCCAGCTGGTGGTCATTAGCTCGCGTCCTATTACAGGGTTTATATGATACAGCTGAAGGTTACATTGTTGCTATAGGCAAGGTTACATTGGCTCCGATACATTGTAATCCATGTGGAAGGAAAACCATTAGAACACAACACCGGGCACATCAAGATGGGTCTTTGGTGCCCTCACTTTGATGAGAACTGTTACAATGCAACCAAAACATCAAGGCATGGATGCTGGGCAAAGCTTCATAGAACTATTCTCAATCTTGGTGGTCATTCTGAAACATGTATCTCCAAACCATATGGAGGTAGCTTATTTTCCAAAGTGCAAGTTACAGCAAGATGGATTTGGGTGGAACAGAAAGTGAAATCTCTAATGTCAAAAGCAATTCAACAGTGCGAGCAATTGTCGAGAACAGCAGTTTCCAATATTTTAGATCTAGATGTCCTTGGTTGGCTTCAGCATTGGCTGTGCTGGCCAAGATTTCTGGGACTGTAGTCAAAGAACTAAGAATAGGTAGCACTGATCTTGAACATGGTGATCTCTTTTTCTGCAGAGATCTTTAAAAATATCTTGACAATTATTCAATATCTGTGGTGGGAAGAAGGCTCAACAAGGCAACCTCAGGACCATTCAGTAAGCCTTAGGCTGCAGCTCAACTGAAGAATTTCCCTTGGTGCTAGCAGTACTATGGCTGATCTCTTCCGCAAATGCATTCTCAAAGGCAGAGAAGAGAGAGCGTCTCACTCTCTCCTTGAAATCATGTCCCATGAAGACATACAAGATGGGGTTGAGACAGCTGTTGATGAAAGCCAAGCTAGAGGTCAAGGGGGTGCCAATAATCAGCACCAAATGCAGGTCTGGCTGCTCTTCAGCTTTTGTCTCAAGAAAAGAAAAGACATGATAGGGGAACCAACAGACAAAAAAGGCTACAATCACACCTGTGATGACCTTGAAGGGCTTGGTGGACTGAGTCAACCGGTTTCTCCTCAGCCTCAGAATAATTGCCACATAGCACATAACAATGACACTGAATGGGATGACAAAGGCAAGGATGAACCGGCTGATGATCATCGCCCTGTGCCTCATCTGTCTCTTTTCAGTGATGTTCCCATAATTGTTGTAGCAGTTGATCAGATTGGGATCATATGGAGTTGGGGCTGTATCTCGGAAATGGATATTTGGAGAGCACAACACCAAAGCTGCTATCCAAACACCCAAGGTCACAAAAGAAGCCAGCCGGGGTGTCCGATGATTCTGTGACCACACTGGGTGCCTCACAGAAATGCAACGGTCCACACTGATGACCATCAGGAGATAAACGCTGGCGTAGAGGTTGAGCAAAGCTAAGGCACTGTTGAGTTTGCACATGACCAAGCCAAATGGCCAGTGGAATTCCATGGCTACCTGAGCAATGCTCAAGGGGAGGAAGAGTGTGAAGGTGAAGTCAGCAATGGCCAAGTTGAGGAACCAGATGGTGTTGATAGTTTTCTTCATCCGGAAGCCAGTGATGAAAATGACCAGCCCATTGCCTATGACCCCCAACACAAAAGCTATGCTGTAGATTACTATCGAGACAATGTTCATTGCTTTCCATAAAGTGTATTCATCACCATCCTCATAGTCGGTGAATTCAGTGGGGTCAGCCTGAGGAACAAGAGATTTCGTCGTGGTCTCCATTGCCTTTAGTAGATTCTCACTTGTATTCCTCTCTTTTCACTCTGAAATGAAACGGTAAGAACAATATGTATGTTAGAACAAGTGCCACACAAGCCACAGATCCCTTTTTAGACTACAAGTCCCAGAATCCTCTAGTCAACATGGCAAGTTAAAGTTTGTGGAAGCTGTAATTCCCCCACACCTCCCAAAAGTGCCATTTTCATGCTATCTAACAGCATGGAAAAAATGCCATTTTCATGATATCTGATATCTAAGGCTGCAACAGTTGGGCCTCTTTACTCTTGAATGACGGCGTCTAAAAGGTGACCTGATTGAAGTTTATAAAATCATGCACGGTGTGGACAAAGTAGGTAAGGAAAAACTGTTTTCCCTATCGCACAACACTAGAACTAGGGGGCACTCCATGAAACTTTTGGTTGCTAGTTCTCAAACAAATAAGAGAAAGTACTTTTTCACCCAGAGGATTACTGGTCTATGGAACTCCCTGCCAGAAGAAGTGGTGACAGCTGTCAGTCTTGACAGCTTTAAGAATGGAAGCGCGGCGCCAAAATGGCCGCCGCGCTCTTTGCGGGCCTTCCCCACCGGACGAAACCATCCGGGTAGTTAGGGGCGTGGCCAGCACCCTAATAAAAGGGGCTGGCCACGAGGCAGCCGTGCTGCCATTTTGGCGAACCGACGGAGCGGAGAAGTTTTTCTTTCCTCCTTACCTCCGTCGCTCGTGTCCTCTTGGGGGAAGCCTTTTCGGGCAGCTTTCTCTTGTTTTAGGCTTCCTAGCTACCTTAGCCATGCCCTCGAAGAAGAAGGCAGCCGCGAACGTGGCTCGATCGGCGCGGAGGCGCCAGCCGGGTCGGAGGACCGCGACTGCGCCCGTTCCGCAGCCACCTTTAGCAGACCCCACCGGGAACGGTGGGATGGGATCGGTAGCTCCTTGGCCTGATGCGCGGAGCATACCTGCTGCCCCGGACGGGGCCTCGGCCCTTGGCCCCTGCCATGGTCTGTGCGGCGGGGCCCTCTTGCCCGGGTGCGCTATTCCCTATGGGGGGTGCGAGCCACGGAGGGTGGTTGGGTTCCCTGCCTTTGCAGGGCATTCCCACGGCTCCCCAGGGGCTGAGCATGGGCTCTTGGCCTTATCTGGCCCCTGGGGCTCAGGGACCTGGACAGGTACCCGTGAATTATGGGCCGGTTGCCCAATTGCCCCCTGTTGGGGCCAGGGCCTATGTCGATGTGGAGGCCCTCCTGGCCCGGGTGGCGGCCCTTGAAGTGTCCTTGGCAAGGGCCAACCAAACAGGGGTGTCTCTAGGTTTTCAGGTGCCCCCTTTGGCCGCCGAACAGCGGCTGGCGATGGGTCGGGTTGAGCCGCCTGAGGCGCGTGGGCCGGTGGTGGCCACTGCCTCGCAGCTCCCCACCCCACAGGTGCAGCAGTCTGGTGCTGGTCTGGCCCCGTCGACGAGCTCAGCTTCGGTCGTGAGCTCCGACGCCCCCAGCGGGCCGGAACCCCCGGTGGGGGCGGCCCGCGGGGGTGCAGCGGGTGAGTATGCAGTCCAAGCTAATGCACCCACACAACTGACTTCCTTGGGGGGGGGGCTGTTCAATGGCCTTGGCCTCGCTCGGGTGGCCCGGCGGCCCAATGGCCCCCGGCCCACCCAGCGACTTTGCCCGTGACACAGGGCCTGGGTCGGGGTGGTGCCCCCAACGTGCTGAAAATGTGTTGGGAATCCCCGGGCTGGCTCAGGCTCATTTTCCTTTGCCCGTAGTTCCCTCAGTGCCGGTGTCGGCTTTGCCAACAACAGGGTATTCCTTGCCCTTGGGGGACCATTTGGCCCAGTCTACCAAGGAAAAGATTTGGAGGGGCGAGTATGTAGATATCTTCTCCCTTCTAAATAGGGAGTTGACCAAGGAAGAGAGGGAAGGGCTGGACGAGAAGGATAAGGAGCAGGCACGTCGTCGTAAGCCGCCATGCACGTGGGCAAATTGGTTGCCAGCGTACCTGATTTACATGGCCGTTTACCTCAGGGCTAGGCCGGATTTGGCTATCCCTATGGTCCAGTATCTGGACAATATTTGCCGGGCTATGGTTGACTTCCCGGGTCCGTCATGGCTGGCTTATGACGAAGAATTCAGCATGAGGATTCCACTGCACCCAGAGATGAGGTGGGATGAGCCCTGCCAGAAGCTGTGGCTTCTGTATATGACCCCCACGCGCCCGGCGCCTGGGGAGAGATACCATTGTGGACATGCGGTCCAACGAGCAGCCCCGGTACAGGTACCCCGCCAAGTGGCGGGGCAGGGGGTTCCAGCCCGCCTGCTGTGCTGGACCTTCTCGTCCAATGGTTCTTGCAACAGGAAAAATTGCAAGTACAAGCATGAGTGCCCCTCTTGTTCTGGCCCCCATGCTGCCTCCGCCTGTCCCAGGCCGGGAGGATATGGGGGCAGGGGTAGGGGCGGACAAGGGGCAGGTAAGACTGCCATGGAGGGAGCGGGTTCACCAAAAGGCCCCCTCCCCGATTAATGTCGACATGCTGGAGAGTTGGCTCGCATTGTACCCGAGGAGAGCAGACGCTGTGTACCTCCTTCAGGGTTTTCAACTGGGTTTTCGTATTCCTTTCACGGGGGATAGGTCACCGCAGGATGCACCTAACCTTTCGTCACTTAGGGGAAGGGAGGAGGTGGCTGCCGCCAGCATTAATAAGGAGATTGCTGCGGGCAGGGTCGCTGGCCCTTTCCCCGCACCCCCGTTCCACAACCTTACAGTGTCTCCGCTAGGACTAGTGCCCAAGAAGTCCCCGGGCGAGTTCCGCATGATTCACCATTTGTCCTACCCAGCCAGCCACTCGGTCAATGATGCTATCCCTGATGACCTTTGTTCTGTCGGGTATACATCCTTTGACCAGGCATTGCGCATGGTGCGCTCATGTGGCCCGGGTGCACTGTTGGCTAAGTGTGACATTAAGTCAGCGTTTCGCCTTTTGCACGTGCACCCGGGTGACTTCGAGTTGCTGGGTTTCAAATTCCGGGGTGAATATTATTTTGACAAAGCCATGCCATTCGGCTGTTCCATATCCTGCTCGGCTTTCGAGCGTTTCAGTACCTTCCTGCAGTGGGCATTTGTCCGTAGGTCAGGGTCTCGGTCTGTAGCCCATTACCTGGATGACTTTTTATTCGGGGGTGAACGGGGCTGGGACACGTGCACACGTCTCCTCAACACATTTCAGACGCTAATGGAGGAACTCGGTGTCCCTTTAGCGCCCGAAAAGACTGAAGGCCCGTCTAATAAGCTAATATTCCTGGGGGTGGAAATTGACACAGTAGCGCAGGCGTCTAGGTTGCCCGCAGACAAGGTGTCAAGGATAGTGGCCCTTATATCGGACTTGCTGGCTAAGCGCAAGGCATCCCTTCGGGGATTGTAGGTGCCACATGGACATCTCAATTTCGCTTGCAGGGTGGTCGCACCTGGCAGGGCATTTGCTCGGCGCTTGTGCGACGCCATGGCAGGCTTATCCAGGCCCCATCATAGGGCGAGATTGACACGGGGCATCAGGGCAGATCTGCACGTATGGCTCCAGTTCCTGAGGGAGTTCAATGGGGTCTCATTTTGGAGGTCTGACCTCCTGGCTTCGCCCCAATTTCAAATTCAGTCTGATGCCTCGGGACCCCTTGGTTATGGGATGTACTTCAATGGGAAGTGGGCATATGGTGGATGGCCACCAGCCTGGTCAGGCACGGGTCGCCTGAGGGATCTCACATATTTGGAATTTTTTCCCATACTGGGGGCCTTGATGCTATGGGGTGAGGAGTGGGCCAACTCTGTGGTGCATTTCTGGTGTGACAATGCGGCTGTTGTCCACATTGTCAACTCACAGACCTTTAAATCTCCCAGGGTCATGGATCTTGTGCGCCAGTTTGTATTGCGCAGCCTGCGCCTCAATGTACTGTTCAGAGCCAGGCATGTCCCGGGGGTGAATAATGATATTGCTGACGCTTTGTCCCGCCTGCAGATCTCCCGGTTCCGTGCCTTGGCTCCGGATGCGGAGGAAGTTCCCTCGCCACTACCGCAGGAGATATGGACCATTGGCAAGGAGAGGTGAACCGGGCGATAGGCATGTCACTGGCGCCACGCACGCGTAAGGCATATCACCACGCGTTGGTTGCATTTCGGACCTTTTGTTCCCAATCTCGCCTGCCAGATACCTGGCCGATCCCAGTGGCCCACATCCTCCGTTTCATGGTTTACCTGCACGCCCAGGGCCTGGCACCCCGCACCATAGCATCTCGGCTATCAGCGCTGGCTTTTATGGCCAAGGTGGGAGGTCACGCGGACAGTACCGCTGATTTCCGTGTGAGACATGTTTTGGAGGGGGGGTGCGGGACCGTGGGCGTTGCCTGGACAACCGTCACCCAATTTCCCCTGGGGTACTGGGGTACTTACCCAACTGGCACGAGGCTGGCATGACCTATGTTTCGATAGGTATGAGGCAGCCCTGTTTCGTGCGGCTACAACGGTGGCCTTTTTTGGAGCGCTCCGCATCAGCGAGCTTATGATGCTGTCTAAGGCGGATGCAAGTCGTAGGGCACTGGAACTCGAAGATGTCTATGATTGGGCTCAGTTGAGGATACGCTCCTCTAAAACAGGTCAGCACGGCGTAGGCAGTTGAGTAATACTGCTACGATGTTCCTTGGAAGACATCTGTCCGGTTGGTGCCCTACAGGAGTTTCTTGCACTGTGTGGCACGCACCATGCCCCGTTTTTCTGTCACCAGGGTGGGTCTCCCCTCACTCAGCCATTCCTGCAGGATGGGGGCGGTTTCTACTGCAGCTACTTTTGGGTACTCTGGGGCTGAAATACGCCGCATGGGAAGGTGGGGATCACATTGTTTTCAGTTTTGTGTTCACCCTCTTCAACCGTGAGTGCCAGTTTAGTCACTGCAATGTTTCTCACCCCCCCTTTTTTCCTTGACAGACCCTGGGTGTCGTTTTACACCGGTGACAGTAGGGCTGGTGGGCCGTTGCCACGTGCACAGGGCAGCGCATTACGCTGCACAGGGCAGCGCGTTACGCTGCACAGGGCAGCGCGTTACGCTGCGGCGACAGAGTGGGACCCCGACTGGGACTGGGTGCATCCGCACATCTCAGGTGGTGTGGTAAGCGCGGCATGTTATGGCGGGAACTGTTGCCATTCCTTTTCTACATCAGGGATGCTGACTCGCCTGATGTCCTGGTTATTCACCTTGGGGGCAATGGTTTCGGACAGGTCACTGGCCTATCGCGGAAGCTTGCGATTTGCAGTCACCTGGCCTACTCGCATTATGTGTGGCCTGCCACACCCCTCATTGGTCGGACATGATACCGCAGTACGCTTACAGGGGAGCGTTTGGCCTCCAGGCGCTTGACCGGGCTCGTCGCTCCAGGGCTATTGCCCGGTTCCTTTTTGATATGGGTTGGGGACGCGTCATTCGCCTCCCCATCATCAGTCTGCAAAATTATGAGCTTTATTCAGGGGAGGGGGCCCATCTGTCGCGAGGAGGTATGGACCTCCTGCTGAGTGATTGGCGAGCAGGCCTGTCGACCGAGCTGACGGTCTTGGGGGGGGGGGGCGTCGAGCCTTTATTGAAGCCTCTCCGGGTGGCGGGTAGCACTGGTAAGGTAAACATTTATGACCCACAGGTATCCGGCAGGTTCGCAATTGACTGGACAACACTAGATAGGCATAAGTTGTTTAAACGTTGTCCGGTCAACGACGAACCAGGCGAGGGGGTGATGGTTACCACTAGACAGCTGGAATCACCCCCTGATTTTGCGGATACACGTCAGAGGGTGGGGTCATTAGTTAGATATTGACTACGGTCAACAATTTGTTTGTTGTCAACAAACAAATTGATACAAATAGATACATTGTAACAATTGCCGTTGGCAATTTTGGGTGGTACCTTACCAGTGTTACTTCGGCCTGCTTGCCTTAAGAATTATGATTGGTCGTTTTACCAATAGAAATTTATAATTCGGACTAGGGCTTGAATCAATAAATGTGGCCCATGCCGTTATCCACTTTCATTTGTGTCTGAGTCCATCATTGGGGGGGTGCGCCTGCAATGGAAGCGCGGCGCCAAAATGGCCGCCGCGCTCTTTGCGGGCCCCCCCCCCACTGGACGAAACCATCCGGGTAGTTAGGGGCGTGGCCAGCACCCTAATAAAAGGGGCTGGCCACGAGGCAGCCGTGCTGCCATTTTGGCGAACCGACGGAGCGGAGAAGTTTTTCCCCTCCACCCCCTCCCTAGTTAACAGTGTGATTTCTTGGTCGCTTCGGGGCCGGGTGGGAATTTTTGGCTGGGACTCGCAATTGGCCTTTGAGTCCTGGCTTTTTCGCCCATCCCACACTGTTGCTATGGTTTGATATAGGGGTTTGTCTGTGCTACTGTTGACTTTGGTCACATTGGCGGGTAGCACTGGTAAGGTAAACATTTATGACCCACAGGTATCCGGCAGGTTCGCAATTGACTGGACAACACTAGATAGGCATAAGTTGTTTAAACGTTGTCCGGTCAACGACGAACCAGGCGAGGGGGTGATGGTTACCACTAGACAGCTGGAATCACCCCCTGATTTTGCGGATACACGTCAGAGGGTGGGGTCATTAGTTAGATATTGACTACGGTCAACAATTTGTTTGTTGTCAACAAACAAATTGATACAAATAGATACATTGTAACAATTGCCGTTGGCAATTTTGGGTGGTACCTTACCAGTGTTACTTCGGCCTGCTTGCCTTAAGAATTATGATTGGTCGTTTTACCAATAGAAATTTATAATTCGGACTAGGGCTTGAATCAATAAATGTGGCCCATGCCGTTATCCACTTTCATTTGTGTCTGAGTCCATCATTGGGGGGGTGCGCCTGCAAAGGATTAGACAAGTTCATGGAGGACAAGGGTATCAATGGCTATAATTATGGATACTTAAGGACAACCTCCGGGTTGGAGAGATAGGCAGGATATCTCTCAATGCCATTTCCAGGGAATCCTAAGCAGGTGAAGGCATCTGCTTGGGAATAATACCCTGAAGCAAATGGTGAGCCACTGTGTGAGACAGAATGCTGGACTGGATCATGGGCTCCTGTGGCCTCTTCCAGCAAGGCTTCTCTTATGTTCTTATGTCTAGACCCTGGCTTGGACAGTATGCCATGAAAGTGCCTGATGAAGTAACCTTTGAGTTATGAAAGCTTGAAGTTTATGTTTAATTTTTAAAGTGACCTATAAAAGGTATTGCCTCCCCCTGCATTTGTTTGATTTCATGTCTAGATCGATCTTTATGGAGTAATCTCAGCTCACACATTTTTGCATTGCTTTTGGATGAAGAAGAAGCTAAAAAAACATTTAACCCTTTCCCTTCATTCAAATACTCCAAGCCTGTATGGTGTAGCACGGAGGTAAAACACATCTTTTTCCCTTCTATTTTCCCCTTTTATTGCCAGGAAAACCCTGTTAGCAACTGCAATTTCAATTGTCAATAAAAGGGGGAAATTGAGAAGATGCATGGGACTAAGATTATTTATTTCATCAGTGAATAGTTTGTGGAAAAGCTCCTAATCTTCTTGGACTGGTAAAACTAGCTTTCGATGACATACAGGCAGGGCACTGCAGCAGGTTCGGTCAGGTTCTGCAGAACCGGTAGCGGAATTTCCCCCAGGCCACACCCACTTGGTTGGCCATGCCCACCTCCATAGCCCATAATGCAAGATGTTTGGCCACGCTGACAGATTTGGCCCCGCCCACAGATTTGGCCAGCCCACAGAGTAGGTAGCAAAACATTTTGCAGTGCATCACTACATACAGGTCTCCACTGTATGGAAAAAGTGGGGATTTGGTGAGTCAACTGCTCCACCTTCCATCAATTCACATTGAGTCGTAACTTACTACACTAAGCAACAGGATTTCAGCATGTGCTTTTTTAAAAAAAAAATTAAAATGTCCCACAATGAAATATGGAGGTATCACTCCCAAACCCCAATTCCTCCCCACCACCGACACCGTACATTTGCCAAACCTTCCCCTAGCAACCAGTGCTCAACCCAGGCTGAAGTAACTTGCATTTCCAAACACAAAATATATCTACCCATCACGCTGTATAACAGTGATGGAAAATTCCATTCACCAGCTACAAAGAGAGAGATGATGTTGCTATCACTATCCCACCTTCCACTTGCTTTCTCAATAGATGACTCAATCCTAACCACATGACTTGCTGTGGAGTCAAGTAGCCTCTCTGTTTATTTTAGTAAGGAGAAGAAGTATTGCTTAGAGCCTTGATGGTGAACTTTGGCACTCCAGAAGTTCTTGGACTTCAATTCCCAGAAGCCCAAGCCCCCATGAATCCACATGAATGGGTTTACTGCAACTCATCTGGTCCGCACTGCCCTGGTTGCTCCTGGAAGCGGAAGTAAAATGCGCCCATATGGGGCAAGCAATAGAGGGAAGTCTCAGAATCCCTTAAATAGGTCACCTTTGCTCAAAAGCCAGCCATAGCTAACTCTAGGGTCCGCTACTCATCTCTGTTTACAGCCAAAGAGACAGCGCTGAGCATTGCCTGCATCATTAGACATTTCCTTGATCATGTGTCAGGCATGACTTGACACTGGAGCGCACAGAGCACTGTTACCTTTCCACTGAAGCGGTACCTATTTATCCCCTTGCAGTTTCTTGCTTTCAAACCGCTAGGTTGGCAGGAGCTGGGACAGATGACAAGAGCTCACTGTCGTACAGCACTCAGGTCTCCAACTGCTGACTTGACGGACTTCCAGTCATCATGTTCAGCATCTTAACCACAAAGCCACCACACCCAAAATTGTGGCTTAAACATTTTTCTTCTTCTTTCTTCTTCTTTCATTGTCCACGTTAGACCTTAAACTGCCAAAATGAAGTCACCTCCTTGGCTATGTCGTTGGCCAAACATAAATACTCATCTTGACCATGGGTAGGATGTATTTCTTTATTTTTACCAATTGACAGGGACTGCAGTGGCTCAAGTGGCTAAGACGCTGACTGGGAGGAGGAAGCTCACCAGTTCGATTCCTAAGTACTGCAGGATGGAATGAGCTCCCGTCTTTGTAGCGGCTCCTGCCAACCTAACAGTTTGAAAGCAAGAAAGTGCAAGTAGATAAATAGGGACTGCTTCGGTGGGAAGGTAAACAGTGTTCCGTGCGCTCCGGTGTCTAGTCATGCCTGCCACATGACCATGGAAATGTCTGCAGAAGCAGACAGCGCTGGCTCTTCAGCTTTGAAACAGAGATGAGCACTGAACCCTAGAGTCTGATACGGCTGGCTTTTAAGCAAGGGAAACCTTACCAATTGACAACTGCTTAGGTTTCTGAGATAATTGGGCATACCCTGGCTTTTCCCACCCCTACCCTGGCCATTATGCATGTTCTCTAGGAAGGACACATAAGGTCTTCCCAGAGGTTTCTACACACATCCTTCCTCTTAACAAATCAACTGTCACTGTCGAACAGCAAGACTGCATCAACGTCCTCTCTTGACTCATCTAAAGAGTGGAAGAACATGTGCCTGTCCTGTTATTGTTGGCCACAAAGTTCCATCATTCCTCACCAGAAGCATCAGTAATATGCGCTCATGGAAGCTGTAATACAACAGCTTGTTAAGAGCCATAATGCCCCATCCCTCACAAGACTGTAAGTGGGTTTGGCCTATTTCTTTCCTCTTCTAAGAGGAAACCAGGGCGATTTCTGTACTATGCATGTAGGAAAGTGGATTAGAATTTATAAAGGTTCATTCCTAAATTAAGATGCCCCAGTGGCTTTGAACTTTTAGGTTTTTTGTTTTTGTTTTAATACAAGCCATTCATCATCATCGTAGTAGTAGTAGTAGTAGTAGTAGTAGTAGTAGTAGTAGTAGTAGAAGAAGAAGAAGAAGAAGAAGAAGAAGAAGAAGAAGAATCTACCATTTGATTCACAGTCAAAGACCTGTACAAAATTAGCAGTTCAAGCCCTAACCAAGTACCTAAGAACTGTTAAGGTAACGTCTAAGTATATAGGCAGTTCCTAGTAAAGTTGGGTTTGGGGTTTTGTTTTTGTTTTTTTGTAAATGTAGAATGTTCAAGTCCAATAAATCCAAAATTTCTAAATATCTAGGGAGTCCTTTAGGTATTGCTCCAAGGGCTCTGATGGGTACAGCAACAGACTTCTTCCTCAAAAAAAAAAAAAAATGAAATTCAATTAGCAAATCATGATAGTTTGATATTTTCTCCAATTGTTTGTCTTCAATTTGTGCATCTCCTGGTAGAGCAATCTCAAGAAACAAGTTCTTCTTCTTTGCCACAACAGTTATATCAGGTGTGTTATGAATCAGATGTCTGCTTGCATTTTAATGTCCCACAAGATCTTGACTCTCTCATTTCCCGAAACTTTCTCTACCTGATGTGTGATGTCCCCAATAATTATTTTCAGCATTCGAATCCAAACTGTTGACAAAGTTTCCAATGAATAGTTTTTTTGCATTCCTGTCCTGGTGCTGCAAATAATCACTCTGGTGATACCTCACTTACTAAGACCAGGGCTAAGACCTGAACAGTTGGGTCCCAAAACTCTGGACCAAACATCTGGTGGACCATGTTGTTGTTGTTGTTGTTGTTGATAATGATGATGATAATAGCAGCAGCAACAACCAACACAGACTAACACATCTACTCCTCAAACAATGCCCAGGGCAATGCTTCTTGCTATAAACCTGGCTACAATAGATCGGCTGAACTTCTCTACTTGAGCCAGGAAAATAGGAGGCAACAATGCTGCATTTTTTAACATTTGGGGTTGTCAAATGGGGTTGTCACTTTTATTTCCCACCAAATGCTTTCCCTGTGCTTTCCATCTCAGCCTGATGCAGCAGGTGGGTAAATCCCTGCCACAGAGGCAAAACAAAGTCAGCGTAGACAAACATGAAATAAAACCAAGCTTTGCATCCTTAATGCCTGCACATCAATCCGCTCCCTGGAACGACTCAGCTTGGTCTGAACCCCAGAGAGAGCCAGCATATGGTCATACGGGGAAACAGATTGTGTTTTAGGCCGCCCATGGAGCTGTCTGGCGTGATCTATTTCCGGACAACCACACGGCGCATGGTGAAATGTGCTCCATCCCAACACCGGATTTGGTGTTGCAGGGTAGTGTGGAGGAGACTAGAGCAATTCCCTGGCCAGGTTATCCTGCTAATGGCAATAGAGTAGACCATACTGCCAGAGACTCAACACCAATCATCAGACAGTGGTTAACTAACCTGACAACCTTGAGGACTAAAAGCCTTGGTGAAGTCCACAGGGAAGGGTGATGGTCCCCAAGTGGATTAAATCCCACTTGAATCCATCTTGATGGAGTGCAGCAGCTTCATAAATCCTGGCCTGGGGTTGATGTGGACTTTGCATACGAAAAGGGCTCAGGACCAGAAAGTGACTCGCAGAACTGGATCAGTGGTATGGGTGTCACAGTGCGATGCAGAAGGCAGATGAAAGGCCACTGCATTATATTCTCAGGACAGTCTTCATGGCTGATCGCAATGATGATCACCAATATTCTGAATCGGATATGGCACAAGAAGAAGAATGTTTCCACTCTCCCAGACCAGAATACTTATATTTCCTTTCTTTTATTTCCCCTTCTCAACAATTCTGCAAAGTAGGTTAGCCATAGCAAATGAGAAAAATGGTCCACAGCCATGCAGTGAACTTCACTTAACAAAGGGAGACATGAACCTATGTCTCAACACTGCAACTGTTGAGTGAAACTGTATGTTGATTCTGTCTTGATTCTTTTGGGGAAATTCCTGCCCAGTGGGGTCTCACCCACCCCCAAAGCTGCGCTAAAAAAATTCAACCTGTGAGAAACAATCATGTACCCAAGGTGGAAAAAGATCTTTTAAGATTTTGGGATCTCTCCTAATCATAAAAAGCAAGGAACTCCCATCCAAAGACAGGACAAGGACAGCCTGATGAGGAGAGGGGAGTCCTGCAATTTTTAAATTTTTGTTGCAGAAGAGGTAATATCAGCTGCCTGCTCTTCGGCTTTGAAACCAGAGCTGAGCACTGAACCCTAGAGTCAGATACGACTGGCTTTCGAGCAAGGGAAACCTTTACATTTACCTAGTGTAGCTGGTCTATGTTTTGCCTAAATCCCCTCTTCCCAACAGCTAGAAGGTGCAGAATCCCAATCAATTTTTGCGCCCTGATCAGAAACGTTTGGCTACTTCTTTCCTTTTAATTTGTTCTTACCTCACTGCAAAGGAAGATCCTGCTCTCTTGAAGTTTGTAGCTCAAGCAAGTTGCTTGTAATGGGACGGAGAAGCAGAAGTACCCCCGGATATGTGCAAGCAAGAGGTAGTATTTCTAAATATATGCCCCCTCTTTCGCAAGGAAATGTTCACATTCTTCGCTTTTTTTTTTTAACAAACTGCAGGGTAAGCAAAATTTCGGCTTTTCTAACTGGGTGTGGACTAATGGAAAGAGTTTCCATCTTTGCTTCATAAGCCCACACCCTGAGATGCCTTGGTTTTTCTGTTGTTCTTCAGGAAGTGAATCCTTCTACTCAAAACAGTTAGAGCTATAATACTGTATAACTGGGATCATGATATTTTGGGAGTTACAATCCATTAGTTGATTTATTATATTTTTGCTGTATTTTTGCTATATTGCATCATTGTGTTACTGATTGTATTTGTTGGTGTGTTAGTTTGTATATATATATATATACACACACACATACAAATACAAACTAACACACCAACAAACTAATTTTTTCCCCATTTCATTTCATGTTTAATTTATATACCGCTTTACTCTACCCAGTGGGTGACTCAAAGCGGTTTACATGGGTAATACACACACACACACACACACACACACCGCTTTGAGTCACCCACTGGGTAGAGTAAAGCGGTATATAAATTAAACATGAAATGAAATGGGGGAAAATTAGTTTGTTGGTGTGTTAGTTTGTTCATTAATTCATTTGTTTGTTCATTAATTCATTTGTTTGTTTGTTCATTAATTCATTTGTTTGTCTGTTAGTTCATCTGTTAATTCATTCATTAGTTCATTTGATTGTTTGTTCATAAATTAATTAGTTTGTTTGCTTGTTTGTTTATAAATTCATTCATTCATTTGTCTGTTAGTACATTGTTTGTTTGTCCATTCATTCATTTGTTCATTTGTTTTTTGTTCCTTAGTTAATTAATTTGTTTGTTCATTAATTCATTCATTTTGTTAGTTAGTTCATTTGTTTGTTTGTGTATTCATTCACTCGTTCATTATTTTGTCTGTTCATTTTGTTTGTTTGTTTGTTTGTTTGTTTCAGCTGCAGCGTAGCTAACAATGACACCATCTCAGAAAGTGGATTGTCAGCAATTTATTTTCTACTGATATGTGCATGCCCAATGCAGAAATCTGACGAAAAGCACGTTTTTTTCCTTTGTAGGGGGATACAGCAGGGGAAACCATCAAAAGAAAGTTTGTGTTAGCAACCATGACATCACATCAAAATGTTCCTCTTTATTGCAACTTGTTATGATTCAACGGGCTATTTTAGAGAAGTAGACAAATTAGAAGAAACAGATGTTGCTAACACTGGAGTTGTACATAGAAGGGAGCAGCCAAATCAGCAATACTTTAGTGGATACAAGTGGCTGTATTAAGACTCCAATCAGAAACTGTGTTCTCTGCACTGCATTTAAAGCAGATTTTAGCTTCCTCTCAAAAAAATAAATAAATCACGCCAAGCCCCCACAGTCTAGTTTAGATATGAAGAACTGGAGATAAATAATAGTTACAGTACCTTAAGTAGTGAGGAAAGCCCTGTCATTTCTTTGCTGCTGTCAGGATTGCAGGAATTTAAAAGACAGATAAGAGAAAGCAATTTCAGCAAATCAAAAAAAAAGTGCATTCTTTAATGCAATATGCAATGTCAACTTTAGGTGGAAAATTGTGTATTTTTATTATTAATTTTATAAAACATACATACGTGCGTACAATTACAACATAAAAATACTTATATAATGTGCACACTCCCCCCTAGGACTTTTCTTTTTTGTCTATACCTTTTAAAATCTAATAATCTGTCCATTTATATAAACCCTACCCCGCTATTTCTAGAATGTCATATATTCTTGACAAGGCTTGACTCCTTTAGATTTTTCAAACAAACATTCCATAAACTTTCCCCAAATTTTCATAAACTCATCTTTCAATTTTAGTTCACATGTCAGTTTATCATTTATAGCCACGTTCCACAGCTCTTCATACCATGCCTCCAGTCCAACATACTGTTCCTATATAATTTCCAATTCCTTCCTATGAACAGTCTCGTAGCTGTCACCATAATAATATCTTCCAAATTCTTTAGTAGCACAGTCTTAGGGCAGTGATGGTGAACCTTTTGGAGACCGAATGCACAAGGAGGAGGAGGTGGCACGTGGACAGGCACCGCAAGTGTCCAGACATCCATGTGACATTGTCCGTGCGCCTCCAGCAAAGTCACGCAGGTGCAGGTGCATGTGCACTGCTTGAGGCACACCAGTGATCTCTGTCTGTCTGTCTGTCTGTCTGTTCTGGGTGCCACGCTTTAAGAACGATGCAATAAAATTCAAGAAGGTACAGAAAAGGGTAATAAGATTGATCAGATAACTGGAAACCAAGCCCTATGAGGAAAGACTGAAGGAACTTGAGAAAAGGAGACTGAAAGGGGACATTATAGCATTCGTCAAAGACCTGAAAGATGGTCATAAAGAGAAAGGCAAGGGTCTATTCAACAACATCCCAGAGTGTAGGATGCATAATAGTGGGCTCAAACTAAAGGAAGCCAGATATAGGCTGAATATGAGGATAAACCTCTTAACCTTTAGAGCAGGGATTCTCAACCTGTATTATGTGGGCCAGATGTGGCCCACAGCACCATTTCATGTGGCCCCCACCACCTCCACCACACCTGGAAGTGCCATGTGGTGAAGGAAGGGCAAAATGGCCATCCGACTCCTGAAGCTGTCTGAGGAAGTGTGACCCAGCCCCAGGCTTTAAAAGGCTGAGAACTCCTGCTTTAGAGCAATACAACAATGGAACCGATCACCTGAGGAGGTGGTGAGCGCTCTAATGCTGGAAGCATTCAAGAGAGAGTTGGACCATCTATCTGCTTTGATTTGGATTCCTGCATTGAACAGGGAGTTAGACTGGATGGCCTAAAAGTCCCCTTTCAACTCAGTTAGTCTAGGATTCTCTTTGACATGCAGAACCACCTCTGGACGCTTCAGTTTGATCCAAACTCTTTTACCAATCCATCTGAATCAGGCAGACTGGATAAAGTGATCAAGGCTTTGTCTAAACCTGGGGCACTTCCCTAGTAATAATGTGAATTACTCACTTGACAACCTTTGCTATATTTGGGGTTCTCCAGTTTATTCTGCCAAGTAGAAACGCAACAGAAACCTATATATGTGCTGAGATGCATAGCCTTCAGAGACATTATTTTGTAGCTAACTTTAGCTGACAGAATGCAAGAACTGGGGGGAGATAGTACAGGATAGTACCCTACAAGCCTTACATCTGCCTACATTTGCTCTAGATTAGATGAGACTCTACCTCCACACTGGATTTGCTCTTAGTCAACACTTGTGCTGACGTCTCACTGAAAGCATTCTCAAAAGCTGCCAGCACAGATGTTCGCAACTTCTCCCTGAAGTCCTGCCCCACAAATACATACAAGAAAGGATTCAGGCAGCTGTTAAGGTAAGCTAGACCTGACGCTAAGGGGATGCCCACGACCAGCACTGTCTGGAACCACGGTGTTACCACAGAGGTCGACATCTCTAAGAAGGAGAAGACATGATATGGGAACCAGCAAATGAAGAAAGCCAAGATCACAGCCACCATGATCTTGAAGGGCCTGCTTGACCGTGTGATGCGGTTTCCCTTCAGCTTGCTCATGATAATGCCATAACAGAGCAGGATGATGGTAAAAGGCACAAGGAATCCAGCCACAAAACGGGTCAGCACCATAGCCCGGTGTCTTTGCTCTCCCAGCTTGACCAGCTCCTCTGAATGGAAGTCATCTGACAAAGCAAAGTTGTTGTAGCAGTGCGTGGTGTTCTCTTCCTCGAAGGAAGGTCTGGTGTCCCGGAAGATAACATATGGGGAGCTGAGTGTCAGGGCTGCAATCCAGATGGCCAAAGCCACCAGAGATGCTAACCTTGGTGTGCGGTAATTCTGGGCCCAAACGGGACATGCCACTGAGACACAGCGGTCAATGCTGATGGCCATGAGGAGGAAGACACTGGCAAACATGTTGAGGAAGGCCAGTGCGCTGCTGAGTTTGCATAGGGCCTTCCCAAAGGGCCAGTGGAAACCAAGAGCCATGTATGCCACACTCAGTGGAAGGAAAAAGGTGAAGACGAAATCCGCTATGGCCAAGTTGACGAACCAGACTGTTGTGAGGGTCCTCTTCATACGGAAGCCAGTGACAAAAATAACCAGCCCGTTTCCTATCACCCCCAGCAGGAAGGCAATGCTGTAGATCACGATGGACAGCACACGCACAGAGTCCTGGAGATCTGACCCGAAATCTTCATACTCCTCGTAGTCTCCATAAAGGCTTTCTTCAGAAGTGTCATTGAGGGCCATCTTGGAGGTGAGGAACCTGTCCAAAAGGTGCAAAACAACGAAAGCTGTAAAGGTAAAGGTAAAGGTTTCCCTTGCTCGAAAGCCAGTCGTATCCGACTCTAGGGTGCAGTGCTCATCTCTGTTTCTAAGCCGAAGAGCCAGCGCTGTCTGCTTCTGCAGACATTTCCATGGTCATGTGGCAGGCATGACTAGACACCGGAGCGCACGGAACGCTGTTACCTTCCCACCGAAGTGGTCCCTATTTATCTACTTGCAATTTCTTGCTTTCGAACTGCTAGGTTGGCAGGAGCTGGGATGAAGACGGGAGCTCATTTCCGTCCTGCAGTACTCGAGAATCGAACTGCTGACCTTCCGCTTCCCAGTCAGCATCTTAGCGACTTGAGCCACTGCAGTACGAAAGCTGAGTTATAGAAAAAAGAAAGAATTCTGCGCAGAGGAGAGAAAGTTCTCTTCGAAAGAAGAGGGATAAAACAACTCAGTGTTATGTGTCAAATCTCATATTTGTTTAGGATTATGTTGTAACAAAACAGAATTGTTTGGAGGACATAAAACATTTAGCCTGTATTTGGTGGTTTCCTAAAAAGCCCCATTAAGGGTAAGGCAAGAGCATTCCTCCATCCTGTGGTTGTTACTGGTGTATTTGCATGTTCAAAATCTTAGAAATACAAATTTACATTGTATCTTAACCTTTGGGACAGACTATCTCCATAACGTTCAGGTTGCCATTTTGCAAGAAACTGTGTGGATTTGTAACTTAAATGTCATTTTTAGATGAGGAGCCAAGATTCTCAAGAGACAGCTTTTGAGTTGATGCTAGACTGTAGCAAGGATGGTGTCACAATGAAATCTCTTTATCTAGAGGTTTCCTCACACCTTCTTGCTACACCTCACCCTCTGCCCACTTACCATCCATGTCTGTCCCCATGAGGGAAAGGCTGGGCTACGTTAAAGAAAAGAAAAACCCGAGCGAAGCCGGGTATTCAGCTAATAATTTAATAATTGTTGCATTTGTCATCCTTTCTGACCGGAAGGAAGAAGAGGCGAAGGTGAGCAAGCAGTAGCCATAGGAAGAGTAAACATCAAGACAAGTGGACTCCAAAAAATTGGCACTGGGGCACAACCCTTGGCTTGTGTCTGACAGTGGCGACCATGTTCCCCATGACATTAGCCATGGGCTAGGACTGTAATGGTGATCCTTGGTACTCCAGATGTTCTTGGACTTCAATTCCCAGAAACCCAAGCCCCTGCGTACGTGCAGTAAACCAGTTTGTGTGGATTCACAGGGACATGGTCTTCTGAGAACTGAAGTCCAAAAACACCTGAAGTGCCAAGGTTTGCCATCACAGGCCTAGGGGATTCTGTGCCACCTTTGCTACAGATTTCACAGCAAACCACATAGTGATACAGGATTCAGCCACAAGATGGGAGCAGAGGGTTGGCTCCTCTTGCTCCCGAAATCTGCAAGCGCCAAACATCTGGACATCTGTCTTGCATGTTTCTTGCATCACAGATGAAGCTGGATGTGATGCTATCAGCACTGCGGAACCAGTTTCTGTTCCAGCTTTGCAAAGACCAGCTGGAATTCTGAGCAAAGGTCCAATGAAAATTCTTTCCTCAAAAATAATTTTAAAAAGGAAAACTTAGTGATTAATTTATCTCCCCCATCAACAAATGTGTGTCTACTCTTGTATTATCTTCTCAAGAGTCTGAACCTCAGAGTACCAAAGACTCATAGTTCTTATATATATACTGGCTCTGGAGATTGCCTTTGGCTACTAGATTGCCTTTGTTCTTTTGCAGGTAGAGGTCTCCCTTGATTTAAAGCCAGTCATATCTGACTTTAGGGTTTAGTGCTCATCTCTGTTTCATAGCCAAAGAATCAGCGCTGTCTGTTTCTGCAGACGTTTCCTTGGTTGTGTGGCAGATGAGATGCCAGAGCACATTGAATACTACTACCTTTCCCGTCAACGCAATCTCTATTTATCTACTTGCAATTTCTTGCTTTTGAGCTGTTTGGTTGGCAGGCACAGGGACAGACAATGGAAGCTCACTCTGTCATGCATTTTTCAGGTCTCAAACTGCTGACCTGCTGACTTTTAGGCCATCAAGCTCAGCATCTGAAACACTAAGCCACTTTTTGTACCAGACCTATAATATACATGGTATGAAACAGGAGCTCCTTAACCTTTTTAAGCAGGGGGTCCAGGTCATGCTTCCTTAGACAGCTTTGGGGGCCAGATGGCCATTTTGCCTTTCCTCCACCACATGGCACTTCCTGGTGTGGTGGAGGCAGTGTGGGGGGGGCACATGAAATGGTGCTGTGGACTGCATCCGACCCGTGGGCCGCAGGTTGAGAATCCCTGGTATAAAACCAGAAAGTCAATGAAATACATAACACCTCCCTCCTGACTCCTCCTAATTTTATCTGAAACCTGCCCTCTTTTAGACTTAACCACTTTTAGACTGCAGAAACCCGGTGTACACCACAAAAACTTTGGTCCATAGTTCCGGAACTGCTGGAGCCCTGGAGGCGCAATGCTTAAATTGCTGTACTGCAACCAAAAGATTGTAATTTCAATCCAGACTAGGGATCAAGGTTGACTCTCAGCCTTCCATCCTTCCAAGGTCAGTAAAATGAGTACCCAGCATGTTGGGGGCAAAATGCTAATTAACTTGTGATCCACCCAGAGAGTGCACTCAGCTCTATGGGAGGCATATAAGTGTGATTGCTTTGCTTCTGACACATATCTATCCAGTCTATTCTTTGACACCTTAACTGAAGGTGAGCCTAGGTAAAGGTCACCCTTGCTCGAAAGCCAGTCATATCCGACTTTAGGGCTCAGTGCTCATCTCTGTTTCATAGCCAAAGAATCAGCGCTATCTGTTTCTGCAGACGTTTCCGTGGTCATGTGGCAGGCATGACTAGACATGAAATGCACTGAATGCTGTTTACCGTCCCACTGAAGTGGTCCCTATTTGCAATGTCTTGCTTTTGAACTGCTAGGTTGGCAGGAGCTGGGACAATGATGGGAGCTCATTCCATCCTGCAGTACTCGGGAATCGAACTGCTGACCTGCCACCTTCCAGTCAGCATCTTAGCCACTTGAGCCACTGCACTCCCCGAAGGTGAGCTTACCATCATCTAAAACAGTGAATTCCTTTGTCAGCTAAGTGCTTCATCCAATTGAAAGCATGCCCGAATATTTGTCCAAAATCTGCTTTGTTGTAACTGACGCCTTTTTATTCTTTTGCAAAATAACAAGTCAAGAAGCCAGTTTGTGGCCATTGCAAAAATAATCTTGGCCATGCCAACACAATTGAAAAGAAAACTTTGGCAGAGATAGTTGTGTAGTCTGTGGCAGGGGAATAACTGGTTGGCAGCACCCTGAAATCATCTCCAGGCTGAGCAGAAGCAAAACAAAGCAGCAATGTCCCAAAAAGTAAGAAAGAGGGTTAGAAGTAGTTGGTATGAGATCAGTTTTTACAGATGCTGCTGCACAAACACTATTCCCCCTCCCCAGACTGAAAAGTTGTACATGGTCCAAGCTTTTGCTGCTTATAGTTTGCATGCGTGGTCCAACACCAGAGTGCATGGAATGCTGTTTATCTTCCCACCGAAGTGGTCCTTATTTATCTACTTGCAATTTCTTGCTTTCGAACTGCTAGGTTGGCAGGAACTGGGACAGAGACGGGCACTCAAACCACCATGCAGCACTCGGGAATCGAACTCCAACCTTCCAGTCAGTTAGTTCAGCGTCTTAATCATGCCTGCCACAGTCCCTTGTTGTACTGTAGTTCAAATGATTAAAGAGGAATCCTATGGCTTGCCAACCCAGGAAGACCTGGGTTTGAATCCACCCTCAGCCACTGTAAAGCTTTGAGCATCTAGCTTCACTGCACAGAGGTTTTGAGAGGTGGATGAGAGAAAGGGCTACATTGTTTGCTTGCTTGTTTATTTGCAACATTTACATCCTGCCTTTCTTTGAACAATCTCTAGACCATGTTATTATTATAATAATAATTTTGTGTCAGAAATTATTCTGGGCTGAAAGGATTTTTGCAGAGCACCCAAATGAGGCTCCTTTCATGTCCCTAAGAGCTGGGACAGAGACGGGCACTCAATCCATCATGCAGTACCCAGGTTTCAAACTGCTGACTTGCCAGCCTTCCAGCTAACAAGGCGAGCTTCTTAACCACTTAGCCACTGCAGCCCTTGTTTATGTCTTGCCTCCTTCCCATTTTATCCACCTAACAACCCTGTGGAGCAGGTCTCACAGCCAAGGTATGACTAGCCTGGAGTGACTCAGTGTGTTTCATGACCAATGAAAGCTGAACCCAGCTCTCTCATGCCTTCATCCACTCCTCTAACCACTGCACCACGCTGACTACAGATAAAGATGCTACCATCCCTCCTATTGGTTCTAAACACATAGGAAAATCATCCTTCCAACACAAAGGAAATTCATGTTAACCTTACCTTTTTATCTCCTCTCCACTTATCCGCTCTGTTCCTCAGCTTCTGGAGCTGTCTGAAGACTTCCAGTCGGTTCCCAAGATCTCAGAAAGTGGCTGCCAGGCACAAAGGTTGGGTGTGTATATTATTTGGGAGATGGAGAGTCCAGAAGATGTGTGGTTAGAGGAAGTGTTCACTGTCCGCAAGCCATTGCTCAATCAAGATTTTTTTGGGCACTGTTTTTCCAAGTCAACTTAACTCTTTAACCTGCAGCCCTAAACACCAGCAGCATTGCTCTGATCTGACTCACATTCCACTTCAAACCAACCACTCCGGTAATTGGAAAGTCTCCGATTGTTGAAACAGTGGCTAGCGTGTGGGTCTGTCCATTTCCAAACGGGTTGATTGATTCCAGAGGTGACAGATCCATAAAAAGGGGGTTATAAATGGTGCATCTCCCCCCACGGTGCTTAACAAGAGTCAGTGGTTGTTGTTGGTTTTAGGGGAAAAAACAGATTGTTCAACTAGGCACACATACTCTATCAAACACTTGATACTAAAACTCATCATGAATTGATAGAATGGTAGAATCCGAACTGCCATCCAAGCCAGCCTGAGAAAGTCACAGCTAAAGGATCTCTGGAAAAAGAGCCACCCAACCTCTGCTTCAGAAACCTCAAAGGAAGAAACTAGCCCAAGGAGTGTTATTCCACTCTAAAACAGCTCTTATTGTCAGAAACTATTCTAAGCTGTTCAAGCAATGTGTCAAGAAAAATTTCTGCCGTTGGCAGGAGAACATCATTCTTCTACAGTGGAGACATTGGCTGACATCCTGGGGTGCAGTTTGGCCAAGGCTATAAATTTTGGGGGTCTATTGACATAAGTGCCAACCGAGCAGTTCAAAAGCAAGAAATTGCAAGTAGACAAATAGGTGCTGCTTTGGTGGGGAAAATAACAGTTGTCCATGGAGACAACTCTGGCTCTTTGGCTGTAAACATGGATGAGTACAACCTCTTACAATACAACTTGTTTCATGTGTGCAGATGTGCTCCAGTATGGAGCATATTCTGCTGCAGAGAGGCTCAAGGCTAAAGCGGATGTACACAGCATGGAGGGTTGCCTCAATAGTTGAAAGTGATATATTTATTTCTCTTCCTATCCTCCATTCAATCTTCACAACAATCCTATAAGGTAGATCAGGCAAAGAGCTTTGGCTAAACTGAAAGCCCAGCAACAAAACAACGAGTAACCCATGCTAACAACGCCTCAAAGATTGGGTAATAGGAATAGAGGTTCTCTGTCTGCTCCCTGAGTTAACATTAGACCCGTGGTTCCAATTATGGGACACACCAGTGGTGGGCTCAAAAAAATTGCTACCATGCTGTGGGCATGGTACATACCTGTCAAGCCGCGGTTTTCAAAATCCAGGAGCTGGGCACGCATGCGCAGTAAGTTTCTAGGCGCTGGGCAGGAAAGGGGTTACTGCGCATGTGCGGCTGTAAGAGGCAGCGGTGCACATGTGCAGTAACCCCTACACACATGTGCAGTAACCCCTTCAGCCAGGAAAGGGGTTACTGCACATGCGCAGTAACCCAGTAACCCCTGCGCATATGTGCAGTTACCCCTTTCCTGGCTGGTCAAATTACGGGATGGCCATGGAAGGAGCATGACAGAGTGGTGAAATACGGGATATCCCAGCCTCTTTGGGATACTTGACAGGTATGGCGTGGTATGGTGGGCGTGGCCAGGGGAAAAGCCCTACATTGCACCCGAATTAGGACTACTTTATTTCAAAACTTGGATGGGCGGGGCCAGACAGAATATCTGCTACCAGTTCTGGCGAATTGGGGTGAACCGGCTGATGCCCACCACTGGGGCACATGCCCCACAGGGGGATTTTTTAAAGGGGGTAATTTGAGAATGAGTTATTAACAGTTAATGGCCTGCAAGGCTTCCCCCACATGCATACCTGTCAACCGCGGCTCCAGCCAATCCGAGACCTGCACAGAACTGTTCTGTGCAGGTCGCCTTCTACGTATGTGTAGAAGGGTTTTACGCTTGCGTAGCCCCCTTCTACGCATGCATACAAGGGTTCTATGCAAGTGTAAAACCCTTCTACGCATGCATAGAAGGCGACCTGTGCAGAAGGGCTGCACAGTACCTCCTTTCCCCCACTGCCAAATTCCGGGGTTTCGGTTAGCGCGGGGCTGGAAATGGCGCAAATCGGCACTGAAAACCGGGAAATCCTGGCCAGTCTGGGAAGGTTGACAGGTATGCCCACATGAATAGGAGTTCGTTTTGGAATAATAAGAATTATATATCATGGGGGGAGCATCAGGGTTTTAGAGATGCTTAGGTGGGGCATAGCCAAAAAAAGTTTGAGGACCACTGCATTAGACCCATAATCAACTGCATTGATGGATAGAAGTGGGATTTAGTAAAAAAAAAATACCCATCAAAACATGTACTCACAGGCACACAGGGGCAGAAATCAGACTATCTGGAAATTTTGAATTTTTATTATTATTTATTCTACAATTCCCAAAATCTATCTAGCAGCTGTGACAACCAGAACATTCCAGAAGCAGCAGTTCAAATATGAACTTTCTTCCAAGCTGTGCAGACGGTTGTCTCGGACGCATCGTATTCTCCCCCTGTTTCCACCTGTAAAAATAGAATAGGAAAGAAAAAGAGAGAATTTTCTTAGGAGAAGGAAACTTTGCCACTGACTTTCTGAAAACTCAGTTCTGGGCATGGCATTCAGGATACCCTGAGCAAACATTCCCAGCATCTGAAATGTTGGGATGCCAACGTTTGTGTACTCAACCAAGCCTTGACTCACAAACAAAGCAATTAGAGACACCGCAAAGTTGGAGGGCTTTTTTTTTTTAACCTCAAACCAGAGTCACAGCAAAACCAGACTCCTCAGGAATGAAACGATGCCATTGGACGCCCGAAATGGCAAAAGATAGCAATTAGGTCTGAGAGTGGGGGAAATAAATCATTATGAAAATAAATACAAAATATACCCCAGACAAGTCAAATCTTCAGCAATTTGCTGAGCTTAGGGAAGTTCATGGGTCTTCAGAAACCATCTTGGGCTAAAAGATAAACAGTAAACCACTAACCTTCCTAGGCGGTAAACAGATACATTTTCACTTACGAATTAAGATGGTGGCAGATGGCTATCAAAGAGTCATTTCCAACCAGTATTTTTATTACCCAACTCATGAGAAAAAATGAGAGGTGATGGTCAAGGAAGGAGGAAGGGGGAAAGGGGATGAAGAGAGCGAAAAGAGAGCGATATTGGAAAGGTGTGGTAGAAAACAGCTGAGGATTGCACTTTTAAAAGTTTTTAAGCCTCCTCTTGCAAATAAACTCACAGGAACCCAGAAAAAATATTAAACTCTTCAGCCATACATCCCAGTAAGTTGGCTCATTTATGACACATCACAAACTCAAATGAAGGACAAGACAATGAACAGAAATTCTCTATGAGGTCTCCTGGAAGTCCATACTGTCCCCCTCTCCCCAAACAAACAATATGTTGACAAGCTAGTTTTAGAGCATCACCCAACACTGAAATCAGAGTCAGGGTCTGGTTAGAGTGTGATTAGAGCAGGGGTGCACAAACTACGGCCTGTGGGCTGGATCTGGCCCCTGATGCTAATTCATCTGGCCCACGCCGCTCCTGGAAATGGGATTAAAACACACCCGTGTCTGCGCATGCGCAGAGCACTGCTGTAAATGCGCCCATGGCTGTTGTGGGAGGAACCACGTGACTGGCCTGTGGCCCAAAAGGTTTGGGCACCCCTGGGTTAGAGCAATGATTACAGCCTATATGCTTCTCCTCCACACTTCAGCTTCTAAGGGTTAAGAACAGGCACAAAGGAAGAAACCTAAGTTGTTTTAAAAGGCTAACACAGGCATTGCAACATAAGTTCATGCAGACGAAAGCACGTCCCATGAACATACCTGTCAAGTTTTGGATTTGGAAATAAGGGAAATTTCCCGGCAAATACAGGATACTTGACAGCTGTGCTTATCCTGTGCTGCCCTCCAATGGCAGCAATAGGGCATTGCAGTCTAATTAATAAGGAATGACGGCGGGAAAGAGGGTAAAATAAGGGGTTTTCCTGGCAAATACGGGATACTTGACAGCTATGCTTATCCTGTGCTGCCCTCCAATGGCAGCAATAGGGCATTGCAGTCTAATTAATAAGGGATGACGGCTGGAAAGAGGGTAAAATAAGGGGTTTTCCCGGCCAATAAGGGATACTTGACAGCTATGCTTATCCTGTGCTGCCCTCCAATGGCGGCAATAGGGCATTGCAGTCTAATTAATAAGGGATGGCGGTGGGAAAGAGCGTAAAATAAGGGGTTTTCCCGGTCAATAAGGGATACTTGACAGCTATGCTTATCCTGTGCTGCCCTCCAATGGTGGCAATAGGGCATTGCAGTCTAATTAATAAGGGATGACAGCGGGAAAGAGGGTAAAATAAGGGGTTTTCCCGGCCAATAAGGGATACTTGACAGCTATGCACAGATGAGCCTTCTTACTAGAACTGAGGGGAAAATTATAAGGAGTTAGTCTTTAAGGTGCCACAACGTTGTTGTTGTTTTTTGGTCTTTTTGTTGTTGTTTTGTTTACTCTCTGATAATCAGGACTCGAATTCTCTCCCAGCAGGCAGAGAACAGGATTTAGGAATTTGTTGAAGGGATGATCCCAAACAAAAAGGATGGCTTTGTGGTAAGACCCACTGAGATGCCTTTCAGTTGGGGATCCATTAATTTCTTCCCCTTCATTAAAGTGGCCATCTCATAAATCTAATTGCCACCTAGGGCCATTGGGTACATTACACACACACACACACCCCAGGAGAAGAAAAATACTTGGTTGTGCTGGGCTCTCTGGCTTCATGTTGTCCTTGATGCGGTAAAAGCCAAGTTCTTGATGCGGTGAAAAAGCAGAGTAGAAGGAAGCAAAGGGGAACGGGAAAGAAAAAGGAATGGAAGCGAACTGAAAATGTCGTCTCTTTTTCTGCTGACAATCCTAAATCCAAAACCCCACAACAACCACATCCTCTTC